>WKFP01013531.1:90453-136997 GCA_011057875.1 Pterocles orientalis | reverse complement strand
CTTGTTTTCCATGTGCCTTAGCATAGATTCCAGGAGGATTTGCTCCATGATCTTGCCAGGCACAGAGGTGAGACTGACCGACCTGTAGTTTCCCGGGTCTTCTTTAT
This sequence comes from Pterocles orientalis, assembly GCA_011057875.1. NCBI lineage: Eukaryota > Metazoa > Chordata > Aves > Pterocliformes > Pteroclidae > Pterocles > Pterocles orientalis. Next base: position 136,890 of record WKFP01013531.1, on the reverse strand, counting down.
TTCTTTTTTTAAAAATGGGTGTTATGTTTCCCCTTTTCCAGTCTGCGGGAACTTCACCAGAGTGCCACGACTTCTCGAATATGATGGATAGTGGTTTGACAACTTCATCTGCCAGTTCCTTCAGGACCCGTGGATGTATCTCATCAGATTCCATGGACTTGTGCACCTTCAGGTGCTTTAGATGGTCTCAAGCCTGATCTTCTCCTACAGCTGGCAGTTCTTCCTTCTCCCAGTCACTGCCTTTGCCTTCTGCGACTTGGGCAGTGTGGCTTGAGCTCTTGCCAGTGAAGACTGAGGTAAAGAACTCGTTAAGTACCTCCGCCTTCTCAATATCCTGGGCCGCCAGGTCTCCCAGTTTCTTCCAGAGGGTGCCCACATTTTCCCTAGTCCTCCTTTTGTCGCTGACATACCTGTAGAAGTTCTTCCTGTTACCCTTAACATCCTTGGCCATATTTAATTCTGTTTGGGCTTTAGCTTTCCTAACCTGATCTCTGGCTTCACGGACAGTGTCTCTGTATTGTCCCAAGGCTACCTGTCCTTGCTTTCACCCTCTGTAGGCTTCCTTTTTTTGTTTGAGTTTGCTCAGGACTTCCTTGTTCATCTGTGCAGGCCTCCTGGCATTTTTGCCTGCCTTCCTCTTTGTTGGGATGCATCGCCCCTGAGCCTGGAGGAAGTGATCCTTGAATACTAGCCAGCTTTCTTGGGCCCCTCTTCCCTCCAGAGCTTTATCCCATGGGACTCTTCCAAGCATGTCCCTGAAGAAGCCGAAGTCCACTCTCCTGAAGTCCAGGGTGGTGAGTTTGCTGTGCGCCCTCCTCACTGCCCTGAGGATCTTGAACTCTACCATCTCATGGTTGCTGCATCCCAGGCTGCCCTTGTTCAAATGGAAGTAACAGTAACTGCCACATAATTGATGAAAGACGTGAGCCTGCATTTCCAAAATCTTGACTAGAAAGCCTCCTCAGATGCCTGAAGCTCTGCAGCTGCTCATGACCATAGGCATTACTGTCACGGGTTGCCTGAGCATCTTGGGACTCATGCCTACACCTGTCGGGGGGGTCACGTGCTTCAGGAAGCAATTCAATATTCATGAGTCTAGAGAGAAATTGAAACTGTAGAGAGTATGTAGGGAATGTTTCCCAGGAAAGTGAGAAAGGGATGGAGTTCTTGATGCTGATCTAAGGAACGCTTTGCATTTTACTCTAAATTAAGAAAACACAGAAATAGCACTGTAAGTAGGGATCACTGTGCAAACTCAGAACCAGCTTGGGTGTCTAAGGTGCTACTACATGGTGTTGAGTAAACAGAGCCAGAAACCTCAAGTGTGGGTTTGTTATTTTACATCTAGAGCCGGGTGCCGAACACTGCACCAACCTCTACTTGTGGTTTGCTGGGATGAGGGAATTTGCTTCCCCTGCGGTTGAATCCACCTTACACTGCTTTTCTTTGGTTGATCCTTGTTGCCCCAATTAATTAGCTTTCTTCTATTCCTTGTTCACTATCCCTTGGCCCAGTCCGTTGAATAATTGACAAAACAGAACAGAAGCTGTGATTACTGTGTGGTACTAGCTATGGCTCAGTTTTGTTTAAAAACACTGTGTTATTCTGTGCAACAAATTGTGACTAATTGCTTCTCCACTGCTCTGCCAATCTGTGGAAAAGCCAGCATCGCAAAACGCCAAGTCAGAGCTCCCCACTGAATCTCTGTAAGCTTAGATAAAAGCAGATTTTGGCGAATGAGGTCTGAGTAGTAGGTGTTTTGATGAAATAAACATGTTCATCATTGACTTCTTTTCAGTGCTGAAGTTTGCGATTTTCCCCTGAGGTGTAATGTACATGAATAGTTTTGACTCTGCAGATCTTGTGAAAAACTCTTCCTCCTTGTCTTTCTCAGCAAACAAAAACTGCATTCATATGAACTTGTGTAATTTCTGTTACTTGGTTTATCATGTGTGGGTTTGAATTTTTATTTTAATCAATTTAATATAATTTCTCCCTTTCTTCCTTTCTTTCTCAGTGCTAAAAAGTACACAATAGCTTTTTAATATTTAATTGATGAGATCGTTTTACGGGTTTTAGTTTAAAGGTAACCATAGCACAAATGCATCTATTATTAACTGCAGAATGGCAGTGTAGCTTCTTGGGAACCCTCTTTAGTTTAATATGAGAACCCCTGTCAGCAGAAAACAGCACAGATATTGTTGTTAAGTGTGACAAACTGGCAAATGCAATGGGCACCACACTGGAACAATGCAAACTGCTTATGTCAATGGAAGAGGCGATGTTTAAAAGCGGCATGAAGGTGGACAGCGAGAGGCTGTCGAGGAAGGTTCGATTCCGTGTTGCATCCTCTCACAGTGGGAGGGTGCTGAAGGAGGTGTATGCCGATGGAGAGGCTGCCGACTCTCTGGACTCCGAATATGCCAGTAGCTCAGAGACTGACCAAACGAGCCGGCTGAGTGAAGTGGACGGGCAGCAGAATGGACATGCAGGGTCTGAGTGCGATGAAAATGAGAACGAGCAGGACGACTTGCTCATTTTAGTCCGAGCCACTAAAGAGAGGGGGTTTGGTACAAAGCGAGTCAACATCCTCAGCAAAAATGGCACAGTCAGGGGAGTCAAGCATAAAGTCAGTGCTGGTCAAGCCCTCTTTGACAATTTGGCAAAAGTATTTCAGGTAGGTGATGCAGTCCTGCTGGCTGTAAGTCCTGTCTCTGTCCCTTGTAACTCCCCATGTTATTCCTTCCCTTTGTCCAAACCTCTCTCATTTATGGTTTTTCAAACTCTGAATTCAATTCTGCCTTATTCCCACTGCTGCCCACTTGCTGTTCTTGCTTAGTCTTTCTGGTGTACACCAGCTCCGCTCTCCAAATTGACTGATTCTTTTTTTTTCAAAATTGACCTAAAGTTTGCTGACTAGAAATGTACATGTTGTGCTTCCCATGTGTGGACCAAGAAAGAAACGTAACAGAGGAATTAACTGGGGCTTAACTGGAGATCTGTACAGATCCTCTGTAAAGGGATGTGTCATGTTTCCACTCCTATTATATTAGTTCTAATGAATTTGTGATGTCATCTACTGTACCCTGCATGTAAATATGTATACTTGCAAATTCTGTTGTGTTTAATTTGCAAAGTAGATCAAATTAGATGCAGAATGCCAGCAGTGGTGGTTTTCCCACATGAAAATTTCAGAGGAATGAAATGTTAGTCAAGAGATCTCTTTTATTAGTGTCTTTTTTTCCATTTATTTTGTAGAAGGAGCAGAATATCTGTATTTGAAACAGTATATGCCACACAGACACCTTAGGCAGAGAATTACAGGCCTCAAAAAAATCAAAATAAAAGTTCCAAAAATTTATTTGATACATATGTAATTTACCTATATATGCTATTCAAATCTTTAAACTATTAATATTCAAACAAAAGAGCAACAGGTATACAACCAAACTCTTTCTGAAGGTTGTTATAATCCAGAATTATGATGGTTACTTAAGTTAACCCATAATTGGCTTCAGTGAATTGTTTAAAAAGCATTTTTGCAGTTTTAAAGCATGGGGAATTCGATATTAGTAATGACTGTTATTGTGTTTTTTAGTTAAATATTCTGAAAGTTCTTTCTCTGAAGCTAAGTAATTTTATAATACATTTAGAAATGGCTATAGATTAACATTCTCCTGCTTCTGAACATGAATTTATTCTCTATGTTGTACCTAAATCATAACAGTCTTTTTGTCAATATCAATGTTCCTGTGGAAGTTGGATATTTCAAAGATGAATTCTCTGTTCATTTTATTCTTTATTCCATCTAGCACTCAAGTAGCTGGCTTTCTTTCAAGCCTCTCACTGAAGAGTTTGTCCTTGGGTTAACATTTATAACAAACCCGCTTTTTCTACGTAAATATGCATTAGGAACTGTTAACTGGAGCGTGTCTGGATTCTTCTCCAACCTTTATTCCAAATACTGTTCCATGTTGTTTCACTCCATGGAGTACACCATTTCACCTCACTGGCCTTATTCCTTCCTGAAATCTTCCTTGCGCTGCATCAGTGACACCAAGCTAAGAAATTTGAATCAGCTAAATAAATGGTACCATCTGAAGACTTATGTACGTTATTAATGGCCCTGTCATCTTGCTGTTTCTATCTCCAGTATTAGGCTGAAAGTTCTTCACAAAAGGTTCATGGACTGAAATCAATGCATTTTGATTGCAATGAAGTTTCTTTTATTCTTAGCAGACTTACAGCTAGGAGCAGCATGTGAGGTGTTTTACCAGAAGAAAGGAAGGCTTAAGAGGAGGCATAGCCAGCTCTACCACAGAAGTCCATAATTAAAACCTGTAAAATAATTGGTAGTTTGAAAGTGATGAGGATCTTTTATTTTAGAGCAGAAGAAGGAAAATTAAAATTTTAAGGTGAAAACAACAGTTTTTCATACAGTACATAGTTAAATTTAGGCACTCTCTGCTAAAAACATAGTAAAAGCCAAAAGAATAGGCAGGTTTTGAAAATGCGTGAGGAAAATATATGGGGAACTGAGTAGCTTCTGCTTAGGCAGGTCTAGATGAGTGATTTACAGAAATAACTGTATATTCTTACCTTAAGCATCTACTGGATCAAAGACATATATTCAACAGTACAGAGACCATCATGATTTAACTGGACTTTGTTAAGTTGGGCAGTCAAGACCTTTGAGGTTTTCTGTTCAGATACCTGTGCTAAAAGCACTCATGTGTTTTAATGTTCCATGTAAGATTTGGTTTTTTGAATATTTTTTCCACATTTTCTGACTACAGCCTTTCTACGGAATTGGTTCAGACAGTTCCTTCACACAACAGAGTCATCTGAAAAAAAAAATCACACCTTCTTGAGTTTTTGGGAATTTTCAAAGAGTGATGTAACACAGGAATTGTTTCTAGATTAAAAGGTGTTTCCAGTGGCTGTTATCTGATACAAGCCTGGTCTGAGAATGTGTATCTATTACCAAGTAGATGTGTGTCCCCTGCTACATCTTCCCACGTCCATTCACTGAGCACTTCCATCACCAACACAACCAGTGACTTCCCATTTCCACTGTTGCTTGAGAAGAAAAGCTGGGTCCCTTGTGTTAGGCTGCCTGTCTGTGTCCCCAGATGTGAGCTGCTCCAGCACTGTAACAGTGAAAATTCTCCCATCAGGTCAGCCCTGTACAGCTGTGGGGATGGGGAGGGACAGAGCAGTGCATGTCGGGGGGTTATCTCAGCTTCATGGCAGGGTATTGTGGGGCAGAAAGGTGGGGAAGAGACCAGCCCTACTGATGCTGCAGGGGAGCATGGTTTCCATGGCAACCCCTCCCAGGGCTGGATGCCACTGGGAGAGCGTTGACATAGCAACCACATCCTGGGAGGGGATGAGGGGGTGCTGCTGTGGCAGTGCTCCACCAGCCACATACTAATGGGGAAGGCGGAGGTTGGTCAGTGGTCATGAGTGAAGCGCAGGTATGGTCATGCGTGTCCCCCTGGCACCTGGCCTGGGACTGGAGTGGCAGCTGCAGCTCCCTCCGGCAGGGCTGGCAGTACAGCAGTCAAACAGTCAGCAATACTTCAGTTGTGAGAAATGTACACTACCCAAAAGCCTGAAAAACAGAGAGGATCTGCAGGTCCCAGTCTCCCTGTTTGTGCACCTCCTTGATATAAGTGAAATTATCTCCTGTTGAAACTCTAAAACTGACGGAGTCGCGGCTCTGGAATTGGGGGTGTGACCTGCTAATTGCATCAGAATTATAAGCCCTTTCTCTGCACATCCAAAGTAATTGTGGTTTTATTTTGGTACATTACTAAAATTTTTATTTTCTAATCCTTAGAATACTGCTAAAATGTGAATGGGTTTGAATATTTTCTATATTTTCCCATAGAAAGTAGCAGAGAAATGGTTCTCATTTCCTTGAAATCAATGTAATTCTCTTCATGACCAAATTTTATGACTAGGCCATCCCTATAATGGCTTCCAGGTGACACAGAGCAAACATCCTTGGGTTGTCAGCTATGTCGCTAAATAGTACAATGATCATTTCATGCCAGGTCAGTTTTCCATCCGAATGTGCAGTGTAATGGAGCTCAGCCAAAGGTTTTATACAGGACTTCACTCTTTTCCACTGCTTCAGCACGGGTCCTTTTCTCCGTTTCCATACTTACACACTCCACTGGCCTTCCAGCCTCCCTTGAAAGGTCACCTTCTGCTAAATTAGCTACACATCTCATTCTCAGGCAGGGCCTGCTGACTTCTATTACGAAAAAGCAGGCCTGGTTAACAAACCTGATTAATGCCTTTGTGAACATTGCATCAGAGGTGATATGGGTGAAGAGTCAGACACAATGTACTTGGTCTTTATGATATTTTCCAGCACAGTGTCTCAGGTGGAGCTAATATCTAAGGTTACAAAGTGCAAGTCAATATTCAGCCTGATAAAGAATTAGCTTATTAATGTTTAGAGAGATAGGTGGGAAAGAGTTAAGGATGAGGTGGAAGTTTTTTAAGAGAAGGAGAGCTTCTGGGTTGTTTAGATTCACTTTCATTTTTCTTTACTTGTAGGTGACCTGGAAAAGTGAATACACAGTGAGACATGCAGAGCTTACAAACCAGTAGGGTCACCTAATACCATAGAGAAAATAAAATGAAAGAAGCAAAACCAACTGTATTCCAAAGAAAGCAGATGCTGCAAAGTGCTGTTAGGGAAAGTTTCTGGTGTAATAGCACAAGCAAAGGTTTTAGGGTGGGTGGCACATTGCATACCAGTTCAGCTGCTGGAGCATATATCACTACAATCCCCAAAACTCTGGGGAGAAGGGAAAGGTCTGCTCTTTCCCTGGAGAAGTCACGATGCTGTCCTCCTCACTTCTCTGGCAGATGATCAGGGCTGACACTCCAGCATCGTTAGACTCTTTGAACTCTAAGACCTCTGGTAAGACTGGTCTAAGATTGTAAAAGTTCTCCTGAACTTTTCCTTCATATTCTCATCCATATGCACTGCTCTATGACTCACAAACGAGCAGAGCTTGCAAAAGGAAAAGATGTGCTGGATTGCTTGTGCCTACTAGTAGCAATATCAGGGAAACCTGCTGATAACCTAAAACCATAGCAATTGCTGCAGTAATGTCACTTCTTATATGGATGCAGATAAATTCCCACCAGGTGAGCTGTAGGTACGTCTTCTGAGGTATAAAGTTCCAGTGTATGTTCCTAGGGTTAGTGAGTCTGGAAAACTAATTATTGAACAGCATCACACTGAAATCCACTGAAGAATAGGAAAAATTGTAATAACACAGAGGATCCAGTGATTATGAAAAGTTTCTGCATGTACTGGACATCTGCCCAACTTTCCAGAGCACTGTGTGACCTCAAAATTATCCTTGCTCTGGTGTATCTTGGTCTTTGTAAAGCATCCGTAAATGAAGACATTGTTCTTGAGACACTCGGCTGCACTGTATGGTGCTAAGCAGAGGCAAGCCCTGGAACAATAATAATTTCTGTTCTGTGTTTACATATGTTCCGCTTCAGAGGATATAATAAGCAGGTACTATGACTGCTTCTTGAATCACACCTACATCTGCAGGTAAGCGAAAATTGTTATGATGCTGAATTAAATTTCCCCACTGGCTGTTTAGCATAGGTAATTTGTTTAGCATAGGTAATGACTATATTAACTGTAGTCAGCTGAGAAATGCTACACATTTCACAGTAGAGGTCAGACATTAGTGGCATGAACAGTGTGATTTTGAATCTGTGCACACCAGCCTTCCCTGAGACCAAGACTGAACTGACACTTCCTAGCAGGGGTCTGTGAAGCACACTGGAGCCTCAGGTATAACCAAACACTGGTAGATGCAGGATGGAAGCAGCAGTGAGTAAAAGATCATTTAGCGCTTCATTAGCACCTTCTCTCTTCTGTTGACAGAAAACAACTTCTAACAACTGGCCGGTACTGAACAGAGTTGTCTCAGGCTCACCACAGCTAGGGTCTAAGTGCCTGTGGTTCAAGCAGATTGTGCAGCCTGTAGGAAAAAGCAGAGCTGCTGCCCAGGGCTGTGAGGGAGAACAGGTTGTTCCCTCTATGAAGTCTAAGCCATGTGGCTATTTTCACAAACAGAATGATTTATTAATAAGCCTCATCCCCTGACCTTATCCTTTGCATGACAAAGGGTGTAGCAAAGAAGCTATAGTAATACTTCAGTGAATATGTAGTACTAGAGTGAATCACGACTTTAGGTAGAGATTCAAAAACCCGTAGGTTTCTGAAGAAGGACTTAGCCATCAAGCTCCAAAATTGTGATCCTTGATCCTCCAAACCTCTCTTTGGTGCCACCTTGTCTCAAAGGCAGCAAAAGCCTTTTATTAATGAAAATTTGGCTAATGATCTGCTTTGGCCATGTGCCTCGGCATCTCAGTATTGACAGGACATGACAGTTAACTCCTACTCATGTCCTATGGGAACCACAAAAAAGGCGTTCCTTTGCCTGTCTCACCTGCAGGGCTTGATGCAGTAGGTGTCCCTTGAGCATGCCTAGTGGAGCAGATCCTACACAAACTGTACATAAGCAGATGTTGCTTTGTTACAAATCGTGTCTGCAGGAGGCAGTGGTGGGTGTTGTACTTTGAGTTGTATGGTCACAAGACAGCATGAATAAGTTACTGGAGCAGGAGTGGAACATGGGCTTGCTGATTCCCAACTTGTGATGCTATGCTTCAGCATCATGTTGGACTTCCATTTCTTTCTTTCTTGCTCACTTTTAAGCATTATAGTGATGGTATTGCTTCAGTATGGAGGTATCCTAGAAAAGCTTGTAGGCTATGACTTGCTTGTTGGGGACAAGAGATAGAGAGGAGTCTGAATCCAGGCAGCCAAGACACCACAGACTGCAAATAACCATGTTCTTCCACCTTGTTTCATCCTCTCTCTTTAAATCTAAAAATACATTTGCTTTCTTTTTGTAAGAAAGAACCAGTGTACTTGTTCTCGGGCAATAACTGTGAATGCCGACAGAAGAAGATGCCTCTTGGTTGTACTAAGTGGGATTCCTAAATCGTATTGGCCTCAGGAAGTTCTCTGAGCTGAAAGTAGTCATAAAATGAGAGAGTATTAGGAGGAAATACCATATATACTTGCCATCCTCTTACTTTTAATTGTCTGTCTGGTAGATGAATACTAGACGAACACTGGGTCCAAGCCTACATACTGCTCTGTGTCTCTTACATAATGTCCCTTTGTGGAACTCCTCGATAAGGTGCTCAGCCTTTGAACTAATATGGAAAATGCTTCATCTTATTTCAAACTGACTTGAAAAAGAGTCATGTTACATAAACAGCCTATAAAAGAAATCTTAGGATGCTAGTGCAGAAATTTTTTCTATTTATTCAAACAGTAGGAAATATTTTTTTTCTGAATTGCCCTCTTACAACAGAGATGAAAAGATGAACTGATTAGTTTTAATCTTTAATCAGTAGCATTAACTCTTCACTTTTTCTAGCTGTGGAGCTCAGCTCAGTAGCTGAGCAGGACAATTAGGAGAAAATGTCTTTTGAATTATTCTTAAAACCAGGACCATCAAGAAAAGTTGGGGCTATTCCACTGTCTTTGACATGGTACAACAAGCTGCCTGCTAGCTCCTTTGTTGTGTCCTCCTGCCCCTGAGTATCTGCATGCCTTTGACACAGCAAAAACAAATTTTGTGAAACACACACAGCGGAAATAAATCTCTTACAAATATGAACCATCCTACATGCTTAATTACTAGCATAATTCTTGGTCATTGACCTCTAATTTTTGTGTACAAATAAATTACTTTTCAACCAAATATTTAAGGGTCCTCATGTCGTGGTTTATAAAACCATGGGGACAGTTTTTTTGTCAAACATCTGGTGGGCTGAGGCAGGGACAGGGAGGGTTTCACTCACCACTTAGGTTCACGGGCAAGAAACTGACACGACTTAGGAAGAACAAGAAAAACAATTGAATTTATTAACTATTTACAACAAGAAGCAGGGTATTGAAAGAGAGAAACCACATCTTACAAAAAGGCACTTCTCCCCCACCCCTCCCTTCTTCCCAAAGGCTTTGTTCTGTACCTTCTCCCCTCCGCCAGCAGCACAGGGGGGCCAGGGAGTGGGGGGATGCAGTTAGTCTGCCGCTCTTTCCTCCTCATAGTCTCTCCCAGCTGCCACGCGGAGTCCCTTCCTTATGTTGAGAGTCCTTCTCTAGAACTTCTCTGATGTGAGTCCCTTTCCAAAGAGGCCTACAGTCCCCCAACTACTGCTGGCTCCAGCGTGGGGCTTCTAGTTCCTGCATGGGTTCCTCCACGGCTCTTCACCACGTGGCAGGGGAAATGCTGAGAGCGTTCTCTTTCATGGTTCCAACTCAGTACCTGCATGGCCATCCCTTTCAGCATCTTCTCTTCTCCGCAGGTCTTCATCAGCCCCCGGGAAAATGGACTCCTGGGCGAGCCATGGCAGAGGCTTGGGCTACGGCAGGTTGGTTCGCAGAAGCCGAGCAGGCGGCTGGACGGCCGGACCAGCCCGCCCGAGCCGTGCCCTGCCCGGGGCCGCACCAACCCATTGTTCTGTGCCCCCTCTTAAATATGTTATTTGCAGAGGCGCCGATTGGCTCAGCCCTGGCCTGGGGCGGGTGCATCCTGAGCTGGGACACTTACTTCAAGCAGTTTCTTACAAAAAGGCCATATGATGGTGGTGTCCCTTCCCCCACTCCCTTTACAAAACGCCTGGGGGGAAGGAGGGTGACTTGTTAAGAGTCATTTAAAAAAGGAGCCACCACTTAACTCCTCTCTTGCCACCAGACAAAACCCATAACATTGTGAAAGAATAGTAAGTTTCACACTTAGAATCAAAGAATGGTTAGGGTTGGAAAGGACCTTAAAGATCATCAAGTTCCAACCCCACTGCCATGGGCAGGGACACCCTCCACTAGCCCAGGTTGCTCAAAGCCTCATCCAGCCTGGCCTTGAACACCTCCAGGGATGGGGCATCCACAACCTCCCTGGGCAACCTGTTCCAGTGTCTCACCACCCTCATAGTGAAAAATTTCTTCCTAATGTCTAGTCTAAATTTACCCTCTTTTAGCTTGTACCCATTACCCCTTGTTCTCTCACTACACTCCCTGATAAAGAGTGCCTCCCCATCTCTCCTGTAGGCCCCCTTCAGGTACTGCAAGGCTGCTATTAAGTCTCCTGGGAGCCTTCTCTTCTCCAGGCTGAACAACCCCAACTCTCAGCCTGTCCTCATAGGGGAGGTGCTCTAGCCCTCTGATTAATTTGTGGCTCTCCTCTGGACTCTCTCCAACAGGTCCAGGTCTTTTTTATGTTGTGGGCCCCACATCTGAACACAGTACTCCAGGTGGGGTCTCACGAGAGTGGAGAAGAGGGGGAGAATCACCTCCCTTGACCTGCTGCTAATGCTTCTCTTGATGCAGCCCAGGACACGGCTGGCTTTCTGCGCTGCAAGCGCACACTGCCGGCTCATGCTGAGCTTCTCATCCACCAATACCCCTAAGTCCTTCTCCTCAGAGCTGCTCTCTATCCATTCTCCACCCAGCCTGTATTTGTGCTTGGGATTGCCTCGACCCACGTGCAGGACCTTGCACTTGTTAAATTTCATGAAGTTTGCACAGGCCCACCTCTCAAGCCTGTCAAGGTCCCTCTGGATGGCATCCCTTCCCTCCAGCGTGTCCACCACACCACACAGCTTGGTGTCATCGGCAAACTTGCTGAGGGTGCACTCCATCCCACTGTCCATATCTCCAACAAAGATGTTAAACAACACTGGTCCCAGTACTGACCCCTGTGGAACACCACTTGTCACTGGTCTCCACTTGGACATTGAGCCATTGAGCACAATTCTTTGAGTGTGGCCATCTAGCCAGTTCCTTATCCAGCGAGTGGTCCTTCCGTCAAATCCATGTCCCTGCAACTTAGAGACAAGGATGTCATGTGGGACTGTGTCAAAAGCTTTGCACAAGTCAGGTAGATGATGTCAGTTGCCCTTCCTCTATCCACCAGCGCTGTGGCTCTGTCGTAGAAGGCCACCAAATTCATCAGGCACGATTTTCCTTTGGTAAAGCCATGTTGGTTGTCGTCAATAACCTGCTTGTTATCCATGTGCCTTAGCATAGATTCCAGGAGGATTTGCTCCATGATCTTGCCAGGCACAGAGGTGAGACTGACCGGCCTGTAGTTTCCCGCGTCTTCTTTATTTCCTTTTTTAAAAATGGGGGTTATGTTTCCCCTTTTCCAGTCTGTGGGAAAACCGGGCTTATCCACCACACCTATATGTGGTGGATAAGCCCGGTTTTCTTCCAAATCCCACCATGATCCAAAAATATAACCACCTACTCTGTCCCTCCAAGTCCAGACTTAAACTGCATGAAGATTTAAAAGAGACAGCAGTTTCTAAATGACTTGTTCAGGATATAGATTCTGTTCATTTTAATCTGTCTGCAAAATTTTGCCATGACAGCTATTGCTTTTGTACCTGCTGGGTGATCAGGCCTTTTGCAAACCTATCTGCTTGTTGAATGATGTTCCCGTGGATCCTCATGTGTGAGCCTGTGAGGTGGAAGGGCACTTTTACAGGCCAGTATTTGCAGCTGGTTACAGCTGACTAATACTATCTTTCTACTGCCGCTGACTCCCGTAGTCTTGAACCATGTCGTTCCTTTAACCAGGCAGTTTTATCCTCAGGTGCTCCAGTAGTTCTCTTTTGAAGTCGCAACAGATAAGGGTAAGAGCTGTTAAAAAAGGAGAGATGTCTCATGAACCTTCTGAACTTCTTGCTGCAGAGGATTAAATGATGTCTATGCAAAGAAGCCACTGAAATGTTGCTCCAAAAGAAAAGCAGATAGTGAATTTAATCATCTCAGCATCTGCATTTGTAGTCCTTCCTTGATCAGAACACATTTAGCTCTATGACAGAATGTAGATTCTAGCTCTATTATAAGAACATCATTTTATGACAAGTATGATTACAAGAATAACAACTTCTGTTTTATTTTAAAAACACACATCTCTGGGACAAATCCTGAATCAAACTGGAGCATAAAGCTGCTCACACTGACCTTGCTAAAAAATTACTCCAACAGCATATGCGATATATATGGAATAACTAACTTAGCAGCTATTTTGACTAACAGGTTTAGAAGCTGATGTAAATCATATAACCTGCTACATTCCAATTTTCAGATATTTTACCTATTTGGTTAAAAAAGAAAAAAAAATAATAGCTTACACCTTAGATTTTTTTCAGCAACAAAGTCTATAGCTCTGCTTCATGGAGTAATATTCTGTTTTGCCCACACAGAAATGGTGGATGAGTCATCTGTCCTCTTTTGTACATCAACACTAGCAGCCACAGTGCAAGCTATTCTAAGTCAGAGCTAGTTTATGTATGCTCTCCAGGTTTATGCATCCTCTATGTCTGCATAAAAATCTCAAGCTCTCTGCTTTTGTTTTTGGAATCTATTGAATGAGAAAAGGAATGAAACACTATATGTGTGCAATGCAGATGGATCTTTAACTTAAAGAAACAGAGATTGCATTTATAACTAGTAATTAACTACACAGGGTTTAAAGATGAAGGTACCAAAGTTCTAGGCAATATTAAGTAATGAGATAGCTGAGAGCCTAGTTCCCATTAGGCTAAGTAATATAGCAGGGAGACAAGGTTCACTCAGTGCTGATACGGCACAAAGTAGTGCTATAACTACAAGAGGTTGATTTCCATCATTTCTGAATATTGATTAAGGCTTTTTCTCATTGAGGAGTAAGGACTGAATCAGCACTTCATCAGCACTTTGTTGCACTAAGTGTAGCTCAGCTTTGCTCTTTGCCTCTTTCCAAGACCTGTGCAAAATTCATTACTGGTTGCAGAGTACTTTGTGACCCTGTGCAAGAGAATGCTCTGTGTCCACCTCAAAAACGGTTAGCCTTTCCCTTAACTATGCAGTACAAATGACAACTTTTTCAGAATAGCCTGTTTTTATCTCAGCTCAGATGAGTAACATTTTCAGGTAGAATTTAAATTGTGTAAAACAGCAGGAAAGAAAAAGTACATAATTTGTCAGATATTTGGAAATGAAAACTAAGCATACTGAAAGGGTGGTGGTTTCCCAGTTTGTTGAACACTTTTTGGGAGTTTCAGGATCTCAGTGAATGTCATTCCAGCTTCCATTTACAGGAACACAGTAAAAGATAAAATAACTTTTGAGAGAAAGCTTGTTAGCTGCCAAACAAGAAAATTCCACAGTGTATCCCAAGTCAAAAACAGACTTTATTTAACACTTTCCTCTGATTTTATTGCTCAGGAAGGTAACTTGTGAAGAATGGATTGTAATTTTTATTTTTCTCTGCTACTGACTGCAACTGAGAGTGGCACCTTATTTGGTTTATGCTATCACCTTCTTCAGCTGTTTTCTGAGTGAGCAGAAGTAGTTCTGTTGTATAAAACAGACTGACTCTAGGGTGTAATTAATCCATGACAAAAAGCTGCTTATGAAAATGCAGTAAGTTTTCAACTAAGCTAAGTCTAACTGATAAGAGCTTTCCTGAATACTGTTTGTTACTTGCTGATTGTCTTTAACACTAGGAAAATTGTAGCACTGTTGCAAATAAGAAAGAAGTCATGAATTATTGTGCTGTCTCCTATTATATTCTTGTATATTGAAGGTAAGTCTTAGGAAAACAGATCCATTCACCGCACAAAGCACAGTCTGGCAAAGATGGAAGAGCCATGTAGTGTCATGAGCAGAATCTCACCAGCTAACTGTTTTATCCTCCAGAAATATGATTAATCGCATTTGTAACGAGCTCAACAGATTATAATTCTTTTTCATAGACCACTAATACCTTTTAAATAACCAAGCTGTAATTGACATTTGGGAACAATAAAGGGGATCACTGCATGAGTAATCTGCACCTGGCTATGTTTAAGTGTAAAATGACTGAGTCAGAGATGTATGAATGTATGTATGTGTGTGTGCACTATTATTGTGTTATTATTAGCATCTCTCAGTCTCTCTAGCAGTCTAAGGACACAAGGGAGTATTTTAGAAAGAATGAGTAAGGAACTAGTGAAAGAGAGGAGAAAAGAGAAAGTGTGAAGGGATGGTGGCCACCATTTTTTTTTAAAGTCTTCTTCCTGCCAGTGAACAGTAAACAGGGTTTTTTAAAGCTGCTGCCAAGTTAAAAAGAAATGGGCCAGAGCAGCCATAGTAACGTTCATGACAACCATTTGCTGCTAATCAACACAAGTCTGTTTCTCTGCAGTATGAAACGTTCTATTGAGCGAAGCAACAGTGATTACAGACAGATGGGGCCAGTGTGCTCAAACCAGGACTCACATGGAAGCGTCCTGTTTGCTACCTTTCCACATGCTCTGAGATATCAAACACCTTCATCTTTACTTACCCACCCTCCGCAACTCCTTCTCTGCTTCACTTCTGGCTAAAGCCATCCTTACTTACAGAATATTCTCAAATATGACATAAGCTGCCCAATGATGAATGTTTAAAGATTTAAACATCTTGAACAGCGTGATAAATAATAAGCAAAAGGAAAAGCTGCTTATGACAAGAAAAAATAGGATTTGGGCCCCACAACTAAGGGTGCTGTTTAAGACAAATGTATTGTGGGGTTTTTTTAATAATTCAGGGTGAATACCATGGGAAATGGTACATAAGTAAATAGTCGAATTACCAAAAAAGTCTGAGTAAGTAACGGGACAAAACATTCCCTTCCAAGACACTTAAACATATTTGAAAAATCCTATTCATATTATTAAAAATAAAGCCCCAAAGTAACTTAAAATGTAAAATGACAGTAAGAAATATAACTATGCAGGAAAAATAACTAGTCGTTTATTCCAGTATTTTGTATATACAACCAAACATAGGCAAGTCTATGTGCTGTTTAAAGTTCTTTTTGGGCAAGTGACCAAACACTAGGTGCTGGTTAGAACTCTTTCAATTTGACCTACATGCTCTCTTCTTTTATTTCTAGCTCTTCTTGTTTTGAATAGAACCAGAAAACAGAAAGGCCCAGAAAAAAATGAATGTAAAAATTGACCAATGATTTTTAAACTTGAGAAAAAGTTCCATTTTACTGAAGCTTGAGTCTCATTTTACTCAGTCAATTTCTCCCTGTTGCTAGCGATAAAAAGACAGAAGTGAAATAAACACTCATCAGATGTTGAATAATAAGTATTTTTCACACTCCTACATATAACTGTTATCAAAAAGTAGTAACTCATAACTGTTAAGCAGTAGGAAATTAAATGTTGTAATCTAGGACAAATCTTCTCCTAAGAATAGAGACTTATTCTTAGATTTCCAGGGCTTGCACATTGTTTAGAATTGTGTATTTAATATTAACATTCTTTTCGGGACCCACCTGTGATCCATTGTTTCAGTTCTCTGGTCTTCCACACTATTTACAGAGGTAGCTTTAGGCAGGCAGATGCTATGCAGCTCAAGTCATAAATTTTTAATTTACTGATGGCAGCATTTCTTTAGGTGATATGCAGTAGACTTCATTTTCTCTCTTACATTAATTAGTTTTGGTTTGCAAAGTATGTTGGAGAAGTAACAGTGATCTTCCAATTTGCCTGTTCTCTAACTTCATGTTGTGTGTTAGTAGACACAGAAAATGGGTAAGAACGATAAATTGTGAATCTACCATTTTTATTTTCACATTTTGTTTGAATTCCCCATTTCCCAGACATTTTAAAACGCCAGTGTCTTTCTCATGTTAAAGGCATATGGCATAAACTGTTATGCTACTGTTGTGTATAGCAGAGTCTTCAGAAAACTGTCTCTAGATAAACTGCTGCAAACCGTCAGAGTAGAAATTAATTTCTTTTCCTTTCCTTTCTCATTGCTGTAACACAATAATAAACCCGCACTGGGATAATTTAAAAACTATGTTCCCTTAGTTTTGCATAGATCAGACATGCTATTGGAGCCAAAATGAGTTTAATATGCAATGAAAATTCAGGCCAAAATTTAAACCTAAATTAAAAGACCTCCAAATGGTAACACAATTCATGCAACAAAATAATGTTGTATATTTTTGTAGACAACACAACTGTACTCAGGCCTGTCACAACACAAGCCGTATCTGCCAGAAATAATATTCTTCTTACAGAAGTGAGAAGTTCCAGTATGACCATCGATATGCCACCATGCTTCATAGCTACCATGTTTTCTGTGGACTGGGTGTGAATTTTAGTGTGAATTATTTACACATCATCAAATACCTCATTACTTTAGTGAATACATTGTATCTGATAATTTTCTAAGGAATTCAGCTTACATCAACCAGTGCAGGAGATAAGACAGAAAAGTACAATGAGTGGGTACTGGGAGTAAATGAGTAAAACACAAGAGGTTTTTGGTGGGGGAAGCAAAGGTCCTTTTCTTTGAGGTAATAAAGGTAATTGAAGTAATTGGAGAAACCTCTCTGAGTAAAGTTTGTAGGATGAAATTATGTAGCATCCTTTTTCAAGTTATTCTGTAGAAATATTTGAAAAGACGAAGCTAACCAAGAGCCAGAAGAACTAGTGGTGACCAAGATCATGGCAGGTGAGACTGATCAAGTTGTAGATACTGAGATAATATAATTTGCAGAAAATATCAGGTGGTAGTTACGCAAGGCCTGTGTCTGTGAATATATGGGATAGGCTGGAGAGAAAAAAAAAGGAGCACTGATATTGTGGAGAGAATTCAGGAGATAAATCAAATACTTGTGGAGAAAAACTGATTTTATCCATGGGATGCTGGAAAAAGCTTCCCATTATCTGTGTCCACAGAGAAATCTTATAAGGAAAGGGAAGACCTGTGATTGGCAGTGTTTGAGAATGTTGTCTGCGAGCCTGAAAAGCTGGTGTGATGGCTGTGGAGGTGCTCTGCAGTGATTTTAAGTACTCTATGTTTTCAGTATTTGTTAAGATGATTAGGTGTGTTCACTTGGATTCACAGAATTCCTCAGCAAACCTGCCAGAGAGGGAAGCAATGCTCTTAATTAATTGCATTTCAGGTATAAACTTCAACCAGTACAAAGCTTTGAAGGTTTTGGTTCAGTCTGTTCCCGGCTTATCTCGTGGCACTAGTTTGTACTAGAATGTCAGAGATCATCTGAAATAGTGACATTATATGTGCTCCATAGCAATGCATGCTGATAATCTTCATATGAAAAGCTAAGGTACGTGTGACACTTTCAGTCAATAAGACATATCCAAAAACCCGGAAACTGTTCACCACAAATGCTGCTAGATTTGATATGTGGGACATCTATCTGCTTAGTGGTGTGAGCCCTCTGGTGGGATTCTGTCCCCTTTTGGCTGATTCATTATATGCTCAGCCCTACTGAAATATAATAAGGAGGCAGAAGCTACTTCTGAACTGGCACCACAGAAATCTCTAGCTCTCAGCCGTTCTTGCAGCCTGCCAGCAGCACAGGCTTGTAATTTTGACCTTACATAGATCTTACTGAAAATATAAGGGCTGCACTTAAATCAGTCCCTCAGTAGCTGCCAGAAATGTCAAGTGTGGCAGTGAAGTACTCTGTCTTGAGAGAATAAAGCAGAAAGCAAGAGGCAGCTTCTGCATGCTGGCAGTGTTGGAGGAAGTACAAATCTCTCTGGGAGGCCTGGGGAAAACTGGGTGTTGGAGGCCTGAGAGATGACTTTGACCTGGAAGAGAGATGAAGAGCAATCAGGCTTACTGGAGGAGAAGGGAAGCTTAGTCTGCAGTCTGGTAAGTTCTCTGAAGTAAAGAGAAAGGAAAAAAAGGACTTGGAAACATGAGTTTTCAATTGCAGCTTGAATTGAGAAAGTGTGGCAAAGCCTGTACTTCAACACCTGTTGGTGACCAACATTAGGAATAACCCTTTTGTTTATTCTTTTGATTACAATTTAAAAATACATATATTTTAACTGTATCTGTGGAGAATTTTCTTCCTAACTTTATTTTAGCCAGAAGAGCAAACTGGCATAATTTTCCACCAGAACTTTAGTCCTGACCACAAGGGAATTTGAAGGTTTGCAAAATTTTTGCTGTTTTTGCCATTGAATTTTTCTGACTTTTGTTCCTCATCTGTATCTGAACGGGACAGCCTACTTCTTAAGAAGTAGTATTAAATTTAATAAGCATTTGTTTTCTGCAGTCCAAGACTCAAAAAGCAAATCAGAGAGATTTTGTCTCCTGTAACACTGTAACACAATTTTGCAGAAGTATAGGTTTCAATTTCCTGATCCAGCGATCACATCAAAGAAAAATTGTTTATGTCACCAGTCAGATTGTTCAGCTGAAAGCCATTTATCAAGCATAACAGATAGTCAAACACCAGTAAAACTAGCTTATGGCTCTCCTACTAACACCACACCTGTAGAAAACGATTGTTTCCCTGGTTGGGTGCCAGCACACTACAATCAGTCTTTCAAAACAGAGTAGGCACAGAGGGGAAAATGGAATAACCCATTGCCAAGGGAAATTCATTGTCAGGACAGGAGCTGGTTGAAGTTTACATGATGTGTTCTGTGTAGGTTAAGGTAGGTATTAAGCATGTTCATACTAAATATACTGTAAAACAGCTATGAAAAGTGAAAACTACTTATCAGGAACACCAGAATTTACCCACAGAATAACTGAGTTTGTTTTGCTGGAAAGAAAAAGTGTTACAGGTATAGTGTTGTCCATTGTCTCAAAAGAGCTATTTTGCAAATACTGTCTATAAGTAAATTAATCCCAGCACCTTTCCTCTTTGTATAAGAAGTCTTGTTACTCTGAAATGAATTGGTGAGGGATGAGGAGGGTAATAGGTGAACAGGCTGTTTGACAAGGAGCATCAGAGCAATTTTTAACTTCCTTTGCATTTCCCACTCAGTTCATTTCAGAGCTGACATTACAGTTATCAGACTAACAGATGAAAGAACAAGACTGGATTGTGTGGTGGCCGAAGCAATCAAGCTCTCAGTGAAGTTTATCAATATCAGAAAAAGCAAGTGCAGTTCCCATGTGGTTTGAGGCCACTGTGCTCACTTGACAAGCAAACACTGTATTTGGTAAAATGCATACACTGAGAAACTCCCATGGAATCCAGGTGAATTGTCACCGATGCATGCTCAAGGAATTGTAGTCCAAGAGCTAGAAAATCACTCTATGAAATTTGCTTCCAGTCAGCTTTGTAGTGACAAATATTTTCCCTTTACATAGTGTGTTCTGGGAAATATAGTGTTTTCGTTCACTTTATATAGTGAATGCCTTCTGAATGGCAGAGCATTCCCTCAGAGCATTCCCTTCATCACATTTGCTTTTGTAGGGCTGAATCTTGGTTATCAATTTGAATGGGTTAAGAAAGTACAAATGTATCTGTACTGTTAGTCAAACTAATTGATATAAAATAATCATCCTAGAGTAATTCTTTCCATGGGTTACAATGATTTACATACTCAAGGAAACTAAAGCAATGGGACAACACCTAAATCCTGATTTTAAGTGCTACGTAATCCGGGAACTATTTGGCTCCAGAGTCATATTTTGTAGATGAGATCATAATAAGACTGAAAGATAGTATACCAGGTTTCAGCTGTCTATTTTGGTGCAAGATCTGATGGAACACTTTGCAAATGAAGAGGAAAATTATCATATACCTTGCTGAAATTTGGTTTAGATATTTCCTGACTGCTGCATCAAAATTGCACTGGGAGTTTCCTGCTGTAAATGGCAAAGAGCTGAATCTGACTGTTCTAAGAAATAATTGCATATTATTTTTCATGGTGATTGCACTGGTTGATGAAAATTTTCTGAAAACAGCTTCTCTGGCTAGTGCTGTCAAGAAAAGTGTACTGTCCTAAATTATGTGCCAGATTTTTCTGATATTGATGGAGTCATAAAGATTTTATTTGTACTGGTAGTGGAAGTTTCAAAGTTATTGGCAATTCAAAGTTTATATAGGCCAACTGTAAAATGATTGCCTGTGGGACCATTTGTCTGGCTCTAATATCTTATTATTTGCTTTGTGCTTCCTAACATTTTCGTTTTCTTAGTGTCTTTATAAGGCCGATGAGAGGGGAGGAAGATGCTAGCACCTTGAATCAGAGATCACTGCAATAATGAAGGTTTTTTAGATAATGAAAAAATTGAAATAAAGTCAATTACTCATAGAATTATCTTTTGCTTCTGATTTTCAGAGGTTTCATTTATTCCTATCATATGCAGAATGGCATAAGTAAACCAATAAGAAAATACTCATAGACCTCCAATGCTTGATAAATAAAATCCAATTAGGCATGGACAGATATGGATCTTCTTTCAACTAATTTGTAAACCATAATAAATTTTGTCCTAGCTGACTTCCACAACATTATCATGCTTTTTTGAACAGGAGCTGCTTTTTATCCCCAGAGCCAGTGCCATACCAGTAGCAGGCAGTTTGTCTTTAGAAAGTCTACGCAAGCAGAAGCATCAGGGTCTAGCAGAGACCATGAACCCTAGGGAGATAACCTGTTCTCTTATCTGAGGTTGGGTCACCTGAGAGAAGGCTGTAGCCTGGTTGTATGGGTGTGTGCTGGATGAATGGTAATAAGGACATTGAGAGGTGAGCCGAGTTGTAGTCTTTGTACCTTCTGCACCTGGCGATAGCTGAAGCATTGCAAAGAGCAGGGAGAGGCAGGGTCATGCCCTGTACTCATTTGCTGTGGCATTGTAAGTATTTCTTCTACTTTGAAATGAAAACACTTTGACATCCCCTTCTGTGCCGGAAGACGTGGGAAAGCCTGCAGTGGCAGAAGAAAAAGTATGCTGTTATATTGCACTATTTGAGGAACAGAAAGGGTAACAACACACATATACATGGTGTCAGAGCTGGAGAGCCCTTCTTTTGAGTTTTTTTAGTATTCAGTCGAGTGATTTTAGGATGAAAGGAACAGTATAAATATCACATGCAATATTATTATTGCTTTTGTTGTTTTCATCTGACATCCCCAGAATTCATATATGGCCTGAAAAGTACAAAGGAATTACAGACATATATAAATATGCTATATCAATATCTTGGGTATAATGGCATCCCATATTTATTTTACACTGCAGTTAATGAACAATTTTGAGGGTGCAAATTTTAAGGAGGTGTGCTGTTTTACAACCAGGAGTATGTGACGGGTGTGTAGATAAGAGAGACAACAATTGTCCAGCAGTTATAAATTCAAAGAATTCAA
This sequence comes from Pterocles orientalis, assembly GCA_011057875.1. Lineage (NCBI taxonomy): Eukaryota > Metazoa > Chordata > Aves > Pterocliformes > Pteroclidae > Pterocles > Pterocles orientalis. The sequence goes on along the minus strand of WKFP01013531.1, from coordinate 114,639 downwards.
GTTCTTGCTGGATTACAGCCCATCTTTAAAACTGTGATGAGCTCCTTAGGGTTATCATGCTCTATGAAACTGAAATAGGAAAAAATTAGATGTTTCACACCCTGTGTTGGGACACTTAATCAGGCAGAGGACCCTGTACTCCTTTTGGAAATTGACATATTCCTTGGGCTGCTGTTTTTGGGGAGATGAGTGCCAGAATACAGGCAGACAAAAGGCACAAAAGTGTTTGTGGTGTATTAAAAGCTGAGAAGAACAGTGACCTGACCACTTTCTTGGGGAAAAGCAAAACCACTAACTGTATTTGGAACTGTGCCAGACTCTCTGCCTACCTTGTTTAGGAATGCAACTCTTGATGCCCTCACTTGTAAATTGGTATTGACAGACCTTCCCAGCTTGCTGATGGTTATGAGGATGACAAGTGGTGATATCATTCCACTGACCCAATGGGTAACAGACTCCAAATCCTACAGTTATAGTCTCTGTAATTACCAAAACCAGATAAGAAAAAGTATAGTGTTTTTGAAGCAATGTATTTAAGACAAGGTCAGTACATGATTTGACTTGAGTATACGACTGGTACTTTTGCAGAAATGTAGCGCTTATTCTACTGAGGTTTACTAAAACCTGCAGTTTCCTGAATTTTATAAATTTCAAGTTCTGAATTTTCCTGAATATTGATATAGTGCCAGGTCCTTGAAGACAATGCGAACAGGGCTGCAGCCTTAACGTAATAAAGCACTTAAAAGAGTGCTTAAATTTAAATGTAAGTGTGCACTGTGCTTTGCTGTGTGAGAGCCTATGGAGGGTTGGAACTGCAAACAGTGAAGTGGAAGAGAATGTGATTTCATATCAAGAGTGCACGTGGCATCTGGGGACCTCTTGCAAATAGATCTTACCTGCAAAAGAAAATAATTTTACTTTAGTCAATGAGGTGTTTGTTGGAAGAGGTCTTCTGGCCAGTGAATCAATTCTTCCTGAAAAATGCCATTAAACCTTTAATTTCAACCAGACAACTAACGACAACAGACAGAAGGGACAGGTTCACAACTCCATTATCATTGTACTGTGTTTTTGTGATGGCAAATATTGTGGTTTTCATTAGAACATAAACCTTCAATCTCCAGCCATCACATTCAAAGAATGTTCTGCATTTTCTTCTGAACAGTGACATGATGAAAAGTATACTTTTCATTAAATGCTATACATTTTGGAAAACATGTATGTTCTGATGAAGTGTAATATTAGCAGAAAAAAATTGTAACATTTTGGTGATAGTTTTTTACTTTAAAATAATCTTTCAGAAAGTATTCATTACTTTTAATGTACACTTTGAAAGCCTTTAAAACTCAAAAGCTAGTAGAAGCTTTTCAATCTTGCAGAAATGAAATGTTCAAACTGTTTTTTTTTCTGCAGAACTTCAAGAAGAATGTTGTAGCTGTTTCCTTCCCTTCTTTTTTTAAGTGGAAAATAAAACTAAGAAGTGTGGAACAGATTGTGGTCAAGAAATCAGTGTCAGACCATAATTCTTCTTGCCACTCAGTTATTGATACAAATTAAAGCTATAAGCTATGCAATACCAATTATGCAGTGAACAGCTTAATTCAAAGCTTCTAGATAAGCAAGCATATGTAAAAATACATATGTATGCACATATATGCATATGTACATATATATACTCATTTTCTCTTGCTTAACATTTTCTTTAGGTTATGAATACTGCATTTACTCACTGAAGCATCTCTGGTGCAGGGTTTGTAACGTGCTCTAGATTACTGCCTCAGCCAGCTTAGTGGACAGCAGATACTTCTGCCAATCTGATAGCATCTAACTACAGAGCCAAGGGGTGCATATTTCAGTAGAACACTCAGAGATGTTGAAAGAGGATATTCTGAGACAGAGAAGGGCATATCAGCCATTGATTTAGGTCACAGAAGCAATTCACTACCACACGAATAACATTAGTTGAATGTTATATCCTAACATAGTAAAAATGTTTAAAAAACTCATATGTGATAAAGGTTAACATTTCAGCTTTGCCAAAGTAACATACCATTAATCTTAGCAGAAAAATATTCTGCTTTTCCTAGAATAGAGTTGCTAAAATAATGCATATAATGCAAAACATAGAGTGGGTTTCATGGTTTTTATTTCTTTTTTGTTTTGCAATTCTTACTTTGTACTTTAAAAGAACGAAGTGTAAATTTGTGGTTGATGTCACCACTGAAACAAATTATATGTGGATATAAATGTAAATGCCTATTCTTTTCACACCAATGTGGTTAAAACACGTTTGTGCCTTCTATCCAGAGAGAGGATTAAAGGGAAAAGACTAATCCCATGGCTACTTTTGTAGTGTGGCTGCCATAGCTTTCATTTGCAACCAAATAAAAATGAGGTTAACATTGTGAGTATTCCTCTTACTACTGGGCTTGTCTGTTTACTTGCTTGCAGATGGTCTGCAAACAGAGATCTTCAAAAACAAAATGTTACCACTGTTTCGCAAGCAATCATTTTGTGTCCCAAGGTCCAGCGTGGTTCTTACACCACAAGTAGAAAAGTGTTGGCTTGCACCATTTCCCCTGCTCTGAATTTGGCCAGTTCAAACCTTTGCTGCTAAAATATCCACATTAAGAATTTTAGTCCAAAGATAAAGAGCCACTCAAAGTCAGCAAGGCAGACATAAAAAATCGTAAAAGATATTAAAGAGAATCTATAGCCTTGGGAAAACAATTACTGACAAATATGCTGAAGAAATAATCTCATATTATAATTCAGTAATTCATTTTATAAATTCCCCTTACAAAGAGGAGTGTGAGTATTATCTGCTCAGGCTGGGGCGACTGCTCAGGGTCAGCGCAGCCATGAGACCTGCAGATAAACAAGGGCTCTTTTTGTTGCTACTTCAGTTGCAGCTGGATCCAGAAGCCAGAGATAAGATACAGTGGGGAAGGTCTGAACTCAGAGACATCCATGGGAGTTTTGTGGCGTACATATTTAACCGGCTTCTAGAAGCATCATAGAAACACCTGACTAATACTGTATTTTCAGAGCTACTGAGAAGCCTGTTACTATTGTCATGACAGCTTTTATACAGGGAAAGTAAATTCTGAAACACATATTTTAGGAGTATGATTCCCAAATATTTCATATTTCTGCAGCTCCAGTAATGCACAAAGCTTTTTGAAAAAATACCCCAAAATATTGAAATAACTTGGAGGTTCACATATTTTGTAATACGCTTGTTGTTGTACACTTACACTGGCCAACAGGATTTCTTTTAAAAAAGTTCAGGATATCATATATCAGTCACTTTCTTTCTGTTTTGTCATTTACTCTATTTTGTTTCACTGTTAGTTTTTTGACATATTTTTCATGTTTTTATTTCTACATTTATTTTGTACTACTCTTCCTTTGTCAGTATCCTGGCATTTTGGTTTTTGGTTTATTATCTGTTTTTGGTTATTTCTGTCTTTTCAGCCCTTTTTCAGTACCCTGCATCCATCTGTTTTGTTGCTCATCTACTTGCTCTATTAAACCGTCTTTTTTTCATCAGCAATTTCTTCCTCTGTTCTGTGGTCTCTCTTGATGCTAAGCTCATGCAGTTAGCCTCACAGGATGACATCCCTCATGCTGTTTGCAGAAGACTTGCTCAGTTGATGGTTACATTTAGTTGCAGCCATGTCAGACAGACACCAGTGGGATGGCAGAGGGATAGATTTCCACCAGTTGTACACCAAAGTGCAACTGACTCCTCATTTGCAAAAGCCCTGATCGTCCAGGTAGAGAAGCCTGGGAAAAGACTGACTCAGGTGCAAAATAAGAAAGGTCTTTTGGTCTCATGTTCAAGCATGAAGAGGATTGAACTGGTGCAACAGTGACTTTTTCTCTGTAGACTGAGAAAAAAAGGGCAGCTGTTCCTGTGTCACTGGGGCTGGCGTCTGTGCTGTGAAGAGATGCAGGTCATGCTACTGCTCTTGCTGCCTACTTGATGCTCCCAAGCAAAATGAAAGCTCTTCAGCTTGATGCAATAAAACAGATACTACCTTGGGACCCTTTGGGAGTTGGTAGCATGGTTCTGTTAAACGGAACTGTAAATGATGTACAGGGTTGCTACTAAAGCAACTTTATTTCCCTCTGAAACCTTAAATCCCTTCCTTGGCAGTCTTTCTACATGGACACTTTCTCTAAAGCACACTCTTGGCCCATGTGCATGGGCTTCTCTGAATCTGACACAAACGTTGCCAACTCAGGCCAAATGATTTCCATAAGCTTCAGGTTTCAATGAGAATCCCACTTACAGGAAGTGCAAGAAACTGGTCAATATGAATTTCTCCAAATCTTTTTGTTTGCTCATCTGTCCAGCTTCCACAGCTCAAGTAAAGTTTTTGAAGTTTGTTGCGTAAAATTTTAAAAGTTCATTTTCTAAAACATCTTTCTATTCGTTTGCTTATATTGCTTGCCGTTTATTACGGTTTTGTCACAATTCCAACCCAGAAAGGAAAAGCACTGTGTTCAAACATTATTCTGCTGACTTACTTCAAGAGCATATTCTAGTCTCTAAATATTACAGGCTGTTGCCATTGAAATGGGTAGCAAAATAAGAATTAGAATAGACTCTCATTAAGAAAAATCCTGTAAACCTCTCTAACTGCCTTGACTATTTTTATTTACTGGTGTGGTTCCAGGCAGGTGACAGGGAGGATTTTCCTGGTATGATAAAGTCCTGCCAAGGAGAGGTTATGTGCATCTGTAGCACAGAAAACAAGGTGTTTACTAAAATCTCCCTAAAGAAGTATTTAGTCAATGCCCTTAGTACTTCCTTGCATGGCAAACGGGTATTTCTTCACTGCCGTGTTAGGAAAAAATAAAGGAATAAACGCAAAAGTGACTCTTGGTACACACCTCCCACTTGGTATCTTTCCAGATCACTTTACAACTTTCCATTTTTCCATCTCTTCAGCTACTTATTTGTATGCTGCAGGGACACCATAGTCCTGATGTTTTGTTAGATAATGACTTTCTGTATCTACACTGCCAGCCTCTGGTGTCTGGGAACAAGCAGCATTAGAGATTAGAGCTACGAAGGAAAAAAAAATTCCACCCTGTTGAATAGTTTTGCATTTCAAAATCTATTTTCAATCCAAAGAGAAGAAAAAAATGAGTATGTGAAATTATCTTTTCAAGGAATATTTTAAGAACTCCTTTTGGTTACTTCTGAAAAGGATGATCTCCTCTTCCTTCCAGCAACCCATGTGTGGTTACTAAAGTATTTGTGTCAGTGTTTATGTAGAATACTTGTCTTTTAAGTAGAGGATGAGCTAATCTTCTCACTTGGAATGTGTGAACAATATGCTGGAGAACAGTCAATGCTGCAGGCTGCAGTGACAGTAAAATTAATTTTCAACCTAGAAAACAGCATGGAGAAAAATAGCCCACTTTTAATAACATTTGTTCCTAAAATTGAATTTCTGACATCCACTCAAAGAGAAATGGATACTGACCTGTCACAACATGGTTCCTTCCTGGGATGGGAGATGGAAAACCATTACATTACATATGTTTGCAATTACACTTACAGTGATCTATAGATGACCTGTGAAATGCAAGTGTTTCCTGAGAACTCTTCACCATACGTTGAACCTTGTAAACACCCTTCTAAGCAGAATATGCTTTTTGTAATGACTTTTTTTTTTGTGCATTTACATAGTAAATTAAATAATGACTTTGTTATGTGCAAAATCTGCCATGGCATCTGCTTAATTTTACAACTGTGTCTTTGTAGCTATTGCATGATATAGTTCAAAAATTAACTATTCACCCATCAAGGTTCATTTTCCACAGATTGCTACAATGCATTATAGGTATCCCTACTTTTTATTATCTAACTTCTGTATTTACTCCTGTGATACTGCTGAAAGAATGAAATATGATTTGCTGAATATGATGGATAATTCAAAAAGTTCTGAAATGTCTTACCATCTTTTATAAACCTAAGATTTAAGCTATTTATCTGAACATAATATCTTTGTTTAGAGCAATGATTCTCAGCCTTGTTAAAAATGTACCACTCTCTCTTGGGCAAATTAATCCCTTTTTACTTTTTACAGCCAAGGCAACTGCTTCCCCTAGCTGCAGTGGGCTTTGAATCAAACACTGAATGTACACAAAATGTACTTTTTTATTGTTGGTTGGATGCTAATTTGACATGGATCCATACCAAAAATTAGGGATATATCTGTCTCCTGTGCAGTCATGATCTAATTCATCATTATGTATTCATCATGAAGTATTCTAAGTCCTTGCTTAAAGGAGCCTGTCAATAACACCTGAGCTAGCAAATTTAGACTTTGTCGGGTACTACCAGACTATTTTTTTGCAAACATGGTCACTGTTATCACAGAATCAAACAGCAACAAAATGGTGATGATTTGTTTACATTTGGAAGTCCACCAGGATCTAAACTATATGCTTCTTGAAAATGTTCAACTTAATTCACCATCTCTAAAACTTTCCAAAAAAAGTAAAGTTGCACCTTACTTAGATAAACAGCTTGAATTGCCTTAAGGTGGTGATTGCAATAACTTAATTCCTCCCTTTTCATCTTTACATTTGAAAAAAGTAGGATGTTGAATTGTGTTTTCTAGATGTAATTTTTTGCTTAAATGATATTTTTAATTAAATTATGCAACATTTGGAAGCTATTACCACCTCACTTAATGTAATGGTAACTGGTCTTTTGTTTTGTTTTGTTTTGGGTTTTTTTTCCAGGTATCAACAGTGCTAGAGTTTGGCCGCATAGTAATTTATACTACGAGCCTTCGTGTAGTGAGAACCACTTTTGAAAGATGTGAACTGGTTAGAAAAATCTTTCAAAACCACAGAGTTAAATTTGAAGAAAAAAACATTGCTCTGAACAGTGATTATGGAAAAGAACTAGATGAAAGATGCAGGAGGGTCTGTGAAGTTCCCTCACTCCCTGTTGTGTTTATTGATGGCCATTATCTTGGGGTAAGTAAAGCATGAGCCTTGGTCATGTTTTATTTTGCAGACTGGAAGAAGAGATTAAAATCTTGATGAATGAGAAGCAGGGCTTTTAGAAAATCATTTGCAATGCTGGAATGATGGGAACAATCAAAAAAAGATAGAGATCTGTGCTGCACAGATCCACATCTGTTTGATCTGAAGATGCAAAAGTTAACTGGGGAGAGGGTAGCAGGAGAGGAAAAAGATGCAATAATACAATCTAAGCTATCCAGTGTTTCTTTAAAAATAGCTTATCTTTGTAGCTGAAACCATGAAAATATAGAGAAATTGATTTTTTTTTTTGTCATGGGATCCTGTATGTATGATTGACCCAGGAAGATAAACACATATAGCGTAAACCTGTCATTTAGTAATATCTGTGTTGAATATGACACTAATAGCTTGGGACATAAACATGCATCAAATTTTATATGATATAGTCTGTATCAAGCATCTGTAAAGAACTGAACATTGTTTTAGGTACACATTTGGTTAATAATTTTAGAAAATTCTATCACCAAAAAAAAAAAAAAAGAAAAAAAGCCCAACTCTGCTGTGTAGCAAGATATAAACTCCAAATGGAAAACTATGATTCAGATTTGTACCCTGGGTCTACAAGCCTGTTGGTAGTTGAAATCACCTTTTCACAAAGGGCAGCCTCCACTTTTGAAATGTATTTCTTGGAAACTGAGAAATTGGAGTTTAAAAGAAAAAGATTCTGGAAAGTAGCATGAAGAAAATAGCTTGAGAGCTCAGCGAAGGCATTTGTCTTGAGCAGTAAAGAACTAGCAATTAGTACCAACAGTGAGACTGTGATTTGTGAAGGCAAACTATATTTTTACACAGCTGGGTATTATGTTTTTATTGCTTAACACTTTCACTTTCACAAAAGATTTAAGTGAGGATATGAAAGGTAATCAACAATCAGGGAGTAGTTGATATTGGGCCTGTATAAACACTCTAATACCCTTTCTCTGCTTTCTCCCCCTTCCCTTCCTAGCTCCCTGTGTGCTCTGCTCAAAGCAGGCTTCCCTGAGCACTGTAACAAATGCATTTGCTGGCACAGGGCTATCCAGACGACTGCAGCAACTGCAAAATTACCTGTCTGCAGAATATTAGCAGAGAGCAAACTTTACTTCCTAGTAAAGGATGCTTTTGTCAAAAACTTGGGTCAGAGAGTTCTCCTGCCAGCCAGGAACAGAATTGCTTTGTTCAAAAGGAGTCTAAAATACAACAGGATTCAGACTAAGATTTGCTCACCTAACTATCACATATAAAAATAAAGAAGTGGTGGGTTATGACAGACTCAGTCCATGTGTGATCAGTTAAAATATTGAAATGGATTGAATAAATTATTTCCTCAGCTCTAGGTGAAGCCTGGCTACAGTAATTTTGGTGTGATGGATGGCTCATTACTTCCTTGCTGCTTTTGTTTTTTAAACAAGATCATGGGAAACTTGTTCTTTAACAGAGGAGCAATGCTGTAACAAGCAACACAATCTCATTAAAATTATTTAAGTATTGTATGCAATATTTTGGAGAGGTACAGAAAGAAAGCAAGTGAGTTAGGAAGCTGGCTGTCTGTGGGAGAGACAAATCTATCTGTCCAGCTACCTGCTGGCTGTGACTCAGCATGTTTTATCTCTTATAGGTAAAAAAATGAAGCAAGAATTTGGTATTCTGGTCTACAGACATTTACTACAGCATGGCAGCTCCATTCACATTGTTTAACACAAGAAAAAAAAAGTATTAATCTGTTAAAAACCGGAACAAAATCAGACTTGGGGGGTGTTTTATTCCTTCTTTTTTTAAAAAAAAAAATAAGTTGATGAGGCACACTGTGGTTAAAGAGCAGACTTTTGCTCCAGAAGAGTGTTAAAGTCATTACATGTGATAGAGATATTATTTGTGGAGAATCTGCTTTTTGGGCAGGGGCCATCCAGGAGATGCCTGCTCTGCTCATGGGGAGCATCATGGCCAGCTGGGGCAGTGGCAGCCCTTTGCTCTGCCACCATGTGTGCCCCTCACCTGTACCCACAGACAAGGTTTCTGCTCTCCATTGCCGTCCACTACTTATCACCATACTGGAGGGGGCAACTTGGATCTGTTGCTACAGCATCCCTCTCTAATGTACTTTAGTTGAGATAGAACGGGAAAACCGAGTTTGACATGAGCAGAGCTAACCCAGGTAGCCGCCATGGCTGCTGAGGGGAGAACTGTGGCTGGCAGGGCCATTGGAAGGAACAGGCAGGGTGAACCTGGTATTAGCACTGGCAAGGGACGTGTGTCCCACACTCTCTTGGGTAAATATGACAAAACCCATTATTTTATAGAAGTTTTTATTTCTCTGTCTTAATTTAGCTTCATAAGAGAGGTTGGTATTTGTTCATTTCAGAAGAGCGATAAGGGGGGGTTGGAGGGCAGTTTACATATGGCAAAAGTTGCAGGTATTTAACCAGACTGTCAGGGTCTGGCAACGAAGCATTTGCCCCTCAGCTGTGTCAGTGCCTGGTGGATGTGGCACCTTAAGAAGACAATGCATCAGAGACTCTGAATGCAGCAAATTGGCTGGAGCCTGTGCTGGGCTTGTGTTTCATTAAAATACGATTGAGAACTAATTACAGAATGTGGTCTCATTGGTAACACTGGACATTTCTATAAGGCCTTTTATGATAATTATCTTCTGATATGCAAATGTAATACATAAATCCAGAAGCCTGGTGTGTCAGTAGATTAATCATTCAATACTCTCTCTCTCTTCTTCTGTATTGCTTTTCAAAATTTTTAATATTTCCTGGCAAAGCCCTCCCTGACAGAGATTGCATATAGCAATACAAAGGAGAATCTATATTGAGCCAGGCACCTTTCTGTTAGTCATAGGGAGAAAAAAAAAGAACCCCTAATTAAAATGTGAGCAGTTTTGAAAGGGGACAAGATTGTTTCTAATAAGATAAATGTAAAAAAGGTGGCAAAACACGGCATGTGCATCTGATAGAGTACACAGTATCCGAGCTGTTCAGAAGCACGGACAAGGTTGTTAGAGCACTGCAGGCTGTGTGGATAAATCTTCACAGTGCTGTGGAATTTATCATTGCCTGCACAGGGGAAACAAAACAAACCTGTGACTTGGGTAGAAGCAGTAGAAAAATCACAGTTGGACCCTGTCACGCAAACTCCTGCGTGCTGCAGTACAGCAGGTTTTTTAATCTTCTCATTTTTTCAGGATTGAATCATTGTATTTGTTGACACAGATTGTCTAAATATCAGTCAGACAGGAAATTGCGGGTTCTCTCTGCAGCATATTCTTTACCAGCTGATCTAATCCCTCCTTTTCACCTGAGGCTGTCTCCATCTGAAATGGAATTATGCCATCTGCTGGGACACTAAAGCAGAATAAAAAATAACTTTCAAAAAACCAGAAAGCCACTCAGAAAAAAAATTAGGACATTTACTTAGTCTTTTACAAAAGCACTCAGGATTGTTGGAGGTTTGTGTTATGCAAGGACCCACTCTGCTGGAAAAGGGATGCACATTAAAAAAATGCAAATACAGTCATCCTTAGTAAATATGTTAGCTCACTGCATGATAGTTTTAAAATAAATTTAGTTTATTTTTCATATTAAATACGTGATTGAATTCCAGTATTCACTTGCCACACAAATCTACTTGAATCCTTTTCAAATATGTGAATTTAATAAGTTATTTTTCCTGAAGAAACTGTTTCCTATTTAGTTTTCCCATCTGTAATGAATCCACAACAGCATGAGATTTACAGTAAAATTATTTTATTTGACTCATTGGTTATGATTATTTCTTAAGAATTATAAGGCTATTTTTGTAACTGACTTTTAGAAAATACCTGTGCAATATTTTTTGTTACACAAGAATTAAGTTTCCTTTTTGTTGCTTTCCAGTGGCCGTATAGGATTAGTAGAGAGTAGCCTCCATGTTTCGTTAGAGTAAACATGTTCTCCTGGTGTTCACTTGATGGGGTGGATATGAATGTCTTTGTGGCAGTAAAACTATGATGTAATTATTACATCGATTCACCAAGCATTTTGCCACCTGTTTCCTCCATTTTGCAGTTTTCAGGAACAGCAGCAGGGTTCAATTAATCTGCGAGCTCTTTACACATCAATGTTTCAGTTCTTTGCATGTCAAATCCAACATTTCTGGTGCTGGTACTGTACTGCAGTGTCAATTTTCTCAGTTTATGGGCAGATTTCCAGGCATTTAGTAATACCCCGTGTGTGTCTGCACCTTGTTGTAAGAGGTGTAGAGTTGCAGGCTGAAGATTGTGTGAGCTCTGGGCAAAGACAGCAGTAAATACAGACTGTCTCCTCGCTAAGCCACAGTGAACAAAGATGGCAGGTCCAATAAGGGTAATTTCTGAAATTAGTTGGACCATACCTGAAATACTGTATTAATTTCTGGATGCTCTCAAGAGAAAACTGGGAAAATATTTTGTAGAATAAAAGTGGTGTAGAAAATCCACTGTGTGATTTAGCCAAGTCTGTGGCATTTCCTTGCCAAAAGAAGGGCAAAGACTTGCCCGCAGCCCCTGGGATCCTCCACAATGGCAGAGAGCCATTGAAGTTAGTAGATAAAGAATTCACTGGCTGGTGCCTTGAAACTTTAACTGGTTAACAAAACCGAAACTCACTTCTCCTTGCTAAATGTTATGGCCACTGTCCCTCCTGCTCCTTGAGTCTTAGCAAGGACAGACTCTTTAATGTTGCGCATCCCTTTGTGGGTAATTGTGGGTAATTGTGGGATGAACACAATCTAGGAAGGAAAAGAAAGGCATTACCTTCTGTTCAGAAAGCAGCTATTGGACTTATTTAGCAGCTGCTTTAATTACTCTATTAATTACAGGCACTGTGTGTTAAGATTCACAGATCCAAAGGGAAGGTTAACCTCTGCAAAGTGTTTTTATTCAAATTCACTTGAGGCAGCTGTTAATCAGAAAAGACATGCTGAAACACTTAAAAACATTGATAGCCATTTGGACATTTGGTTTTTAATTTTAAAGCCGTAGTAATGAGACTTTCCACTTTGAAAGTAACACAGCTGGCTGTCTGATTGTAATCTGAAACATAAATCCTTTAAATATGAATCTATACTGGGAAACCTTTCAGACTTTTAATTATACTGCTGCAAAAGCCAGTCAGCGATATCACACAGCCTCACTGTAAGATCGAGCAGAAGTCACAGGAATGTTTTTCCCAACTGTTGCCACAGAGAGAAGATCCTTCCCTAAATAAAATAAATTGGGGCTCATCTAGATTAGGGAATTTCCAGTGCTGCAAATTGCATCAATAAAGCTACAAGTCCTTAATGTCTCTGTGTTGGATGGGCAGCGCAAGCTTTGTCTTAAGCCACTGCAGTGTGTTAAGGCCCTGAGCTAATACTCCGTGGGCTGCCTTGGCACACTCTCACTTTGTTGTGCCAGTCACTCTGTTGCCTATTCTGTTTGAAAGCAAAGAAAGATTAGAGGGCAAGCATGAAATAGGCTGACAGTCAAAAGTGCTTCTTTTTCATACAAAGGAAACTAACCTTACTAGAGTGTCATTCAATATCCTTTGCCACATTTTGGTGGCCCTTAGTTGGCTTTTGGGCTACACACCTGTAGCCCCAGGAGTCCCCAGCGAGGTGCTATGGATGACTGGACAGTAGCACATATATTGCTGGCCTGTATGTGTTGCTTGCGCTCCCCAGCAGCTTTTCCTGTACCTCCCAGTACCAGAGAGAATGGTGGTGAAGAGCCGGGACTGATAGCCCCTTCAGCTGACTGTGGGCACATCAAAGTAATGGCAGGTCCGAGAAGGGTACCAGCACCGCACCACACCACACCTCAACTGTGTGCCAGCATCCCTCTGCACCTCAGCTATGTACCGTCCTCCCACCACACCTCCTGGCTCATGCCAGGAAGAAACCCAAAGATGAAATTTAACCCACCACCTGACCTAAATGTGAACAATTTCCCTTAGCAGCAAGTAAGAGCTGTGCAGCTCCCTCCGTCTGTGCCTCAGTTTCCTCACCTTTTGCTGGTTTCTTGTGACCCACTGATTAAAAGTGTCTGTAAGTGTTTGGTAATTAGTATTCAGTGAATTCAGTTACATAAGTGAATGTAAGCATTCAACTATGGCCCTCTAATTAGAAGAAAAGGGGAAAAAAAGTTTTACAACATCTTTGTCACTCTCATTTTGTCTGCAATAATCTCCTAGCTTCTACTTTCAAAAGGAAAAAGGAAAATCACTTCAGTACCGCCTCAGTTCAGATCCCCTCAGAGGCCTACTGTTTTCAAACTTAATTATTATTATTCATTGTTGTGTCTGCCTTTAATGTTGTTACAGTGTTTTTATTACCCTTTTTCTCCTTGTGTTATACATTAGGCATATTGTGTCTTAATTCAATGCTCAACTGCCAGAATATTTGAAATACAATTTCCTCCTCTCATTTTGCTACATTCTCTGATGTGTTGAATATTTATATAACTGTATTTTTTTGACGTGGTAACTAGATGTACTTTTTATTCTGTCAGGAAGCATACCCTGTAAAATAAAGTGAACACAATCAGAATTTCCAAGCTGTCACCTGTTACAAAAAGGCAATGCAATATGACACCTGGTGATGACCCTCAGGCACTTCTATCATAATTGCGATTAGGTTCTCCTCTCCTTCCAGCTTTCCAAAAGGTTGACCTAATTACAAAATACTTGATGTGATTCAAATCTGTCCTTAGCCTGTTTAAATTTTCAAGACTAAATCTTCTAATAATCTCTGTTTTTTCATGCTAAACTGGCTGACTTGTTTCTTCTTCTTTTTACTAATAGGGTGCTGAGAAAATTTTGCTAATGAATGAATCTGGGGAGCTGCAAGATCTCTTAACCAAAATTGAGGTAATTGTACTTATGCAAATAAATATAAGCAACGTACATTGAATATTTGTGATTGAGATTATTTTTTTATCAGTTCCTTTACTGCTGTTATAAACTGAATATCCAAAATGCTTTTTTGTTTGTCTCTTTGAATGAATGATATCATGGTATCACAGCCCATTAAGTTTGAGAAAACATGAATGGTGACAACATCAAATGAAAATGTCCATCTTTTGATCTTGCCACAGCAGGAAAGGCAAGTTATTTTCCCTTTCCTATAACTTCTGATGTAATTTTTGTTATTTTATGTTCACTATATCCTGGAGGAGTCAGGCCTCTCATGTGGATGCTGTACACCATTTCTCTGTGTCCTGCAGTGAATGCCCTGGGAACCCACATATTTGCAATTTGCATTCTGGTTAGACCTAAAGCTGGACATCTACAAAGTCTGGGCAAATCTGGAAATTTCCAACCGTACCAATTTGCACAAATTTAAAATCACAGGTTATTATGCTTTTCTCCAGCTCTTAGTTTGCCCTGTCCATTCAGGTTCTCTGGGGCAAGTTTGCCTTTTATTATGAACAGCTGACGCGTGGTCCCTGAGGACACTTGCAGTATGGGTCTGCTCCCACACCTTTGCTGCAAGCTAGGATCTCTACCGGTCATCACTTTTCTGCTGGTATTGGGCTGTTGGCTTCTCAAGGCATTTTCTGTTTTCCTTTGGATAGCCTGCAACAAAGAACACTTTGGGAAGATGTATATCATAATGTCTGGGGTATGTGGAAAGCTGTGTCCTTAGAAAAGGAATGTATTGCTATTATTTATCTTGTTATTTTGAAATCACCCTTAACCAAATTAAAATAACACAAAAACTTCAGAAGTATGTAACATCAACATTAAAAACAGAAAATGAGGATATTATGTTTATAAAAGACAGACATTGATGAAAGAGTGAAAGAAATCTACATCTAGTTGATTTAGCCCCAAGGTTTTTCTTTCTCTGCATTTAGCCAAACTATAGCATATGCTTTCCTAACATACTTTCAATAACTCTTTGTATACCATATATCTCTGAGTTTATCACAAAAAGAGTACCTCTTTTTGTGAAGTGTGTTGGGTTTTTATACCAGTCTTCTTCCCGAACTCCTCCAAAAGTTCCAGTCAGGCTGAGCCCAAGGGTTGTTCTCCTCTGCCTTATTCAGGAGGCAGATTTAATACTATCCAGTAAATCGTGAACTGCCTCATTCCTTTGCAGTGATACCTTCTGCATTTGTCTCGCCTTTCCCTTAACTCATCAAAACTTTGCTTGCCTCTTGACTCAGTGTATATGTTTCTGTATAAAATGCAGAAGAACCTGCAGGCCATACTGAACCATACTGAACAGCTAACCAGAAACTATTAAAAAATCTATGCATGTTATTAAAACATGCCACATTATTTTTGTTTGAGCAGAAAAGTTAGATAATACATCTCCTTAAATATTTTTCCTTTGGAATGAAATGTCCCCAGATCCTGCTTTTTTTTTTTTTTTTTTTTTTTTTTAGGGGATGGGAGTAGGTGTCCTATAACGTTATTCCCTAATCCGATGTGTGTCCTACTTTTGGGACAGAAAGTACATCTAAAAGACAAACAATGCTGGACTACAGCAGGCTATGATAACTGCTTTCTGAGTACAATCTCTGCTTCAAACACATTGTTGCCTGTTGGTTTTTTTTGTTGCAAAAATGGCTTTGCTACAATTGCAAGGGGCAGTCAGGTTTCTTAGTTACTGGAGATGCAGAAAGTGGTTACACACACTGTCACCTGTTCAGAGAAGGAATGGCCATCATTCAGGGAAATGAGCTAAAGCATGTTTGCATTTGGTTTTTGTTAGTTCTCTTAGCCACATGGAAAGGTAGTTATTTACAAGCCTAACAAGCAATAATGATGCAGAGATTAAAAATATTATTCTCTTATAATTTTGAGATTATTTATGATAATATCCAATGAAGTAAACCACCATCATAAATTATGAAAGATGTGGGCACTCTTGAGATAAAAAGAATACTAATTTTACATGAGATACTTCCAAATATTGTCCCTGGAGAACTTATTAGCAATAGGAGTTGTTTCCTTGGTGAAGAAAAATTACAAGTTTATGAGCTACAGGACAAAAAGTGCCTTTTTTGCATCTTCATCTGAGTTGTCAATAAATGAATGCTATTGTTAATGGTTTTGCAGAAATCTCTTCAGTTTTCTTGATGAAGCTACAAGAAGGACTACATTATCTGTATATATTTCAGGATACTCTAGTAATAATTTGTGACTAATTTTTTAGTGGTGCATAATTCCTCAGGCTAACACTAGCAAGAATTGTATGGATTTTTTTTTCTTCCTTTGTAAATAAATCTGTAAAGTCTTTACTCAAGAGTGCAATGTTAAAATCACATATCTGTGCTGTGATAACCACCCAGCGAGGTGTAACTTTCATTTCTCTGATACAGAACTCTAAGTGAATCATTAAACAAACTAGAAACATTTTCAGCTGATGAAACTTAAAAGTGTCTTTGAAATATCTTCTTGTGTTTAATCCATTGTCTTTAATCCAGTACAAACTAGAGTAAAATTATTGTTTTACTCAGGAATTAGGACAACAGAGGGAAGCCAAGCCTTGCTTGCAGCAATTTTCTCCAGGTATAACTGTTGAATACTGATGATCTTTCTTTTTTATGCTTAAAGCTTAGGCATTCTATGCCTGAATTTGAATACATCACTTATTTCCTCAAGTACTACTTGTCAGAAGCTATGAATTGCTTTTTGATACGACTAACTGTAATAGGAAGAACATGTTCAGCATAAGCATGCAAATGTCAAAAGTCATAATGTCTTAACATACAACAGAGAAAATATACCATCAACATAAACTGCCTGGAGTTCAGATTCAATCAATTGCAATGCTTCCTAGAATTGATACAGACTTAAACTACACCAGAGTAACATATGCAAGCTATCCTTTTGCTAGCTATTTTGGCAAGTACGAACACAGGCTGCTAAGATATACCATGAGTGATGAACCTGCAGTGAGCTTCTCTGACCATTGCATGTGGGTCTGATCGAAGGTGGTATGGTGGTATACCTTGGGATGGGGCAGTGGGTATTGCTCAAGGTAGGAACCAGAATGTGTATCTCAGCTGTCCTGGAGCCCTCATTATCATAGAGCTTATGGTGGTTGATGAGGTAACATTTTTGTCTTTTTCACTTTCTTCTTTGAGCAGAGAGTCCAGCATCCTCATGAGTGCCTCTCCTGTGGGGGCTTTGGTTTCCTGCCTTGCTCAGCGTGCCATGGGAGCAAGATGTCTGTGTTTCGGAACTGCTTTACAGACTCGTTCAAAGCCCTCAAGTGTACCGCTTGCAATGAGAATGGGCTACAGCGCTGCAGGAGCTGTGCAGGCTAAGAACAGCATCTTCTTGTGTACAAACTGATTTTATGGTACTGCACCAATTTGTAATATGATTTTTTTAAAAAATAATCTGTTTATCCAATTCAGTAAAAAAAAAATCCATTTGTAGTATACTTCTGCTGGTTTGATCATTGGATCCATATAAACTTAGGTCACTGACCATAGCACAAACTCTGAAATACATTTCTCTGCATTCTTTACAAAGAGATTTGTAGTCTGTAAAACTTATCATATTATCAACCCTTTGGATGTGAAGTCTTCCTTTTTCTATGATGTGAAATCATTATCAATAGTTTGTGTTTCTGCTCCCAGAGTCCTGAGTCATACCCTCAAAATTACAGCAGAATGAAACTTAACCTTCAGGTTATTGAATAGCTGCAGTTTGTAAGATCAGTGAAATAGAGATTTTTGTGATGTGGGCTAGCCCAAGACCATTCCACTTAGCACTGCCCTGAAGTCACTATGGTTGAATACTGGCCTGAATTCCAAGTGGCAACAGAGGAACAGAAACATTTCTTAGAAGTCCCATTAATCAGCTTTATTTTTTAGTGTTGCTTTGTGTTCAGTACTAAATTAATGTTGTTAGACAAAATTACACAAACATTTAACATAGTAGCTGTGGATAACCAGTGCTGTACTATCTCAGAGCTTTATGATCCTCCGTATCACAATAGGTCCTATTGTGATCAAGTGAGAACACCAGATAGTGTTATAAATTGCATAGAAAGTCATTGTGGATGAGATTTATGCTTTTTCAGCTTGGTAATTGTTGTGGTTTGATGGCTAGCCTGGCAAAAGTGTTTTGGGGCATCTGTTCTCTTCAGGAGGGCCACTGGTCTACGCCCAGCCAACTCAGCACTGTATATACCTTTGTCATTTTTGGTGGGTTTCCCCAACACAAGCACAAGAGGATTAGTCAGGATTAGGCTGAATGGACTGTGGGATCTCCGCATTGAATATATTTCAGTTTGAAAGTGCATTAACATTCATGCACTTCCACAGAGTACTTTTTAACAGGATACTTTAGTGGACAACCACTTTCTGCTTACATTGACATTGCACGTATTCCTCCAGTCCTGCTGTCAGTCTGTACTGTCACGAGCAAAACAGAGGTTTAGCATCTTGTTGAAACTGGTATTGGCTAGAAAAACCTCCATGGCAGGCATTTCATCCTGCCCAAACTACTTTAGCAAATGTTAAGCCATGTCACTTTTTGTTCTTTGCCTCATTCCTTGTAAAGCTGTGCTGGTTGGGGTTTGGATAAGTGCAGCTGGCTTTATTAGAGGCTACTTACTCTGGTGGAGAACCCCATTTCCATCCCCTCTTCCCCTTACAACCTTGCTTAATTTGACTGTGATGGGAAACTCAGCTTTCCTTTCAGCATTTTGGGCACAGCCAGCTGTGGTATAAAGCAGGATAGATGCAGCTACACAAAGTGTGGCTTGCAAAAAAAAGCCCCTTCTGATAACATTTGTGTTTTCTGATACCTTATTTCCCTCACCTGAATCAATGGAAAACAACCTTTCCCCCACCTCCTCCATTCCACTTGCTGTGTCTAGAGGTGGTAGCTGGAGCTGAAGAGTTGGACAATTTGGGATAACTTGTCTTTTTTAACTTTTGAATATAAAGGACTATGCAAATTCCACGAGCTATTGACTGTGCAGGATTGAATGTGCTTGTAAGATCCTGCTGCTCCTTCATCTTCTACAGTGAGGCTCAGAGGGAGTATGTGGATCTTCTGTATAACGTGAAAGAGATTAAATTTTCTACAGAGGCCATCCACAATGCTTAGCAGCGCCACAGCTATAAAACTCTGAATTGCAAATGTGCTCAACTTATTACTGCATGGGTAAGAAGAAAAGAAAGCAAATATAGTTCCCTTCTTTTTTTTAATGCCGCCATGTATCACAGTAACCTCCATTTCTGGCGAAAATTCCCTATTCTGTGATAGGGAATGAAATGTAGCATAAAGCAGAATACAGATGCTTAGAATGTCAACATTTCTGATGCATGAGCACTTACTTTTTTTAGTTGTTAATATGCTATGGATCTAGGGGCTGAGCGAATTTACAGTAGTGAATACCACACTTCAGATGGCATAAGAAAACTTGCCCTTGACGGAAATTACTATGGAAGAAAATGACAGTGTATTTGTGATACCGTAATTCCACAGTCGTCACCCCCAAAAAGACATTTTTCTCCCTGAGATGGCCCATATCAATGTTCTTCCATTGAAGCACTACATGGTCAAGTTACCATAACTGTCAAAGTATGTTAAACATGTAAACCTGTGTGTTCTTCATTGATGTGGAATAAGGGTTTGAAGCGGGTTTTCCCACCTCTCAGGCAATCAGAAAATGACTACTCTTCAGAGTGAGACAAATACACTAAATGCAGTTTCTTTACTGATTGAGCTCCAAGTGCCATGCAAAAAACCTAAAGAGACTGTCCTAGCCCAGGCAGTAGCCTTCTAATACAGGCACTGAAATCCTACAAGCAAAAATTATGCAAAACTCCTTAGTTTTTGTTTTAGAAGGAGAAATGATGAAAGCAAAAGGTGATGTTTTGTAGAATTTTTTTCAGATGGTTTTTATGGAAGACGATAATAAAATAAAACACAGGACATATTATCCTCTCAAATAGCGCTTTCTTTGGGCACTATATATTTTTCAAAAAACCTATGAAAGTACTAGAAAAGTTCTTTTTTCCTCTGTCATCAACTGAATTGCCATTTTTTTCTGTCTAGCTATATTTTCCTTGTAGCAGCCTGCATGAAAAACAAACAAACAAAAAATCAATTTTTCTTTTTGCTAGAAGAGGTTTTTACTGCATTGTTTATCATCCTTGCCAGGGTTTTGGCTCTGGCTTCCCAGCTCACTCCAACTATCCCAGAAGCACCAAAGGTGACAGAATGACAACATTACTAAGGCAAACCCAGGACCCAGTTCAGGGAAATGATACTTTCTGGTGTAAGAGACATTTCAGGCAGCTGGTAATACAGCTTTTAAGCCAGTCTTAGAACAGACAAGGGTTGTGGCTCTGTTCTGATTACACCAGTATTGCATCTCTACCTCTAAGGAGTTATCAGTGATCTCCTCTGATACGACAAATAAGACTCATCCAGCTGCATTGTTGTACAGGAATTTTTCTGTTTCTAAATTCATCAAGCTCTCCTCCTCTTGTTTCTGGCCCTTGTTGCTACACTGAGGTAAGGATCCAAACAGATGTTCTCTGGCTGACAGCTCAGCATATTAATACATATGAGAGCAAATAACAGAGAGCAAGGTAATCCTTAGGCTGTCTGCTTTGCAAAATAATCTTTTTGATCCTGAGAAAGTGAATGGTTTGGAGTACTCAGTCCTGTAGCTCTGAGCTCGATTTCCAGTGGGCTACGTATCCCCCGTACTGATGTGCTACAGCCATCAGGTGGCTTGGTTTTGCCAGGATTCAGCTCCTAGGACATGACATGATGCAATTTGTTCTCTGATTTTTCTATAAATTTAATTTTTCATTTTCTTTTTTTTTCATGGGCCCTAGCTACTGGTTACTTCCATGAAAAAGAACTGAAAAATAGAAACTGAAATGCTGCAGGGAACTGGTTCCCGCACCAGGAGCATCTGAGATCTCGCATGCTTGAAACTTCATGGAAAAATGCAGGCTCTCCTGTGGCAAAGGCTCCCACTGACTGACAAAGAAAGGTATCGTTCCAGATATAAACAACAAAGACTCAGTGACTATTGCTCTGGAGATTGTGTATGTCACTCTAACTGACTAGACAAATATGATGTTGCAGTATAAAATGATGTTCACAATACACATGCTTTGGTGGATTCGCGACACTTCTGAAAGAAGAAAACTTTGGAAGTAACTTTTTGAAATAAGAAGAGTATTTAGAACAGAGGGGAAAATTAAACAGAGTAAGACAGAAAATACAAGATAGCTATGGATAACATTTTCTGGTTAATTATTGGAAAGGGAAAAACTACCAGTTGTAAGGCAGAGAAAAGAGTATATGAGTACTTCCTAAAACTTAATCAGATGCTGATGTACTAGGGACAAGCAGCCAAATTCACACTTGTTGTGAGATCTCTGCAGAAGTCAGATGTCCGATCAACATCTACACACATTCACTCATGTGAGTTGAGACCTGTTTGAGATGAAGAAGCTGTGCATGTGAATTTTCTTTGACCAGATGATGATTAGGATCTTCTCTTCATCTTTCTTTTCTCCCTGCTTGCTTGGAATTTGGTTTCAAGGCTGCAATAATAGATTTTCCTCTACAAGTTTTGACCTAAAACCTTCTTCTTCTGTTCCTGTCGTTAATACTGATCTGATGAATTTTAAGAAAGGGTTGAATGTCCTTAAAGCATTTGGCACTTCTTTCCAAGTAAAAAGCCATGTCATACTGAATAACATAGTTATATTTTAAATTTCAAGAGGTGACCACACATTGACAAACCTACATGTACTTCCATTTTACGTAGTCTCAGGTTGAAAACTGAGTGTCTGAGTGGTCTTCTCCTTAGAGGATTTTACTATTCATAAGAGTGAAATGTAAGTAAATTTGTTACTCTAAGTAGGGAGGACCACTTTAAGTAGGGTGTTCATCCTCTTCACTTTGTTTTCTTTGTAATAACATCGGGGTATTTCAGAGTAATGAGTTTCTCACTTATGCTGTTTAAGAGCCTAGAGTTTATAAATTTTATTTAATTTTACACTATTTAATAAACATTTTGGTTTTGCTCTCTTGGGGAGTAGCTCACTTTTTTAAACACACCGATGGGTCTTTTGCTGTGGGAAAAATCCAGCCATTTTTAATACAAAATAGTGCACCTGGGAGTTGATTTCCATTTAATCTCTGGTTATTTCCTTGCTATACTGTTTCCAACGATACATAAAACCAGATAGACTGTCTTACTTGTCAGCAGCCTACCGTACCAAAATATTTCACAGTAATTTGGAACTGTGAGAGTTTCTGCAGGCAATGCTGCATAAACAAGCTTTGCCTTTTAGTTCATATCCAAAAAACTATATCAGACTTAGAGCTTACTGACCTCCATACTTGATTCGGAAGTTTGCTGATCTTAAACACAGACCTCTCAAATCAATGACAATCATTCTAGTGATTTAAATACTTGTTTGATTCAATCTAGCCTGTCTTCCCTTCACAATGAAGTATTCTGAAATATAGAGTTACCTAATTAAGGCTATGTAGTGTATAGTGTAAATGCCTCTTTACAAATCAGAACGTGGTGTGTCTTGAAAGTCTCCGAGATGTTTACTCACTCTCTGAGTTACTCTGTCCCATCTGGGAACTCAGAATTATGAATGAAAAGAACCTGACAGCCCTTGAAACAAAATAAGTTATTTCTGCTTTAACTAAACATGTATTGGAAGAAAAATTTAGTACTTTTGACTTTAGTAAAAAAGTAAAATAAAAATTATTGAGAGCTTTGTTTTTTTTATTAATGAAAATAAAAATTAAATTTTACTGAACCAAGTTTTACAATTTTTGTGAGTAAATACATAACAGAAGACATTTCAGGTACTTTTCCTAGCTATTGCATTTGTATAATTACATTAACATTAATTTTATTCACTTGTTCTGAGATACATTATTTGACCACAAAAGCATTCAACAAGGAACATTTGTGCCCTAAATAATTTAGTAAGGAGAAGAATTTAGATTACTTAACTCACTTTAAATAATTTAGAGATGATAATAAAGGACATTGTAATCCAACAATAATTTGGAAAGTTAAAATTTTTAGAAAGAAATCTTTCTGCTTAATCCTATTTTTCTTTCCTCTTGCATTAATTTGCTTAGGGGTGATGAATCAAGAAATAATTGCATTACAATGAAATTGCTGTGAAAAAAACTTGCGGTTTGAGCTTCTTCTTACAGAAACATGGTGGGACAGCTCGCATGACTGGAATGTAGTCATGGGTGGCTGTACCCTTCTCAGGAAAGACAGGCCAGCAAGGCGAGGGGGGGGAGTTGCTCTTTATGTGAAAGAACAACTTCAATGTATTGAGCACTGTCCAGGGGTGGGTGACGAGCGAGTTGAGAGTTTGTGGGTGAGAATTAAGGGACAGGCTGGCACGGGTGATACTGTCGTGGGTGTCTATTACAGGCCACCGGATCAGGACGAGGAAGTTGACGAGGCCTTCTACAGGCAGCTGGTAGCAGCCTCGCAGTCACAGGCCCTGGTTATTGTGGGGAATTTTAACTACCCTGATATTTGCTGGAAGGCCTACTCAGCCAGCCATCCGCAGTCCAGGAGGTTTCTCCAGTGCATTGATGATAACTTCCTGATGCAAATGGTGGACGAGCCGACTAGGAGAGGAGCGATGCTAGACCTTATTCTCATGAATAAGGAGGGTCTGGTTGAAGAGGTGAAGGTTGAGGGCAGCCTTGGTTACAGTGACCATGAGGTGGTGGAGTTCAGGATCTTATGTGGCCGTAATAGAATCCTGAGCAGAATAGCAACGCTGGACTTCAGTAGGGCCAACTTCAGCCTTTTCAAGCAGTTGCTAGGAAAAATCCTGTGGGACAGAGTACTTGAAGGTAAAGGGGCCCAAGATAGTTGGTTAGCATTCAAAGAGTGCTTCTTCCAAGCTCAAGATTGGTGCATCCCAACGGGTAGGAAGTCAAGGAAGGGTGCCAGGAGGCCTGCATGGTTAAACAGGGATCTGCTTGGCAAACTCAAATGTAAAAGGAGGGTCTATAGATCATGGAAGGAGGGGCTGGCCACTTGGGAGGAATATAAGAATGTTGTCAGAGAGTGTAGGGAGGCAACTAGGAAAGCTAAGGCCTCCTTAGAATTAAACCTTGCCAGAGG
>WKFP01013531.1:0-90433 GCA_011057875.1 Pterocles orientalis | reverse complement strand
TTCCACTTGAATATGAGAAAAAACTTCTTTACAGTGAGGGTGACAGAGCACTGGAACAGGCTGCCCAGAGAGGTTGTGGAGTCTCCTTCTCTGGAGACATTCAAAGCCCGCCTGGATGCGTTCCTGTGCAATCTGATCTAGGTGTTCCTGCTTCGGCAGGGGGATTGGACTAGATGATCTTTCGAGGTCCCTTCCAATCCCTAACATTCTGTGATTCTGTGATTCTTCTAGCTTACTAGCTCTCCTTTGAAAATTGGTTTCAAATGAGTTAAAAAATTTATGAAATGCGATAAGTTTTCCACTCAAGAAAAGCCACACTGCACTAAAACATATACTGTCTGTCTCTCTTTGAAGCCTTATATTTTTTCCACTGATAGAAGGATCATCTTATTGAAAACAGAGGTTTATTTAAAAGAAAAAAACCCCAACAATCAGACATTAAGTACAACAAAAATAATTTTCTCTTAGTTACCGGAAATTTGAAAGTATGTAAAAGAAACTTTCTGCAACATCCTCTGTTAGCTGACAGAGAGTTATATTTTGATGTGGAGAAAAAAACTTGTGTCTACAAAAAATAAGCAAGGATAATATGACCAGTCAGAAGGGTTGACTACAAGTTGTTATTTTTATTATTGATCATGATCTGTTCAAACCAGAGAAAAAATGATCAATAAAAAAATAATCGAAAGTCCTAATTTAAATTTGAACACTCATCAAATTACCACTTAAAAGTTGCTATTTTACTTTCTAGAATTATATCTGGCAGATGCATTCTTGTCTGTCAGATATGAGAAAACTTCTTTTCTGATCTCAACTCAGGTAAATTATGAATGAATGAGGGTGGCAACTCTACAGAACACCATCTAAATCTGTGTCCTCTAACTCTAGGTAACTCCCAGTTCAACTTTATACTATTTCCATTTGGGCCTCCGCCACTAATTTCGGCCAATGTCTGAGACTTTGAAGAACATCTAGACTGAGTCTTACCCCAATGTTCACGTACATATTAATTTTCCCTATCATATGACAAGTGTGAATAACACACAGTAGGACAGAGATGTTATATGCCAGCAAAAAGCATCCGGATTTGTGGGATGATGTATTTATGCTAAACCTTATGCATCAACAGAGCTGCACTGGCAACGAGTTCTTTATACTCCCTCAGGGATCTGATCAGACAGGACATAAGATCAATACGTCAGTCTTCAAAATTAAAGAACTCAGTAAAAACTTGTCATTTTTTTTTTTGTTAAATATAAGTACAAGAATAAACAGACATCATCATTACTCATGTATTTGAGATGTTGCAGTCATTGCTTTCAATATTATAGGAGAATTACGCTGCCGTTCATTACAGCTTGATGATAATAGCTGATACTGATAAGTTTTCATCATAATCACAGAATAAAATTTACTAGAATACTATCAAACAACAGAAATGTATTTTTAAACTTAAGTAGAATATTATTATCACTTTTATTCTCTCCATTATTTCGGATCTCAGGAGAAGCAAGAATAACTAATACAAGACTAGCAGACAAACATATCAGAAAGTTTAATCTGTTATCCTCTTCCTCAGTGTTTTAGAGAGACCTATTAATGTTTTCTGCAAGATGCAGAGTTTCACTACAGGGCATCTTGCAATTTGATGTTATATTCTTGCAATACCCACTGCCAGAGCACACGGTGCATTGAGATGGCTGGTGCTGCATTTCCTCTTTCCATGTCCCACACATTCTTTTACCAGTTTGGGACATAATTATCCTAAATTTGTCAGTCTTTTCTCATGTTCTCAACCAAGTGTTCACGTCCTGTATCAAAGAAAAGATAACAATAAAATCCTCTCCTCTTTTCATAGCAACCATATCTGATCTTCCAGGACATACTTCATGAGCAATACGGTTCAAAAAACCCTATAATATTTTTCCACATTTATTCTCCTCTCCTTTATCAGGTCTATGACAGCAATAAGTCTTTCCTATTGCAGCCTACACTTCTTGCACAGCATGTAATGCTCAATAATGCCAAATGTCATGCTGCACTTTATGCTTGCCTTCAGCCAACTTGGTATATCTGTTTATTGTAGGATTTATAGCCTCAGGGCCTAGCCACAAATCCCATTGTCCTGTCTTGGAGATTTCCTACCATCTGTCTTTGCTGTACTATGGTCCAAAATACCTTGCTATACCATAACTTGGATTTAGAATTTGATCCCAGATTCACTCATTTCATCTTCTCTCCCTCAAACAGTTTATTCACTCTGCTTAATAGAGGTAGTTTATTCCACTCTGTTCTCCTAAATCCTCAGCTGGTGTCAGCCTTTGTCCTCTATACTCCTCCTGACAGCCACCTTGAGGGGGATTATTAACCTCCTGTAACCAACTGTCTTCATCCAATGTACACCTGCAGGGAAATAGCACAAAGCCAAAGTAGTATATTTTTTTTTTTTGGCTTAACTTCATAGTGAGCTTTATTTTTAAGAGTTTAACCAAATTCCCAAAGAGCTTTTTTCCCGTCATGGCATTTCATATTGATAATTACAGTAATAATTACAAACTTACAAGGGACTTCTTGGCTGTGAATCTGAAAGTATTTCTATAAACAGCAAAGATCAGCCCAGCAATTCTGAATAGTAAGACAGATTTAACAGCCCTGTTTTAACATCCCTGTTTGCCTCAAGAGGCACCAAGGGAGAGAAAATTAATTTGAACAACCACACAAAAACAATATTTGCTGATGCCCAGATTAATGTAGATGTTATCAGGCAGAAATTCGAATATACTGTCTTCTCCCCTTAAAAAAAATTATTTGAAGTATTTCCCCCTTTTTTAAGTATATGGTTTCCCCAAACAGTTTATATCTGAAAAACTAGGAATTTGTCTTTCCTTCTTTCCTTCCTCAGATAATGTTATTAGATACCTAGAAATAATTAATCTGTTAAACATAACTATAACATGGCTGTTTTAACTTTTTAAATATGGTTGTGTATAAAAATCAAATATGTTGTAAATTAAATTGAAAATTTGAGCTTTCTGTTGTAAGTTTGCTGCCTAACACTGAGTCACTGTATCATTGTTTTTTATTAGAGATAGACATAAATATTGACGTGCTGGTAGCAAGTTCGTTAATTTTTTTTTTTTGTTTTGTCAGTATTTGATTCTCTGACATTGAAATACTATTAATATTTTCAGCAGTCATTACATTCTGAGGGTTTTTTATATGATAGCTGAAAAGGATTGTACCATGTCTATGGAAGCATGGATTTATATTTCATATTAAGAGAGGTTGTCACAAGTTTTTGGAAAACTTTTTCAGTTTTGAGCATTTGTGCTTAGTGATAATTTTTTCTCCTGTAAGCTGCAATTGAAGACTGCCTGCAAATATTTTGTCATTTCACACAGGATGTATGAATTTTTAAGTGCTCTTTCTGTTGACCAAATAGTGGAAAATGTCTTATCCATGAAGGACCACTATTACCTTAATTACAAGAGAAAGAACTTAACGATGACACATGCATTAGCTGGATACTTAGTCTAATTGAAGGAAACATAACAACCACCCTTCATGGATGAAATAGTTTACGTGTTCTGCTATTAAATGAAATCAACCAAATTAAGATTATTAACAAACTACATTTTAACTTCCTACTCTTATGCACTTTTTATTCTAGAGCTGTGTGCAATCTGTTCAGAATGGTTTCTTTTATTTGAAGGGAGATTATGAAAAAACAGAAGCATTATTTACCACAAGGGACATCAGTTATTGGCTAAAATACCACATAGCTAAAACCGAAACTTGTAATAATAAAGCCTCATTTTCCTTCCTTTGTTTCTGAAAAAAATAGTACAAAACATTGTTTTATTGTCCTCAGAAATTTGCTTTGCTAGTCTTACAGGGACATGTGGCATTCTTGTTTTTATTGCAAAATTCTTAGAGGAGGGCCCAAAGCTGTGTTGGAAGAACCCTTTCCTAGCACACTTAGGACTTCCTCTGGGCTTTACTGGAGGAGACCAGTTTGCATTCTTCAGCACTTTCAGTCCTGCATGAGACATGGTGAAAGACTGCAGCTCTGAAGCAGAGGCTTTGGATATCACGTTATGCCCCACGTACAACCTTGCCTTCTCCAGCCTGCTTGTTGGATGACACAGCGAGTGAGTGTCTTGGATGCTGTAGCACCTATTGCTACCACTCTAAGTGTACCCCCGTGAATTGGCTTAAATCTGTGCCATATCTAGGAAAACACATCAGATCCCAGATAATACTTCTGTGTTTCACAAAATAAACTCAACTATCTGTCATGTTACTCAACCCAAACATGATTACCATGATTTTTTGTTACAGTTTTGAAGTAACTTCTTTTAGCATTTTACTTTATATAATCTATTTTGTGCTTAAAAATTCTTATTGGTAAATATGTATAGACCTACAGCTAGTATAAGGCATTTCAAATAAGGTACAAATGTTGCTGTTCACACCCGAAAATACAAAGGAAATTTAGGAGCTATCTTAGGCATTCTGTTTAGAATGAGAGACTGGATTTCTTTAGTTCATTTTCTTGGTAACAGCTTCTTCATTTCAGAAAAACTGAGAATAATAATATTGTTGTCTATTTAAAATATATATTTAACCAGTAGCAGTGTGCATATTTAGTAATTAACAGCTGTCTAGTAATGATGTTACTACTGGGATACGAAGTCTACTATATCAGTATTGTTCAGTGTGGAATAAAAAAAGGCTAAGGGGAACTCATTTAAGATGTTCTACTACCTGAACAATCAATAGCACACTGAGTGCAGACAAATTATTAACTTAGGTAATACAGTATAGAATATATATAGCATTCACACCTCTGTAGAAGGGTGTGTGTATATATATATCTTTCATTTTATTCAAATAACAGTTACAACTTTCTCTGGCTCCTGCTCCAACAATTTTAGGTACTATAACCCAGAAATAACACCTGAATTTGAAAACAGCTTTCGCTTCTGGGAAAATTCCTTTGCTTCAGACCTTAGGTCCCAGTAGAGCAGCTGGATAAAACTCAGAATTTCTTGTTCTTTTGTTCTCGTATGCTAAGATCTGTTCAAGGACTCCTGACTTTTAATAACTCATCCACTTATTGAAAGATGTTGAGTGCTTCCTCACCACCTCTTTGGGAAAATTGCACGTGCCAGAACATCATGGGCGTGTCCAGCCTTATTTTTGGGATCTCTCCAAATCTGCCCTCAACACCAGATGCAACGTGTGTCCTGACAGTAGTCTGAAAGTGTGACCACAACCCGCCACAACCATGCAAGGGCAGAGACTGCCCTCATATTTGTCATATGCCCAACACATGCTTGTTGTCAGTATAGCCTTTCTGTACAACACATGTAGGACACATGTGGTACTGTATGCTCTCAAGATACAAGCAACAGAAGTCCAGAGGGAGAGTTTACATTTTTATATATATGTTGTTATATTTTTATAACAATATATGTTGTTATATTTTTATAACAATATAAAAATATATATTGCTATATGTTGTAACCATATGTTGTAAACACATATTTTTATATATGTTGTTATATATATATATATCTTGTCTCACAACAAGAGGCAGGTTTGCAACACACAGTTCCTTCTTTAGGTTTGAAAAAAAGCAACTGATTTCAGAGCTAAATATGAGTTGAAAGCAATTCATTTACATATATTTAGATATGCATCGGCTAGACCAGAGGTATCTGGTTTCTGAGGAGTGGAGGCAGTATCAGGAGGTGAAGGAGTGGGAATAGGAAAGGGTAAGATGATAAAGGCAGTTGTCTCTCGGGGGTGAGAGAGACCAGCAGTACATAGCTTGCTGTGGACAAAGACAGGAACAAGGGATGATATTACGTGGCACGAAAAGAGTGTTATTTTTGACTTGATCGTTTTGGTGGCCAGTAGAGTTATGAATTTTAAATTACAATTATGTCTTCATAAGGTACTTTACAGATTTTTCTGGACGATCAGAATACAACCTAGCCTCCATTGCAATTGAATTGATTATCTTCTCTTTTTTTCTCAAAAAGCAAGGAGGTAAACTGGAAAACTTGTATTCTTGCAGTGCTTGAATTCAGCAAGCACAGTCAGGGTGATTTTTCCTGGATCATATGCATTCACAGAGGTTGTAGGACAGTCCTTCTTACAAGGTCCCATGTTTAGCCACTTACTCATCTCTAGTGCTCTCCAATAACACTCCGCCTGGTAATGGTCTTAATGCCAATTCTTACACGTGAGAAAGATTATACCAATTCAGAACTTAAATTACTGAACAATAGCATGTCAGGTAAAATTTTAACAGGAAAGAGTGCTTGCCCACAAACGAGGAGAAGCTGTGAGTGCTGTTGGTATCTTTAAAGTAGCAACAAATGAAAATCTAACATAATTCAGATTAAAACCATTGCCACTTGTCCTATCACTACGTACCCTTGTAAAGAGTGCCTCCCTATCTCTCCTGTAGCCCCCTTTAAGTACTGGAAGGATGCTATTAGGTCTCCTTGGAGCCTTCTCTTCTCCACACTGAACAACCTCAACTCTCTCAGCCTGGTTTTAAGTAGTACTGATGCGTAACTTCACTAAAGAAGTCAGATATATCTCCGAGGACACTGTGGTCTCATGTTGCCTGTAGTAAAGAAAGAATGAGTTGACTTGAACTCTAATGTTAATTGTGAATGTCCTTGCTATTATTATGTTCTTCTTTTTAGTTTTTTTTTCTCTCCTATGATGTTGGAACAAGTGACCATCCAGTACAAAGAAATTCATAATGGCTACACTAAAAGCCATGCCCTTTCTTCTTAATGTAACATAATCTATGCACAAATTTTATTTCTGGGGAGCAAAAGCTGAATGAGCGAAATAGCCCTAACCCAGAAATAGCCTTTTAGGCAAACCAGAGTGAACAGTGGACTGTGAGACCTGCAGCAGGAAAAAATAATTATACATAAGAGAGTAGTCTCTTTTACTTATGCCATGTAGCCTTTTGTGCAGCTTCTAGTAGGTGTAGGGTTTTTAGCACTCTACCTTCTGTTGCTAAAAGAAGCAACCTTCTTTGTATTACCAAAGGAGATCCTCTACAGCAATTGAACTTATAAATGCATTTTTAGGATAGCATTCTGTCAGTACTGATTTCTTTAAAAAAAGAAAAGATTTGAGACTGTACACTGTAATAGTTGTAGATAAGAAAGAGACTGAGTAGATATGTTGCCTAGATATGTTCAAAGTTATCTGATCTGGAGACAGTAATTTGTGGTTCTATTTTTACTTCACTGGGAAAGGCCATGAAATCCTGAAAAACTACTGCTGGAAAATGGAAGACTGCCCATAGTAATCATGCAAAGGGGACATGTCTTCCTGATCAAATGCAATAGAAATTGTGACACAACGAAATGGATGCTGAAGGACTTGTAGGGCAATCCTAAAGAAATTGGTATTAGAGAGGAAGAAGTGTTGTTTGTTTCCAGGGAAAGTACCTTTGAGAAAAAAAAGTGCAGCCAAGACATATCATAACTTTTCTCTAACCTTGCTTAAGATATATTTATATAAATAAGTTGGAGATTCCTGCAAATGAGACGTATGGTCTGAACGGGACTGAACAGGCAGCGAAACCATTCCTGTTTTGAATGAGATATTGATTTCCTTTGGAATTTAGGTTCCTGCTGCAAAGTAGATGCTGGTTGTTAAAGGACCTCTGTTACTCCAGGGGTTTACTCACGTCTAATTTAAGCTGCTCGACATTCATGACTTCAGTGCATATCGTATATCACAAGAGATCAGTTGCACAAGTTGACTGAGTTTTAAAGATGAGGTTTGTGAGGGCTCCTGGTGACCAAGTGCAATATATTGCTCAGATGCCAAGGATTTGCAAATATTTCTTAATATTACTTGGCCCTAAGTCCATATATTTTTTATTGGAAGAAAATACTTTATGCTTATATCTTTCACACCTAATGTCACACGTGGCCATGGTATCTGTCCTAACAAGAGGCCATGGCCAATTATGTTACACAGTATATCAATCTGAAATTTGACACAAGGGAACTATGTAACCTCCGCAACATGACACACATTGGAACTATTACCTCAGCAACTCGTGATCTCTGTGGAAGGTGAATAAAATATTGACTGACAAAAAAAAATTGCTGATGCTGGTCTCAGCTTGGTAGGTATCTTGACAACTTTGGCACAGGAATTCAACAAGGACATTTTAGAATGCATTGGGGATTTGGCTAGTTTTGCATCCTCAGAGATAAGATGAAACCAATCAGGGAATGAAGAGAAATATTTTTTCTGTTGCTAAATCCTTGAAAAACTGTGAGAGAAGCAGGTTTTCAAATTAAAGTGTACTTTTTCCTGACTGGGGAATAACAATAAGCAAATAGATACAAATTTATTAGTAGGAGAATAAAAGGGATTGGTTGCTCATGGGAAAACAGAGAGCATATATATTCTGCCACTAATTCCAAAATATCAGATTTCATTTTGGAATTAAAATGGTACTTTGCAACACACTACATTAGTTAACAGCCTTGAAGAAAGTGAAAAAAACCTTAAAAACCTAAGAAACTCCGAATACCCAGAACTCAAGATGCTATTTCCTTCTCACTTCTTTAGTCTCATTTAACAAAGTCAGGTCTACTGGTAGAGCTGCTGAGTGCCTTTAGCTTGAGTACCTCTTGAAGAACCTCTTGAAGCACCTGCCACAAGATGTCCTAAGTGAGGGTGTAAGCGAGCTGAAGTGCTTTCCTTTGCTTTCCTACCTCTGAACTGAATCATGATGATGGTGGCAAAAGACAGGAAAGAACCTGCCTTTGTCAGGATGGAGCCTGATGCCTCCTTTAGATGTGTACCATTCCTTATGAGTGCTGCACGCTTGGTGCTCCTCACTGAGAAAGGACGCAGACACATGTAGGTGGAATTACAGACAAAACCTGCTATGTATGGTTTGTGCTCTGAACTTTCGCATCACGATGACAGCTATTTCTGAAATACAGTGTTTGCAATATTGGCAATGAACTGCAGGGATGAGAATAAATATTACCAACAATATACTAGAGAACAATGATATGACAACTTTGATGAAAATGATGGAGACAGCATCTGGAGTGCAGCAGAGAAAAATATTCTTCCTGTTACCATTGTAGGTAAGAACCTAGCAGAGCAGATAGAAGTTCACGTTGGTTATACTCTATATTATCAGTGAACTTTCGTCCTCGAAGCATTTTATTGTCAACAGTTTTACAAGATACTGGAAGTAATTCAAAACAGTTGGGAAGCTCCTTAGTGACCACATTGTTCACATTTTGGGCAAAATTTGTAGTCACACTGAGACAACCAGTGATACCACGAACATGTCATTACTCCGTGTTATAATACACGTTTGTCATATTGTTGCTTTTTCTGATAACAAAAAAAAAAAAAGCACAATAACAAAAAAAAAACCCTGAAGTAGCTGGCTGAACTTTCTGGTTGTTTGGGAATGTTTTCAGCAGTCACAGTTGTTCTGTCCCAGGCAATGTAGCTCTGCAAGCCCAGCCTCAAGCTCTTTTTTATCATGATGGCAAAAGTGTCACTGCTTTCCCCAGAACCGCTCTTGCTTCTTGAGGGCTCAAAGATAATGCTGTGTACCATGGTGTAAGAGGGAAAGATCTGTTTACTTGCCTGCTGCTTTCTCTGCTGGCAGCATAATTCCCTGTTTCCCTATTCTGTTGCTCAGAAAGCTTGTGTTGCTTTGATCAAAAATGACTCATAAGAACAGAACACAGTAACATGAGAGAAATATTTTCTGTTTGAATAAGAAACAGAATCACTATAGTTCCCAAAATCTTTAGGACAGCATAAAGTTATAAGTATAGGACAAAGCCTCCAGCTCTGGAACAGTGGTTTTATGTTGCCACGAGAATAGTTAGTTGCCTGTGGAAAAGGGCTGCTATTTTTCACAGGAAATACATTGCACAATCCAAGCCACACGCCTGGTGGACAAGCAGATGTCTGGTGAGAATCAGCAGAAACTGAGGACCTTCATGCACAAGCGGCTATACAACAGAAAGAAAGGCATCTCAGGCTGAGGTTAAAAGGACAGATAATGAACTAACACAAAAGGAGCCACTTATTTTGCATTAATGTCTCTAAACCATGGCTTAAAAGAACCTTCTTCAAAGAAACTGTCTTCTTCAGCAAGTCAGTCTTTTCCAGCCCAGAGGAACAACCAAAAAGATTGTTGCTGTGATGTTTTCTCTTCTGACCCATGCAAATACTACTGCATTTAGGCTAGCAAAAATACGTTAAAATACATTTTTAAAATGCTTGTGATTATTAGGATTACATAAACAGGTTTGAAAACATAAGAGCAGATCCATACTGCTTGGACAACTGTAAATATATGCAGATAATCTCTTTCAAAATGAAACCATGCCTCAGAATATCTTAAGTAGGTCAAGGGCATGTTAATTATACACATATACATATAGATATATAAAATGTATATACTATTAATATAGCATCTATATGTATACACACATATATAAACAATAATATTTGAACAATGAACAACCATATGCGCCTGTTTAAGCCTTCCCTTTCGTGCTTTGATATGCATCATTGACTATTCATCATGCCTGTATTTAGAGCATCTGCTTTATAGGACACTGAACCATCCCTTATGCTTTCTGTGAAATATACTTATTTGAGAAAATGCAATAAATAACAAGAATATTTACCAATAATATTATTTTTATATGAGTTTATCATTTTTCTGAAGTCTTCCAGCACCTCGCATTGTTCAATGAACAAGACTGATCATGATTTAGTAAGACAGAGATTATTTTCCCTCCAGACTTGGCACTGAAACAGAACCAGATCAAAACATTATCTTTACAGGGCATTTCTTTATTCTGGCAAGAGATGGCAGGCTATAAAGATGTTGATGAGTTTATGCAGGAGACAAAAGGTGTAAGTCATACTGGGCTCCTGTAGTTCCCACCGAAACACCTTTAAGTAAAGAAAAGCTGTGGTGTATAAAACCTACTGATCCTTAGGGATGACTTGGAGGACATTTTGCCTTTAATATCTTCATCTCTTGCCAGGCTATAATTTACTTACATTCCTGTCAACAGTCTCATCAACGTATGACTATGACTTTAATGAAAATTATTGTACTATAAAACTTTCTTTACTGTGTGATCTTAATTGATTGATACACAGGAGCAGAAAGAAAACAGAATCATGATACCATACTATTTTGCGCTCTGCTCTCAATAACTCTGCCAGGAAATAAAATGTCAGGCAGTACCTCTGCAAATGGTTTTACATGCCTTGAAAAGATGGTAAGCCAAAGGGCAAGTGACCTTCACCAGCAGAAATCTAAAAAGATGTCTTAGAAAGGCACCTGAAGTGAAATGTGTTGTTTGGGCTGGGGTTGGTCAGTCAGTCCAGCACCTGCTCTCGTGAGTCAGAAAGTCCATATGTCAGGAATTGCTTTGGAAAATAAGGCTTTGCAGGCTCTGAACACTGGGAAAGCACTTACAGCCTAGCATTTACCAGGGGATGCTGATATCAGTATGACAACCATAATTGCAAGACAGGAAGAACCAGGTATTTTTGGCTATGTACATTAGGTTATCTGGATCACATAGTAAAACACAAAGGAAGACTGAAGACATTTTGAGGGTGGCTTTGCCTTGAAGGCAATGCCATTTTGGTGAAGGAAGTCCATGGGAGCAAAACTGAGTCTGTCGTGTGCAAGCAAGCTGCTCAAGAGAGGTGGCAATGAAATCTGCCTTGCCCCAGTACAGAGCGCTAAGCCTGAATTCACTGAGTCAGTGTGTGGTCACACTGGGACCAGCTGGTTATGAGGGAATTTAATTGGCTTCGGCAAAATTTGTGAAAAGACAGATGTTGCAGGGCTGGCTGTGTTCCTGCAATGTGATTGTCATAGAATGATTTCCCACTGGTGTGTTTCACATCCTCGGAAGCCCAATTAGCCAACAAAGCTTTGCTTTCAGCAAGCAGAACTAGGAACGCACTGGTTTTCCCTGGGGTAGCTACTTTCTTGGTTTCTGCATGCAATGAAAAACAAAAAGTTGTGTTTTTCAGTTAAGTGAACCAGAGCACCAGCACTTTATACTGGCAAGGCTTTAAAAAGAGGCTATTCTGTATGTTCACAATGCCTTATGTCTCCAGTGCACTCTAATGCTCTCCTTTCAAAATGACACACTCAGAATTTTTTGTTCCTTTGGCCGGGCAGCACACAGCACATAGACGCATCTGACTCAACCCCTGACAAGGCATTTCCAAAACACACAGTTTCTTTAGCTGTACAACTTTATGATCAATCTTTTCAGGACCTTAGATCTCTCATCTAGGCGATTTTGCTTACTTTTCTTCCCTGGATTCTTCTATTCCCCTTGTATCTACCAAAACCAGCTGTACTACAGCCAGCTCCACATACACAACATCCTTTCAGTTCTCTAAAGAATTTGGATAAAGCACCAGAGGTGCCCTGCCTTGTGCAAGCTGGTCTGTGCAGTCTACCTTTTCCATACGGATAGAAATGTGTTGAACACTGCATCTATTAAAGAGCAAGTCTGACAGTAGATGATTTAGGTTCTTCTTCTTGTTGTCAGAGTAACAGTCTCCTAGTTTTCTCCTACCTTTCTCTAGGACAAGCTGTGCAGTTGAATTTCTTGCCAATGGTGATCTGAAAGAAGGTGATTGTTCTCGTCTATATCAGCTACATCATATTTATCCCAGCCATCAGCATTTCTTTACTGTGTAAGCCTTGTGCATTGCCAAAGATACTGAGAAGATACTTCTCATTTGAGTGAGTGGAGTGTTTTGGATGATGTTGTCCATTAACACAGGATCCATACTGGAAATTAATTTAACAACCTTTATTCTATCATAATAAGATGTGAAGATCAGCATTTGAAGACTGTTTATCAACACACAGTCAGCATGAAGAGTTTCCGTGGGAGCTCTGGGTGACTTGTAAATGCATACAAATAGCACGAATTTCTTCATTTGTAGAATTCAAAGGTCTTGAGGGAGCAGAATTGTTCCTGGCCTTTGCAGCAACCCTAGAGCAAGGCTCCACTCTGAAACAGAAGAAATGCACACACAAAAGTGCATACACGTGAAAATGAATATTATGAGGAAGAGTTGCTAATTCTCCGTAAAATTCACACAACCAGCACAGAAGATATTTTATTTTCTATTATCTGTCTCTATCTGTCAAGGTTCAAGGCTTACTAAAACTCCAGACTGAAAGCTTGTTACATATTAATTTACAAAAAGTGGTCTATTACGATAAGCAGTGAGAGTTGGAGCCTTACAAATGGGAAAGAGGACTTCATTCTAACATGAGATCTGATATTGGTGCTGTCTAGATTGTTAGCATTGCCACGTGTTCTCGAATTTCAGGAATATAATCATATACAACCTTCCAGGTAGGTCAATAGAATCAGAGGAGAAAATAATTACTTTTGCAATACACAAATAACTCTTCTCTGTGTCTTAAAGACATTGCACAGGTCTTGTCCTGGTATAGAACTGCAGCATCTATAGACATTGAGGATCTTGAATAACTTTCTTTCACCTTGTTAACACCAAACAGGTTGCATTTAACAAATGTATATCTCCATGACAGACATCTAATCTTGATACAAAGACATGAAACAATTACAAATTCACCATTTCCCTTGGGATTTCCCTATAACAATTAATCATCTTCATTGTTGGAAAAATGTCATGCCAGAAATGTCTGGCATTACTTTCTGTCTGTATGTTCTTATTATGACTCTACTTTATTTAGTATGTTCTTAATACATAATTTATTGCTGTGAAGGCACTCGCAAACAGTAGTCAAGCCATGTCCCAAGCCCTGTTTTTGGGCTGGACAGATTGGGCTCTCAAACTCTTACTGCAAGGTAATTTCTCTGGCCTTCAAATGGTTTCTGTGGTTTTCATCTAGAGATTTCCTAGATACCTTTTTACTATGCAGACACTTAACCTGCACACAGTTTTATATTAGTGTCAGTCTTGGCATAGCTAAAAATAAATTAAATTTTTTTCTCATACAGCTATTACAAATTTTAGCATAATGTGTCTGCCAGCCCTCCTCACTGCTGCATCATATGGAAGCTTATGTGGAATTATTTTTTTATTAGGAATGATACCAAGTCCTTTATTCCTTTGAAGCCTGCACTTGGTTTCTAACATAAAAGCCTTGCGTAGATTTTTTTTATCTGAATGGTCACTCAAACATTGGTGGAGTTCACTCATCCTGCTAACCTTTTCAGCTCTTTTGTGATTGTTCCTGGCTCCCCATACTTTTACTTATCTATTCTATTCACTATGGATAAATATTTTTAACATTTTCTCAGATTGTTAATGGTCAAAAGCACTCTGTGATGCTTCGAGTAGAAGCATACAATACTATCAAGGGAAAAAAAATTAAAACATTAAAGAAATAAAACCAGATTACTTGTGAACATGTTCGCACTTCCCAAATCCTGGCCAGCTGTGCTGTCTTTTTCTTCTATCTCCAGCATATAATATTTTTGTTCTTAGTATATTTTTAAACTCCTTTTTGTAAACCTTAGTTCTCTTTGAGATAGATTTTTTCATTGCAATCTTTAGCTTTCTTTGTTTATTCACAGCAAATTGATTGCTCATAAGCTATGTTGATTCCATGCCTATTTCACCCTTCCACAAGCATTTGCCAGGTACTGCTTTCCTATCCTATCTGAACTGTGGCCTTGACCTTGGTTTTGATACAAGTAGTCTGCTAGATAAGAATTTCCTCTGTCTTAGAAATGTAATTCTTAAAACAGATCTCTTTTTAAAGTGGCTTTTTAACAACATTCTAGGAAAAAGGTCATCATATTTTTTTTCCTGCAGATTTGTTACTTTTTTTTTTTCAGTCACAATTTTCATCAGTTTTAGGAGACAGATGAACTAGAGTCTGTCTGTCTTTCTTTAAAAAGCTATATCTATAGATATTATTACTGCAGAGGTTCTACTGATTATACAAAAAAATCTTCAAGAATATGAAGGCCACACAAATGCCTCACAAGTCCTCAGATATAGATGGGCATAATGGAGAAGCATAAAAAACTCACAGTAAAACACAAAATTAAAAACTAGACCACATTGCTTGAACAGATTTATTTTTATCTGACTAAAAGTTTATTCTACTTAAATAAGGAGATAAAACAAACCTATTACAGCTTAGTAACCTACGTTTACCCTGAACATTATTGAAAACAAGGACAAGCAAAAGCAAAATAAAACACTTCTCTGCCTTAACAGAGCCTACCTAATGCTCTAATACTTTCTTTCTTTCTTTCTTTCTTTCTTTTGAATGTATATGCCGGACTTCTATTTTAAAAAAGGTTTTGAGCTTAAGTATATTCAGCTGCAACCAGTTACTTCCCAGCTGAGATACTGCCAAGCTTAAATATTGATTTAACTCATTAGATACCTACCCACTGTCTGGCAAAGAAAGGTCGTTCCCCCAGGAGAAGGGCTTTATTGCTGAGAGCTGCTAAGCCTATGTGTATCATCTCATAAGTGGTTCAGGAATAAAACTGCTTTCTCACCCCTCAGCTTGCTGTCCTGCTGGTCTGTGGTGCTGTGGGATGAATGCAAACTCTGTAGTCTGTGCATTA
Organism: Pterocles orientalis; assembly: GCA_011057875.1. Lineage (NCBI taxonomy): Eukaryota > Metazoa > Chordata > Aves > Pterocliformes > Pteroclidae > Pterocles > Pterocles orientalis. Next base: position 74,747 of record WKFP01013531.1, on the reverse strand, counting down.
TAGCAGGGTAAGTTCATTGTGCCTTTGCAACACCCTAAAGCTCAGAACCCATTTCTGGAGTGAAATCAGTCCCTTTTGCAATATTGTGGGATTGTTGTCACCTGTCATGAAAGATGGAACAGATTTGAACTTCCTATGTGAACCTTAGAAAACTCTAGTAGAAGGAATATTTAGAGCACTTACTATACTCTGTTCTTTTTTATGTCTGATTGCTACCTTTTTTTTTTTCCTGTCCTTTTCATTTCCTTTTTCTTTCTCTCCTCTTCCCTCCATTGCAGCCCGAGGGACCTGTATTGTGTTTTCAGGAGAGGCTGTCTCTCCTGCTGTGTGGAATCATGTTCTGTCTTAAATAGGAGATATTCATGAAAAGAAACACCCAGAGGTTACTGAGAAGCTTCACTACATCCTCATATGTAGCTTCCTCGGTATGAGAATTAGCTCAATGGCTAGGTAAAATATGCTAAGTAACTGTGTAATTGAATGCCCCAGATTTTCCACCAGATTAACAGCTGGGATGTGACAACTACCCATCTATTCCCAAAGATGGTGAAGTCAGTATCTGTAAAAGTTTCTCCTAGACTTTGTCTTCACAGAATAGCAAACATTTCACTAGAATACAGTTTAAAAAAAAAAATTTTTTTCTTGTCTTACAAACTGATACTTAACACTTGTTTGAAAAGATCAAGCACAGGAAAGAGGGCCTCATCACCCCTTGTAGGACAGCCCTCATAGCTAACAGAAAAGACACTGAGGGTTGTTGATAATTAGAAGCCCGAGCAAGTACAGCAGGAGATAATAAGCCAACCTGCTACATGCAGGGTGTGTTTAATATTAATAGTCTCTGTGAGTCTGCAGATGAATCTCTGGATGATGCTGGAACAAAGCACATCACATACCCTTAGCAAGGGTAAAGCTTTGGGAATCTGCATCAAAAGAGTCTGTTGTTAAGAGTGCATTGCTCAGGAGCAGTACAAAATTTCGTTATTCAGTTTTGTGCACATGCTGTTTCCTTTGCCTTTGTGGTTGTCACACACAACCTTTTCTTTGTGTAGGTCTACATGCCTTTTGATCTTTCTTGCTGCCCTTGGGGCCAGCAGCCAGCCAGGACTTTGGCAGAGGACACCTACAGCAAGTACCAGTACCGATCTGCACCGTCCAGTAACCTTCTGCTCTGGACAATTACCTGCTCTCCCACGCCTGAAATAGATCTTGGGGCCTTCTGTTGAAGTTAAATGCCACAAAAAGACTAGCACAAAGTTTGTTTCCTTAACTGTTACATTTAAAACCAATATGTTGGTAGGGTTTTTTTTCTGAGAGAGGTATCTTCCAGTTGATTCATGGTTTGATTTAGAGGCATTTAGAAGCCTTATTTCGGGATTTAATCTATTCTCTTTTTCAGTCTGGCCTCTTAAAGCTTACTGGTGGAGAAACAATAATTGTTTAACATATCTGCAAACTGTCAGGACTTATCAGTCAGAAAAATACTCTCCCTGTCTCTGGTGTACTGGGTCTTGAACTGGCTTTGGTATCAGATGAGTTAGTGATTATGTACCAACCTGAGGTCTTCTGAGAAGGACTTCTATCTTACCTGTCGCAACTACTTTGTGTTTTTCTTTATTTTCTTGTTAATTTTATTTTTAAAAATTTTCTTATTAAAAGCTGTAGAAATAAAAGGTTTCAGTGATATCTTTGCAAAGTTCCCATCTTAATGGTACTTCATATAGTTTTCTTGGGTGGGGTAAGAGATGAAAAAATTGTTGCTTATTCTTCCTTGATGATCAATTTACAAATGTTGCATGAGTAACCAGGAAGTATTAATTTTGAGATAAAATCTCTTTTACATAGAAAAGACACAATCTTCTGAATTAAAAGTTTAATTTTGCATTTCTTAACTAGCCCTACGTGATCTTTTTACCTTTAGAGCTATCAGAATGTAAAGGTTATTTTTGTGATGAAGATGTTCTAAATCTCTTAAAAAATGCGCACTAATGATAGGACTGTTGAAATAAACAGAGGTCAGCAAAACCAAGAAATACTTAGAATGACTGGTGGTTCATTTTTGTAATGAAGCTGTTTATTCTTACTATGAAGAATAATACATTTTTACAAAATAGATTTTGAGATGTTATTAATGTAGATGTTTCTATTAAGTCGGCTTTTAAAAAAGACTTTCATTGCAATCTTATCTGCTTTCAATAATAATCTGTTGGTATCACCTGAGTCACGCAAATCTCTAACACTGCTATTTGGGTAAAGCTCTGCAGAAACAGTTTCAGCAGATGGAGCTAGTGTGCTTCCAATCTCTGACAGCTGTGCCTACTGTGGAAAAAAGATGAGCACAAAAGTATACAGGGCTGTGGTTAGGGATATGTCAGGGTCAGTGGTGAAGATTTTCTTTTGGCTTAGTGGAAAAGTAGCAAACATAAGTGGGAATTAACTATCCTTCTCCAAGCACTGGTGGATAAGAGGAGTGCAGCTGTGCAATCCAGACACAGGTGACATATAATAACACGGAAAAAGAACCAAATGAGAAGCACATTAAATATTGCATTTGTCTCCAAAGTTTTTATGCTGTTTTGTTATTTTGCACAGTTACTGTCACAGAGTAATACATTGTGCTCATAAAGTGCCATTAAATGCTATATATTCAGAAAACATGTGTCCAGTTGTTTAGGTCTTATGGGACTTGTTGGTCATACAGAACTACAGTAAGCAGATGCTTCTGTCATCAGCCACTCAATTCAAGCCTGCACTGGCCTGAAGAACACACTTCAATTGCTTTCTGTGGCAAGGACCTTGTACAGCCATTGATATTTACTGAGATTTTAAAGTAGGAAGATGCTAGAAGCACCCCTCTTCTCAGAAGAGTAGTTGTAAGATGTCTGACAACTAGTAAAAATGAAACCTGTTGTTCTCTACTTTTTAAACCATGAATTTACACACTGAAGTCCAAGTTTCCTAGCTCCAGAGGTACCTCCAACCTCCTCAATGGTCAGGGTACAGATTGCAGTGAGAGTTCATCAGCTGTTCATGTTTGTATGAAAGTTTTCTCCCTTTTTACATCTAAGCTAATTTAAAGGTTCCTTTCCTGCAGAGGATGTTCCTGCAACGGTAGCTCTTACAGCATGAAGGCCCATTGCTGTCCAAAGGCCAGAAGTTTTGGAGAAAAGGATATGTTCTTGGACATATTGCACAGGGCCCATCTGAAGCATGTAGAGCTCTATGGCTGTACCTGCCTCTGCTTCTTGTGCAGAAGGCCGTGAGCCACACTGGGAGGTGTGTGTGAGGGAGACAAAGAGACCTTGCGCTGAAACCAGTAGACCTGCCCTTACCGCGGTAATTGCCCTGGGTTCAGTTCTTGTGGTTCAGTGGTTATCACTCGATATACTAAAAAACATATACTAAAGGTGTGAGTTTCTTGCAAACCGTTGCTTCAGTAGAGCGCTGGAGGCTAGCAGCAGATAACAGAAAATGTTCAGAGCTGTCAGCCAGTTCTTGCAGTTGCCCTGCCTTGGGTAGACCTCCTGAGGGACTTGGGATTCAATTTGCTTATCAGTATGTGCAGGCAGGGAAGGGGTAGGAAGACAAGAAAGCGGAACCATTTGGGAAACTTTCCAGTCTGCACAGAACTTCAGGATTTTCTGTTTGTGAAATTAACTTTCTAATAGTAAAATGTGCTGATGCTGGTGGCAGCAAATGGCTGCACTCCATCCTCATGGGAGGCAAGGATTCACCCTGTTCATACTCCTGACAATTTTATTTTAGTGCACTGAGAAGAGGTGAGTTATGTGCTATTTTAGAAGTTTATATGTGGTGTTGGTACTATCAGGTTGTACTTTCTCTGCAGTTCTTCAGTTCTTACATTGTGATTTAGTGCAGCACATTATAAGAGCAGTGTGTGAAAGTTTCAAAGCCATCATTGGTCTTTGTTACAGCAGCATAACACTGACATCAACTGATGGAAAAAAAGGTTTTATTTCTGTACTGTTCTCTCCTTCTTGCCCATTTAAGTCTTCAGTTTCTGTACTTTAGTGACTTCGTACGCTACTGAATTCACTGAAGATTCAGTGGGTATAAAGTAAGGCATTACTTTGTTGTCTGCATGTCTGATACTGTAATTTTACTGTAAATTGCCTACTACAGCAGCAAACTAAACCATGATTTTGCACATGTATATATAATTGATGCTCTGGTTTTGAATTTGCATTATTTTGATTTCATGTTCTAGTTTGAATTTAGCTGACTTTAAAAGATTCTGTTGTGCAAACTGTCACGTATTGTTAGTATTTCGAGACTTCTTTCCATGCGTCTTGCCAGTCCTGAACCCTTACTGGGAGTTACTGCTCCCAGATATCATGAATGTAATATAAAAACATAGGTAAAGGAATTCAGCTTATTTTAGAATCTCCTCTGGGTTTTCATATGGTTTATATTAGTTACCTGTAGCATACATTCGTCACTAATTATACTTGGAATGTAATTTCCTCTAAAGGAGTGAACACTGCAAAGTGTTGGTTAGTTTTCCTTGTTACAGTGAGTCAGATGAATAAAGACAATAAACCCTGTCTGGAAACCCAGACTTTTGGGGTTTGTCCTGACAGAATTTCTGAATGACTAGTGCTTGTATCACTTGTGTTTTCAGTCTCTAAAACAGTACTTGTGCTCATCTGCTTTTGTAAATTCCTTGAAATCAATGGATGAAAACTGTCATATAAAAGTTGAGTTTAATATTGTAACATTGTCTGTAAAAGAACATGTTTACAGTTGCCTTTTCTGCCATGAATGACTTGTCTGTGTGGAAAGTGGGTGCACAATAAATTACAGTGTGAATTTACAGTGTGTGCCAGCCTGCATCAGCTCCAGGTGAGGGCATTCTCAGTATAACTGGCCATCTCGTCTAGCTGTAGGCATCTCCAGTCTTCTGCACTGTTGATGGAGACTCTCCATCAAAGGAATATTCCGATGTCCTGGGTTCAGCTGAGGCAGAGTTAACTTTCCTCATAATAGCTATCAAGAGGCTGTGTTTTAGATTTGTACTAAGAAGAAAGCTGGTAAGATTGGTGTTTATAGTAGCTGCCAGGAGATCCAAGGTCATTTCAGCTTCCCTGCTGTGCCAGTGTCTGTGGGTGCAGGAGAAGCTGTGGGGGAGCACAGCCCCAGTGACTAGCGTAGGATTTGATCTTAGGTTCAGGATTGAGAACAAAAGTGGCCAATAGTCTGTTGCACAGTGTATACATCCTGTCTAGTACATAGGTGAGCGCCCTCCAGAAGCTCATCCTTTTTTGTTCTGGACCCCTTTTTGCTCTGGGTCAGCTCTTCTCCCAGGTCAGTTCTCTTGGGGTGGACCCTCTCACCAGGCCATTTCTCTCCCTCAATCAGCTCTTGATCTGGGACGCTCGGGCTCTTATTTCCATTCCAGGATTGTGGTTTCGGGACTCTCTTCGGAGCGGGACACTGATATAGGTATAGCAGAGATACTTCTGTTTCTCTCCCTCTCATTCCCTGTGAGAAGTAGTAGCAGACTATCCTCCCAACCACAACGTTAACCTTTGTGATGAACAGATAAGGAGGTGGCATGAAGGAACTCATAATTCACGCCCTCCCTAAGTCGGAGCACTCTCTAACTTCTCTGTGTTTCCAAGCCAAAGTGATATATAGCTTAATAACAAAAATGCTGTCTGTATAGTAACTCCCAGAAAGTGAATCAGGATCCCAGGGGCAAAGACACCACATTCGCTCCTGGGGGTTGCTAGTACTCCAGGTATTGCCAGTGGAATACTTAAATAAGCAACATATGGTAGTATTTTTCCAGTGGTGATACTTAATAAAACTAAAAGCACATTTGGTTCTTCACTACTGTGAAACGAGGTACTGTGCATTTACAACTGATATGACTATTGTAATAAAATATCATATTGTTGATGCCATGGTTTTAAACCCATACGACCCACCAAAAGTGCATTATGCAGTAAAACAACTTTAAAGGAAAAGGGGTCATAGGACATGGCAATAACAGCACATGAGAGGCAGAGCTGTGCAAGGACTATTGTAGCAACTGGAGGCTTTGCTAATAAACGCTTTTTGTCAGGTTCTTGGCAGGAAACTGACAAAAAAAGCTGTAAATCTATTGCAAAGACATGTAGAGATGCTGTCTTCCTGAACACCAGTTAGAGTCTGACTACCTACAGAAGAGATCTGAATTCTGTGCTGACAAAAAAATCTCACCCTCTTGACAGTGTTGGTAAAGTGCTGAAGGAGGTACCTGAAGGGAAAAAGCTTCTGCATCGTATCAGCTAGATACTATAGAATATCAATTAATCAATTAATGATTATTGTACAAAATTTAGAACAACGTGCAGTAATATTTTCATTTGAATTATCCCTGCACACAAGTTTATGAACAATTACACTGATGAATGAGATCTTAAATCTGTAATATAATAGAAAGAGGTTCACAGTAACTGGCAAAGTCTTTCTAAAAACAATGTTGGAAGGTAGAAAAAAACAGATGGAGCAAGAGATTGTTGAAATTGTTTTGATTCTTACTTAATAAGGAACCTACTTTTAACTTCTTTAGGTGCTCTAATAGTTGTGAATGACAAAGATTGATTGTTATAATGTGAAAGGATCCTTTTCTGTCCTGTACGTTCTAGGATGTAGCATGGTAGGATTTTGGTGTTAATTAGCTATGTTATCTATACAGTTATTAATAATGGAACTGAGAGATCAGTCTGTAGCAAGATAAATCCCCTCAGCCAAACACAATCTGAATTTTAGGGGTTGTTTCTTTTGAAGTTAGCTGAAAACTTTCCTGAAGTAATTTTTAAACCTTTTCTCCCCCTGTGTGGATGTTTTCATTTTTTTCCCTTGCACACACTTGACTTCTTATAATTCTCTCCTTATCTTCACAGATGTGAAAACAGGAAGGAAAAATGCTTTTTAATGTTTTCCTCTTGTACATAATACGACTATGTATGAAACAGAGAGAAAGTATCCTGTGCAATATATGCTACCTGTATTCCTTCACCTCACAAGATATTTATGACCCATGAATACTTTGTATGTGATTCACAAATTACTTTTTTTCCTTTTGTCAACCCTTAACAGAACCAAAACATAGAATCACATAAAGCTTGGAATTGGACAGGATCCCTTGATATCATCTGGTCCAACCCTCTTGCTCAAGCAGGGTGACCTTGATAGTGATAGTGTCCAGATGAGTTTTGAACGTCTCGAAGGATGGAAGCTCAACAACCACCCTGGGCAATCTGTGCCAGTGGTCAGTCACATTCGCAGAGAAAAAAAGTGTTTCCTGATGTTCAGGGGGAACCTCCTTGCGTTTTGTTTTGTGCCCATTGTCTTGTGTCCTGTCACGAAGCACCACTGAAAAGGGCCTGGCTCCCTCCTCTTTGCACCCTCCTTTCAAATATTTATATGCATTTATAAGATCCCCTTTGCACCTTCTTTTTTGCCAAGCTGAACAGTGATTTTTTTTTTTGAAGTACATGTTTGAAAGTACGACAATGTGAATGCTGTTAAATAAGCCAGAGCCACAGAAATGGTTTTGACCCTTGCACTATGATCACACACTGTTTAGCTGTAATGGGTCATGACTTTCTTATGGCTTACTAGATCCTCAAGGCAATGCCCAGGCAAGGCTTCAGGCACCTTGCACCAAGGACAGTTCCCAAAAGGCAGGATGGATGAGACTATACCAGGTTTGGGTCCCTCCACTCTCTGCAGTTCCCCAGGCCTGTGTTGGGAGATTTTGCACGCTTGGACATCCCCCATGGTCTTTTCTAGGGCTATTGCATGTATCTTCAGTCTCACACTGTGAAAATGCCTCTTCAGTTGTAGGAACCTATGCAATGTACAGAAACTTAACATCTCCTCCTCTGGTCGGTTTTACAGGACAGGGATTGAGACTTATAGAACTGCCCCAGTAAGTGGGGGGTGTAGAAAATAAAAAGCCTCTTATGTAGACATTCAAGGCCATCCTTGCTGTCTTACATTTTGGGAAGTCAACCTTGCAAAAACGTCACACTGCATAGAAGGTGTCTGCAATAATGTCAAAAAGCATGTTCACCAGGAGAAGAGAAAGCATGTTAAACTTTCCACACTGCAGAAGTGTGCTGACGACAGGAATGCTCTTGTCTGTGGAATGACAGAGAAAGTCTGAGGTCCTTGTTGCTCTTTAGAGTCTCAAAGATGGCATTGATTAAAAAAATAACTAATCTGAGTGCCACACTATGGATGAAAACAACATATGGAAAGTTCATCTCTCACTTGTGCTGCAACAGATGATGTCTCCCTAACGATGTGGAGAGAAAGGGGTGTTGCAGCACTTACAAACAAAAACGTTGTAGAGTCTGGAGATGAAGATACTGTTTTATTCATTAGCAAACTCTTATTGCACATCTCCTTAAGATGGAGAGTGTCATAAATATTGATTTTAAACGTGTGAAAGTCACCTTATCCAGAAGACTAGTCCTCTGTGGAAGACGATGAGGCTGAATTTAAAGATGATGTATTTTCACAGCCATTCGGTTGTGATCAGGGGTGCAGACATAAAGCACATTTGGGTTGGTTTGTTTTGTTTTGTGAGAGGACACAGACGTGTTTCTGTAAAAGAAGAATAAGGGTAACAATATCTGTGAGGTTCTGGCTGGGACTGCACGAGCCGTTTCAGCTTTTTTTATATCTCAGTGAAGTGAATCAGAAGCTGTGCAGTGACAGAAATTCCCATCTGCTCTAACTGACTGTATGAAATCTTTGACTGGAAATCTCAAAGTATTGCAGAAGCATCAGAAGCATAACAGCACTGCCAGGTTGCAGCAAATGAAGAACTAATGGAGAAAAAGCTTTTTCCTTCAAGGTGTGTGAGCCAGTGGTCTTTATCCAAGTCCTTAGAGATCCCAGGAGCAGTTCTTGGACCCACAAGCAATCTTTTGTTCCTTTCTCCTGTGACCCAAGAAATGCTCCAGAAGATGTGCAGGTACATCTTCTTGACCTGAGTGGACTGTGAAAACAAAGATAACATAACATGAATGATGTCCAGCTGTTTTCTAACTTAACTTAAATTGCAAGCCTTTCTAGCAATGGCTGGCACTCCTACAAGATTATGCTTTCTCTTCAAAGCATACCCAGATGTGAGCAGATAGTCTTAAACACAAGTATTATTAAATCTGTTTTGTGGTCATGGCAGACCAATCACTTTATGTCAGTCCTCTTCATTACATCAAGTTTTAAATTCATGTCACTGCTAATAATCAGCAAAAAAATCTGCTGTGTAAGTCCCAGTCAACCATAAATTGAATAATGACACTGAATTCCCCTTACAGAAACTTTGTGTCTATGTTATGAAACTTTCTGAAGTCTTGTATTGCAGGTGGGATATTTTTCTATGACTCAGAGACTGATGCCCATTAAATAGGTTTCTTCTGAACAAATATGAGGAACACCTGAAATAGGTGCTTCCAGGGTAAGAGACATTTTATATATGATCAATGATTCTGGATCCTTCCTCTTCTTTGAGTGTCCCAATAAGGGGGAAAAAAAATATCTATTAACAGAGTGACCAATCATCAGGAATTCACCTCATCTTTCCCTGGAACCTATTTCTCACAGTCGTGCCAGTCATGATTCTACATTCAATTAGTTACTCTAAGGACAAAGTAATGTGTATCAAAATAGGAAAAACCTGTTAATTTCCCTAACAACATTCTGGAGGAAAGCCCTGTGATTTTTAGCACGTAGAGTTACTGTGTCTCTAGAAAGACTCTACAGCTTGTATTAAGGGCAAAAATTAATGGCTGCTACAGAGAACCTTACTTCTAGACATGAATGGATGCAGCTGGTCCTAAAAAAGCCATGATAAATGTTATTCAGTACTGCTGGCACTTTAATGATTAATTATCTCCATGTACAAGGAGAAAAAATTGTACCAGTAACTTCTTGTTTCACAATAGGATCTGATATTAACTGAATAATCTATGAATTTATTAGATTGCACTAGAAAACTTCATATCAGTCCTCTTCCCACTTTGATTATTAAAGCTGATATGGAGCGCAGGACTTTCTGAAATTGCCTATTTTAAGTCTGGAGAGTTGTCTACAGAGCACTTTTTCCCAGCTCATGCCAGCTTCTCTGCTCCATCTGTGTGTGGAAGAGAGGCCTTTGCTTGAGTCAGGTATTGAGAAAAATTATCCCTTTATTTTTCTGAGATAATACATTAAGGAAGAAACTTGTCCTTTCACTTCCATGATTCAATGTTGCTCTTTGTTTGCTTATAATTTCCCTCTTTTTCAGTCAATGGAGACCGACAGTTTTCTGGCTAGCTTCTTATCTGGAGTATAAGGAGCATTTTAGCTTGCCTTCTGCAGTTGCAGTTGGCTCAGTTAGGATATATCCATCTTTCTTTCACCTTTTCAGAATTGCTGGCTTCACAGTTAATTTCCTCTAGCCAACAGAGCTGTTGTGGTGGACTGTTGTCCATGCCTTCTGCTGTTTTTTTGTTGTGGTTGTTTTGAGTTTAACAGTACAGTCTGGGCACAGGGATTGTATGGCATTTGTTTACCTTTCTCAAAATGTCTTTCCACCTTGCTGTTTCATTTTGCCTTACAGTTAGATAAGATGTAAAACAGACAGACAGCACTGAATTTTGCAGATTCTGCAGACTTCAGATTCCTTAATTGTGAAGAAAACCTACTGTCTGTAAATGCAGTCTCTGTAAGGCTGGCCAGACAAGATGAACTGTGCAGGTTGGGAAAGCAGATACCTTTTTATTTTTAGGATGGTTTTTTGTCAGTTATCCTAATACTCATGACCAAACACAAGTTTTTTCTTATATACATAGAGAAAAATGTGCCTGTGTATATATGTATATATTATATTTGCATACCATGTATACACATATATATGTACTTTTAGTTTACTCAGGTATTTTACCTAGTGAATCAAGACTAAATCCCTTTGTCAGTTTGCTAGATAGACAGCTAGATGTTTTTTGGGTTAAGGATTCGAGAACCTCACCACTTAGGTTTGTTCTGTAAGGAGAATAATGAGTCTTGGTTGTGACTCCATCCTGAAAAATACTAAAAGCAGCAACAACTCTAAGTCAAATATATCCAGAATGTATTTCTTTAGATATTATGACCCTAAAGGGTTACTTTAAAAGATAGTTTATTTTTTATTTTTGGTTTGTTTTTTTTTTTTTTTTTTTTTTTTGGTGGTTTGTCATAGTTTAAGCCTGGATGGCAATAAACACTGCACGGCTGTTTGTTCACTCTGGTGGGATGGGGAGTAGAATTGTGAGAATAAAAGGTAAAACCTCACAGGTTGAGACAACGACAGGGAGGGATCACTCACAAATTATGGTCACGCACAAAATAGACTTGATTTGGGGAAAACACCCCAATTTAATTTCTTACCAATCAAATCAGAGTAGGATGATGAGAAACAAAACCAAATCTTAAAGAAAAACAGACAAAAAAACCATAACCATCACCCCACCCTCCCTTCTTCCCAGACACTAAAACTTTGATCCTGATTTCTCTACCTCCTCTGCCACTGTGGCACAGGGGGATGGGGAATGGGGTTTGTGGTCAGTTCATTACACACTGTCTCTGCCACTCTTTCATCCTCCAGAGGAGGAGTCCTCACACTCTTCCCTTGCTCCATTATGGTGTCCCTTCCACAGGAGACAGTCCTCCATGAACTTCTCCAATGTGAGTACTTTCCATGGGCTGCAGCTCTTCATGAACTGCTCCAGCCTGGGTCCCTTCCCATGGACGCATGGCCTCCTTTGGGTGTAGACCCCTCCTCCAGCATGGAGTCTCCCCAGTCTGCGGGTGTATCTCTGCTCCACTGCTGACCTCCATGGCTGCAAGGGCACAGCTGTTGTCCACTGCTGACTACCATGGGCTGCAGGGGAATCTCTGCTCCAGCACCTCCTCTCCCTCCTTTCTCCACTGGCCTTGGTGTCTGCAGAGTTGTTTCTCTCACATCCCACTCCTCTCTCCTGCAGGTTTTTCACTGGCTCTAGAAAAGCTCCTGGTGCTGTGGTGGGCTGGCTGCCCAGCCAGCTGAGCCATGCTCAGGGACAGAGTTGGGCCGCTCTGCACTTCTTCTATGTACTGTGCCCCTCTTAAATATGTTCTCACAGAGGCAGATCCACTGTTGCTGATGGGCTCAGCCTTGGCCAGAGGCAGGTCTGACTTGGAGCCGAGGAAGCTTCCAGCAGCTTCCCACAGGAACCATCCTTGTAGCCCTTCCCTTCACTACCCAAACCCAGCCACACAGACCCAATATAGTTTGTTTTTCTTTTTCTCTTTCAGAAATGGCACCTCTTCTTTCTTGTCTTGTCATTCTAAAATAATGATGTTTTTCGAAGCCTGACTTTTTTTCATAAGTTGGAAGAGCAAGCAGGTAGCACTTAAGACTGCAGCATGCAGCACTTCTTGTTTTGTGCGAGTGTGGCTGCAGGGCCAAGAGCATCTTTGGACTGAAGAGGCAACTAATTAAAGTGCACAGCAAGTTCCAGCTCCCCTGCCTTAGAGTTATGTACCTTTTAGAGTAAACAGTGTGTTTGCAAATACAACCTGTTACTGTCTTACTGGAGTTTGTGACATGCTGAAGCAAAAGCTAGAGGGTAAGTCAGATGAATTAGCACCTGTTTGGTCATAAGTTTACATACTTTTGGAGAATAACAGGGAATAATGTCCCTGCAGGATTTTGCCTCAGTACCTGTTGTGCTGGCAAATTAAAGGAGCTGAGCTCCAGGTTTCTCAGGGCTACTCCTGTTTCACACAGTCCTTGTTGGGAAATTTGCTACTACCTTATTTGTCTTGGATTTGGTCCAAACAAACCTTGAGAGACAGTGGAATAAATTCAGAGCAAAGGGCTGATTCATGGTTTAATGTCAAATGCTCACACCTGTCACTGAATCAAGTGTCTCATAAGGAGAAGGTGAGCTGTCCTACTTGGACAATTTATCTTTCTGAAATAAATACAAAAATCCAGTAATTAAATGAAAAAAAAAAAAAGATACCACTTCCCTGCCCCCTAAACCAAACAAAAACCCCAAAGATACCTAGAAAAAGGGTGCTGTCTCTGTGTGGTCAGGTTAATGTTTTATGTGTGGAGCTAGACACAGGAGGGGGAGACATTTAACTCTGGCCAACTGTGTGACCGAGGGGGATTGTGCCAACAGCATGTTTTGCCCAAGAACAGATGCAGAGGAAAGAGCAGCGCTGATGGCCTTAGATCCTCTTCAGAGGGTCCCAAGAGAGTCCTCTATGATGCAGCAATTTTTCCCTCTCAGAGGCTGGTGAGAGTATCCTTCTCCAAGACCAGAGGTTGTAATGCTCAATGTTAAGGAGTAAAAATTCCAGCGCAGTCAATACAAAAATATTACATTAGCTGACATGTCATTTTTCTCACAAAATGATACGGGTCTGAAAGTCTTAAAAGGGCTTTATTTTGTATTTATTTAATAAATATTCACAAGAAAGAAACATTGCTGTTAGTTTATGATATTCTCTATATCCATTTTTTTCAGACCTCTAATTTACAACTTCAGGCACCTTGACTCGACTTAGTTTTCTATAGTTGCAGAAACAAAGTAGCTGAAAACAAGCAAACACACAACTATAAAGGCTCTAAAATACTTTAAAACTACTCTTTTTTATTTTCCTTTATTCTTATTGAGTCAGTTGACAAATCCTTCCTTGATAACTGCTACTTTTTAGCTCTCAGATTTCTCTTTTAAATCTCATTAAGCATTATCAGATCCTTGAAAGATCCAGTATTTCACTTCTCACTATTTTCTCTGATTAAAGAGATTACGAGCTCCTTCACAATTCAAAAATGAGTCCTTCTCTTTCACAGTAATTAATACCTGACTATTTTTTTCTTTCATTCGTTTTCTTTGCTAATCTCAAAATGAATATTTTGTCATGTACATAATCTCTATATAGAGACTCATATAGAGATTTTTAAGAGTCTGTATAGAGATATTCAAATGCTTTGAAAATTAAGGTAAGAGACAGGAATCTGAAGAATATTAATCACATTAGAATACTTGGTGTTGAAACTCTTAAGAAGTGATGCAAACAGACAGCTTTCTCTCTGACCAAAACCAGGACAGGGCTAGCTACAGCCACAGCATGGGGTCTCCCATGGTCTGTGAGGTGCTCAGGTCACAGGTTCCTTAAACCTTACCAATTTCCTGTGGAAAACCCAGACCTTCACCGCATGTTCTCTTAGTTCAGATCTCAGCAATGGTATCAGTGACCCCTCTATAATGATCGGTGTCACCTACTAACTTCCACCCCATTCTCTTCCAGGATTTTGAATCCCAAGCATTCAGAAGTCATAAACCAGGCTGATAATGCATCAGAGTAACTAAAAAAACCCCAACCAAACAACCAAACAACAACAAAAAACCCCAGAAAAACCAAACCAAACCAAAAAGGAGAGGGTTTAAAATACTAAGTTTGGGAGCACTTTTAATTTCCCTTTAGTGCTGATACATTTAGGATTTATGTTTTACCCTCAGAACTAAGAAGCTTTATTCATATTTAGTGTAAACTGAGTTTACAAGTAATACCGTAATTCTGATATCTGGGAGAAGTACCTAAGGTAAGACTCTCTGAAGAACTGGATATACTGGAGTTAACGTGATAGGTGGAAATGGTTATGCAGCTTCCTGAATATTATTTTTGATGCAAGGGGCTGCTGTCATTTTGGTGCTTGCTTTAAATGTGGTAGAAAGGTTGGAATAAAGTAGCATGGCAAAAGCAGGTAACAGAAATAAACTAATTAATGGTTTGTATATCTGCATTAGACTTTCCTGCAGTACTTATTACTGTAACACATAAACGTTCCCCAAGTGATTCAGATCTTTACTGTAGAGGTGTTAATGCACTTCAGTTGAATCATCTGCTCTTTTTCTTTTCCCAGGAGAGAGCCAATGCTCAGGATCCCCCTTCTCTTAATTTTCCTTCTTTGCTAGGTCTTCCTCATGCTGTTTATAGTGGGAAAGCTTTCTTGCACAATATAATTTTGCATGCATTCTGATGGCTGTCAGATATTTCTGAAATCTGATCATACTATTCCTGTTTCTAACTCTGAATGTGCTCTCTTTCTGGCCTTCATGTGCTTCATTCTTTGTAAACTGCCTAGCTGCAGCATAGCCAGGCATGTCCAGAGAGGCATTCACTTGGAGTCCCAGGAGACTTCTAAGAGTAGAATTTATGTTCTTGAAAGAGTAACAAAAGCACCCTGAAATGGAGAGAAATGGAGCACAAGCATCACGTGTTTTCAGTCACAAGACTGCTAAGGGGGGCAGCATTCATCAGCCAGCAGAAGCCTCTCAAATCTCTGGAGCAATGACTTTCTGTAAAACTGTGGAATAATGCAAGAAAAGGCTGATGCTGCCAGACCTACCTCAACCAGTTACTTCATTTGCTTTGATATAATCCATGTGTACAGAGTAGAAGGACTTTACATCAGATTTGTGCTATTTTAATACCTAGAAATGTTGCAATAGGAGATTCGGTGCCTAATTGCCATTGAAGTGCAATACTTTTGAAAATCTCATAAGGCATCTGCCTACCTCTCCTAATCCCTAATTATTTTTATGTATCCCCTTATTAAAAGGCTATGCTTTCTCAATAGTGCATTCTTCTGCTCCTTCCAATATGACAGTCTTTAGCCCAGTCTGTCAACATAACCATCCAGGAATAACATTTCCACTAGTTAGTACTGTTCCTAAAGAGTAAAAGTATTTGCAGAGTATTACTTGGATGGCACGTACACGTGCACTTCTTTCTTCAGTATTTTTACACACTTGTTACAATTATAAATATTATTTGGTTCTACCTGTATTACACTATATCTGTCTATAGTACTGTCACTAAAACTCACTTTTTCAATAAGGTGTATGAAAAACCACCAATGGGTATGTGGTAATATGTATTTTCCTATTACAAAATAACTGGAAGATGTACAAAACATAAGTGTATTTGATTACACTCCTTTCCTTCTACCTCTTGTGTCAACTTTCTTAGGTCAAAAGTTATCAACCTTTGATAAACTGAGACGTTAGGTTGAAACCATACAAGATGTAATCCATATTCCTCTCAGCCATAATGAAACTGAAGAGGCTTATAGCTTTCTGAAATTTGCTTTTGGTTTGCTGAGATATGACCCTGTGACTGAAACCACTTGCTCTCAATTAGGAGCAACTCTGAGCAAGTGATACGTGTATTAATAGAGCTTCTAATGCCATGGATGTTCATCTCTGGACAGCAGAGATGCTTATATTTGAAAATGTGTTCATGCAAAGAATACACAATAACAGTTATTATCTGCTAGAGTTTCTTTCTACACAGTCTTCCTTTCCAGTTTTCTATGTTGAACAGCATTATATTTGGGAGGGGTTTTTTTTTTATTCTTATTGAATCTAACAGAAATGCTGAAGCCAAAGGCAGTGATGGGCTTTTGTGAGCTGTTAAACCATTATTCTGACTTTTTCCTTAGGTCATTTATGCTTGATACTTCTGTATTCTTTTCTAGATGTGCAATATGAGACTTATTTAATGAAAAACATTAACTGGAAGATTCTTAAAAACAATTGTTGAGGGGATGGTGTAAGAACTTGTCTTGCCTGGAGAGACTTTGATACAGGTCAGGACCATTTCAGAAGAAAGGTAGATGTTATTTCTAGACCTGACAGACATCATCAGTTTCGTCTCTCTAGATTTTGTTTTAACAAGCTTAGCTATTGACATTTCTACAAGAAGGACATGACTGTAATACCCTGAACATGTTCTGTTACTGCTCTGGGATAAAACATCTCAAAATACAAGATGAAATTTGGTGGTCTGAATGACATGGGTTTCAGTCTAATCCTGCCACCAGACCTGAAATCTGAGATTTTCAGTTCAATCCAGAACTGTGAGAACTTCAGTGTTTTTTTAGTTCAGAAGTTGGTATGGAAGATGAAACAGTGGAAAACAGCCCTGTCTGAAGAAGGTCCGTGAAGCCCCAGTAATTACCTTTATGAGCTTCTCTGAAGTTTGTTTTTCTGCTTTGCAAACAATACACAAGAATTCTAAATATCTTTCAAAACTGCTTTATAGTAAGATTTGTATTTCTGGGGCGTGTGCTGGCAGATATTTGTACCAGAAATCTACATGGAAAGCAGAAAATACCACTGGAGTTGCTGGAGAATAAAACTTGTCAGCAGTATTTAGTTTTCGCAGGACACTAGAGATAAACTATGGGAATTTATTATGTGCTAAGCAACACAGTAAGTCTGAGTGGCTCAATTTCAGTCCACTAGAGGTCCTTGAAATAATTTCCCAGGAATGTTTTTATCTTGTTTTGAAGCAACCTTGCCAAGTCTGACACAGTTAAAATAAAATAAATTTTTGATCCAGTTTCTATTGTTCTCAGACAAAAGACTGCAGCTGTACAGAGATATATTTAATGGACATAGCATTCTAGCATGTCTGACTAGAAAACAGTCCTAGTTGATTCTTTTTCCTTGGATCAGCACAGGGAATTGTTCTAACTACAGATTGACTAATAATTTAAGTAAAAAAAATTGGCTTTCTTTATAGATGGTAATTTTTTTCTAATAGGAAGAAAGTACCATGTGGCGTGGAGAGTTCATTAGCATGAAATACTCATCCTGTTGTGGTTCTTCATAGTGCCACATTTACTTAAGTGGAAAGGGAGCCAAGATCCATAGCCTTACATGGCTAATGAGGCCTTCCAGAGCACTGGAAGGACACAGGTGGTTATGTATTAGCATCTAGCTCAGGCTGTTTGACTTGCTTTCAAATCGCTTGTTAAGCCTCAAAGCATAAGGTTCCAAACACATCTGGGATAATAGTTTTATTATTTTTTATTTTTCACGCTATACTATTTCCTTTAATTTCTATCCCAATTACAGTTAGGTTAGAGCATATTTCAACCTTAATTTTATGCTGCCTGTGTAGTCAGTTCAACTCGGCACATAAGACCATCTGAAATAATGTTCTAAAAAGCATTAGTAAATTTGTGATTTTCATAATAAAACCAGTGCCTGGTGTTAGCATTCAATAGCAGGAGCACAATATTACAAATTGTAAGATAATTGTAGCTATTCAGAAAGATTCAGGTAGGCTCCATATATCCTAATCTTTAATCCTAGTTGCTGCAGTTCAAAGACAGTTATTGTTGAGAGCATAAACTGTACTAAAAATGATGGTAATCAAAATTGCCTGAATTAATTTGAATGCATTATTTTCATCTCTGCTCAAGATTCTTTTTTTTTCACTTGGTTTCTGCTCAATTCTTTGAATTTGGTTCATATTCAGTATGCAGTTCATTTGTGCATTAGTAAAGAGTGCTACTGAACAATGATTTTTGTGTGCCTTGAAATATAATTAATGTAAAGCTGAATTTCATTGATAAATGAAAGCAACTTACCAGTATTCGGCATGTAAGGAAATATGAAAGGGAATAATGTAATCTCCCTGAAGTAATTAGTTGTCTAAATTAGAGATAAAGGATTAAGGATGAGACATTTAAAGACCCAAACAGAATAAATCTATTGAATGTTCAAAATTAAAAACATCTCACTTTCAAGTTGGTAGCACCTTGAAAAATGAAGGATGTCTTTGTATTTTCTATGGACAAACACAGAATGCACAGTATAAAGTGATGCCTAGGTGTGATATGCTTAATCACCTTAGAAAGTAGTAGATAGGAAAGTCTGTAATGCATCAGTCTTGAAACGCACTCATTGTGGCATGTTTCCACTAAAATGAGTGGGGACCACTGGCATAATAAATTGATGGAGGGACAAATCCCTTGCCTGAAGAGACAGAAAATAGTACGTTAAACAGTTTGCAAAAATGTTACTTTTGTTGTCTGAAATGGATTGTAATTCCTGTTAGGCAAGAATGCACTTCAGCTGCCAGGAATCTGAGTTACTGATCTTTTTGGAAGACTGACGACTGATTAATGCTGGTCTCTGTCCTATTGCCTAGATGCAAACATCAAATGGGGCAGCAAACTATGCTAAAAATCTTTCAACACTAATGACAATTAAATTATATATATTAAAATACAAATTATTTTTTCCTTCTCTCCCATGTTTCCAAAGTTGATCCAACACAGATGTAACATCATCTGCACATTGACCCATCAGTCTTTTGGAAGCCTAGCTTATACTCGCATCATAAACTCAAAAGGTGATTTTTTTTTTTGTCTCTTTTGCCTCAAGGAGCAGGAGATGAGAAACTCACAAGAGAGCCAGGGATGTTTAGAGGTTTATAAGAAAACTCGCATCCTATTTAGTGGTTGCTCCCCAGAGAGACAGAAGACAAAAAGCTCTGTGTGGGTGTCCAAACGCCTGGGGGTTATCTTCCTAAAGGAAACTCCAAGTTTGTCAATAAAGGGTTCCTGCAGGGCAGGAAGTCTCTTCCTGGGTTTTTAAGGTGTATGAAGAGTTTCGGTATTTGGCTAACAGAACAAGTGCAGCATTTATTTGAATAAAATATACTGGTCTGTTATGAAGCCTGAGAAGCAAGTATAAGAAAATGACCCTGCTCCAAAGGATGGAATAAATTACAAAACAAGCACCTTCACTGAAACAAGAATCCAACTCATTTTCCTCATTTCTGTTAAACAGGGCATGGTATAGACATCATTGCTATAACCATGAATAAGCTCTGGTATGGTAATGAAATGAAGTACCTTTGAAACAATTATTTATGTACAATTTTTAGAACAGACACAGAAGGTATTGGGATGACTTTGTAAATTTATTTTATGGGCAATTTCACACCCTTTCTGTCCCATTGAGAATTTGATAATTGGTATTGATTATCTCTAAAGTGAGTGCAGGAATGTGTGTAATGGTATTGTTATGGTCTGTTCGCTTTACATGCATTGTAGCTGGGAAAATAAATAAGAGTCCCCATGTTAGCAGTTATGTCACAGATAAAATCACTTTTTCTTTTCTGGATCATAGAAGTATATTGCTAAGCAGAGATGAGTCATCAGTGCTCATGTTATATGAAGTTCCTACTCCCACTTGAATGTCTGCTTTCAAACCCAGAGTGCAAGACCTTGGATGGAGCGATTCTAATCTGTGATTCTGAAAGGCAAAAAACTAAACCATAATGCCCCTCCACTGTCTTTAGAGGAAATCTTGACCTCCCCTTTTGGAGCAGGAAAGAAACTAGATCTACTCTATTGCATTCCTATCAGCATGTTTAGGCTGACTGCTATGGCTATCAACCTACTGAAATGGAAGAGAATATGAGTGAAGAGTTATTTTCTTCTGTCCTGGAAAGGACAGGATATGAAGGTGAGCAAAAGGTCAGGGATGACTTCATGACAGTCTATTTGCTTGTGCACTGTGGCACTTTTACTCACTTAATGCTAGTGAGTAAAAAGAAAGAGCAGGTATACCTCCATCCAGCAGTGTACTGTGGCTTGTATGTAGAAGTTAGAGGTGTCTAGCTGAGTTCTGTCTTTGTGGGAATGAAGGGCAGATCAGAGTCCTGAATTCACAGTGCCTGTGTGTCAAAAGTACATGGGACTTGCAAACAGAGAAGGAGCGTGTTCCTATCATACTGTAGTGAAAATTCATCATGTTAAATACAACTGATCGGTTTTGTGTAAGTTACACTGCTTGCTCCTGATTATATTAGAAGGTGGAAAACTGAGAATAAAAGACATTGAATACTTTTTTCCAGTGTTTTCTTAGATAGTGTTATTACCATCTGCATCTCTAATATTTTTTTTTAATTTTTTTTCTAAATTTTAAAGGACTCTAAGCATTTCCACAAAGAGGTATGTCTTATTGTCAGAGTCCAATACTCTCTTGACCAGGTTCTTTTAGATATTCTGTACACAGAGGGTGTGCTGTTTAGTATAAAATGTACTTACTTGAGGATATTTGCTATTACACAGGATTTCTGATTTAGCAGAGTGATAAAACATACACTGAAAACGTAATACAGATGTAAGTTACACTTCACAAAATATAACAACTGTACGGGGCATCCCCAGTCACCAGGTAGGAATATGCGTACTGAAGCCAGCTCAAGTGCATTGCTCTCCTCAAAATATTTTTGCTAGTTCTCTAGGTTTTATGTTCTCTGTTGAGCTGAGCCACCTATTCACTCCGCTGCTCCTATGCTGGTCTGGCTAACTCAGGGAGACATTCACACTCTTAAAACTCTGGGAGAAAGATTTACACCACCAGTTGATCCACTCAACTGTTGGTAGCCATTTATGTAAAACAAAGGCCAGCCCCCAGTCCTCTTGTGTTGAAATAAAGGCAGCTTCTTTGTAACAGCTTTGGTCAGTCATAGCCAGCATTATTTCTTGAGCTTCACAGGCACATCACCCTTGCCCATCTCTGAGCCCTCTTTGACTGTAGGGGTTTATTGGCCAATCACAAGTTTGCGAAGCAATACTTTTTTGCTTTTTCTTCCAAATGCTGAAATTACATGATGCATAAGTGTACCGGGCACTAAAGTGTACCAAAGATAGTAGTGCAGCTCTCCAGGTTCTTCAAAGTACCCTTGGCTTTTCTATACCTGCCTCTTTTTAGAGGATGAACATGTGTAGTGTTCTAATTGAATGTCTGAACAAATTTCTGTTTATATTGATATAGAGTTCCCAATAGTCTACTTCTAGTTGTGTCCTCAAAGAAACACCTATTCAACAAAGGCATATAGCAGCTCACTACTGTAATGATCCCTCAAGAGGAATTTAATTTTTAATTAAGTGAAGCACTGTGTTTACTCATGCTATATAGCTGATTAATAGGGCTTTGTTAGTAGTGTAGAGGAGAGAGGCTAAATTAAATACACCTTTAATGAGATGACAGGGAATTAACCTTTGCTGTCATCTGGAGGGCAAGATATAAACACAACCATTGAGGGGATCAGAGACGTTGGGTAATATCCGTTAAAAGGCATCTTAAGCAGTGTCAGACTGGTGGTAAGAAACCTAACCCACATGACTAAATGAGTTTCATGGAAACTGTTGAAGCTACCTCTAGATTATTAATGATCAGGTCTGATAATCTAGTGTAGCACAGTTTACCTTTTCAGAAATATTAAATGATCGTCACATTGTCTGATGTTAAAGTCCTTAGTAAAATATATGGTTTATTGATAAATGACTGTCATTTTCCTGAATATCTTGGTGAGGAATTTGGGCGATGAAGGAAGGTGACTTAGTAGAAATGTCACTACAAGACTTCTAGTAAAATTTCACTGCAGTGAAGTACTGGTAGCAAAATTACCAATTATTTCTGCAGGACAGAAATTTCATGCAAAATCTTCCTATTCCATCCCGACTGCAGTACAATCTTTATGTCAGTGCTTCATTCAGACAGGTAACAACCATTATTTTGTCAGTAAAGTCCTTTTACTGGAATAGATCTGAGCATACATGTCTTGGCAAGTAAGTGGTTAGAGAACGAATTGACTCTATCAGTGCTCTGGTTGCTCAAGCCAGGATATATCTTGGCACGTCATTCTTGTAGCAGCAACAAAATTATAACCTGACATGAGTTTTTGATCCCCTTTATCTCTGAAAATAGTACTTTGTGGGATGGCTGTTGCGTATTACACTGTAATGAGGGATTGTCTTTTATGATATGAAGCTATATTGCTAAAAACACTTTTAAAATGTATTCAACTGCCAAGAAATTGAAAAAATATGAACTTTACTCAATGAGAGAAAATAGTTTTTGTGTTTTTCTTTCTTCAAGAAAATACTGCATAAAAGTAGTATTAATAAATTCTTCCTCTAACATTCAATTAGTAGAAAGAATATTAGTTCAGCCTTTGTATTATCTTTTCTCTCCTTTGGCCATTTTGATTCAATGGGTATGTGGTCTCTGTTCTCAGAATGCCAAGGGGAATTAACCTCAGTGATGTTTTCAGGTGACTCTGCCCTCATTTATGCCTTAGGCACCACTCCAGGGACACAACAGGAAGGTAATTGTCTAGACACTAGGGAAGGGAAGTTAATGAATTGAAAAGCAGTATTGAAATGCAGCCTTTACTAACTAACATACATGTTTACCAGCTCTATGAAACAGTGTCCTTGGAAAGGAAAGGTAGCTGTACTAATAGCAGAGTTTCAAAGGAAAGCCTTTTAGATGTTTCCGTAGGTCTTCTATATGTGCAATTGCATGTTGACCTACAGATGTGGACTCATGAAATCATACAAAGTGATGTTCCAGAACAACCTTCCAATGCTCCTTGTAGGGCTGAAAGTCAAATTGGTTTTAAGCAGGTTCCTATTTAGTTTATGAAAAAGCTGATATGTTTGATAACTAGTGATTAGACTGAACTGGATCGGTTTCCTGTTGCTTTGACTCTCTGTTCCCTACTGAGGGTGACCACCAAGCCTTTCAGATTCCCATATCTTTTGAGAAAATTGCTAATGACTTTTTCACAATCATTTGTTTTGTTTCTGATGAAACAGAATCAAGGATCTTTCAAAACTGCAACGGATACTTAGAGGGAGAAGAGGAGAATACAAGATAATTTTGTGCCTGATGACCATAGCTAAGTTGCTTTCCTCTGTTTTCTTCTAAGAAATCTGTCTGACATATTGGATAGAGGTGGAGTTGAGTGACTCACACTTTGCATACATGATGTATGAAGAAGTTGTGATTCTCCTTAGAAATACCAAAAGATGCAAATCATGCAGATATGCAGCTGTAGAAGCTGAAGCTGCATAAAGCTACTTCTGTAGCCTTGTCTCAGCATTCCCAATCTATAGGGAAGAGGAAGATGCTTCTCTGTTGCTTTCTCTTCTAGGAACTACATTCCCAGAGGCTGAGAATGTCTCAGAGAGAGAACTGAGGCTAGTGGAGTCTCTCTGGTCTATACCTACTGTCAGAAATAAGCAGCTTATTCTTTCCTGCTGGAGGAAGAGTAGGACTAATTCCTAAGTAAGATGTCTCCTTTTCCCCTTGTTGGAGGAAGCTGCTGTGAACTTCGCTTTCCTTGGTACCAGCCAATATAGCCATATAGCCATATGTGTTCTGTCACCTCTTTGCCCTTGTAAGTCCCTGATTTGTGAGCTGGGTATCTTGAGATGCCAGAGCCAGGCTGTTCCATTTGAGGTCTCTTTCTCGTGTGGCTAGTTACAGCAGGTGTGTTCATCTTGCATCTGGCATGAGGTTTAAATTACACTGTTGAAACATCAGGAGCTTCCAGCATAGTTGGTGAGATCAAAGTCTCTGCTGTGAGGGCTCAGAGCTGTTTCTTCTGGACCTACTTGTTCACGTGAAGGTATTAACACAACTGGAGCCTCTGTGCTTAATCCTAGAGATGTGTCTTCTTATATCGATGATCACTTTGATGCGTGAGTTTTATTCTAGTACTTCGCACTGGTTCTTTATTGTTCTGGGATCATAAGCCCAGTTATATGTAAGGAAACATAAATGTATCTTCCATTCTGTACAAGAAGATGGCTGTATTGTTGATTTGTCTTGCATGGTAACTCCAATAATCCTCTGGGCAAAGAGAGGATTATTTTTTGTGCTTTTTTTTCTTTTATTTTCTCTCTCATCCTCAACAAGCACAGGCATAATTTGATCTAAAGAAAAGCCACACTGTGAGCAATTACATTTTTGAGCCATTGCTGCTATATTGTAATGGGTGCACCTGATGGACAAGCAGAATTTCTGAGTTTGCTTTAGTGACTGCATCCTGCCAATAGATTTGTTCATATTCTGGGAACTTTTTTCCACTTTAGTTCCTTCTGTTCACAGATTTTAATAAATAACAATTTAGGATGTGATTTATTGCTCCTAAGTGTTGTCTATACCGTATCAATTAAATAAATACACATTAAGCATAATGCTTATTGGCTGATGTTCCTCAGGGTTCACTCCCTGGCCTTCTGTTCTGTGCAGTTCACACAATTAGTATCTGTAGATTATAATGATGAACAATCAGGGTTGTAGAAATATGTTTTGCTTACTATCAACATTTTTCAGCCTCTGTTAGTGATGGTGTTTTCTGAACTGAAAAAATGAATATCCATAAACAACCCACTTTTTAAGGGAGTTCAGATTTAGCATTTGAAATGGTTAGCAGAGTAACTACTGTCAAGAATTTATCTTTGAGAAAAAGTACTCTGCCTTTGATTGACACACTTCATAGTAAAGATAATATTTGTCATTCCCATAGCAGAAGATAAGTATTTATTTCTCTTTTGGTTTGAAAAAAAAAAAAAAAAAAGCTCTTCCTCTGCTTTTCAATCGACATTTATAGCAAAATGCATTTTTTTTCACATTTTTCATTACCAGGAACTAATAACAAAAATTCTAATTAGTGTTATGGATGGCTTATATATTCCACTCTTTTAAACTAATCTACATTTTACACATTTTTTACTAAGGTGCAATAATACTTCAAGGAGTTATTCCCAAAATGTCTGGGAGGGGACAATAATTTTTTTTTAAATTTGGTTTTCTGACCTCTTAATGAATTCTGTATAAACCATATCAGGAAAACTAAATTTTAAAATATCCATCTATGCAAATTTAATCAGATACGGAAGTCAACAGGGGAACATCTTACAAACTTCAATATATTATATGCTGTAATCTTTTTTTAAGGTTTTGTGATTAAATCCATTGATGCTGCATAGGCTAGAAAATAATCCACATCTCTTTTACATTTGTGTGCTATTTTTATTTTATGTGTTGTGATTAAAAAGGGGTAAAATCTTATTTTTTCACACAAATTCATAGAGGTTAAAAGTACAATTCACAAATGCACAAAAATGTGTTTTACAACAAAGAAATATGTGAGTTTGGCAGGCTGTACTTCTGCGTGCTTTCTGTAGTACAGATGTTTGCATTTTTTGCAAAGAGTGACAATGTTGGCTCATGTTTCTCTTGTAATCCGTTATAAACCACATATTTTTTTTCTGCAGAACTGCTGTCTAGGCAATCATTCCTGATCCTACGTCATGCAGTTGATTATTCTTGGCTCCACGTGTACACCCTTCCCTGCTGAACTATATTACTTTTTTTGGTCTGTTTCTGTATTTGTCAAGATGGTATTGAATTCTAATGCAGCTCTCCTACATAGTAGCGGTATATTTTAGGGTGAGATCACCTGCTGATTTAGTGAGAACAATCTCACTTCTACCATTCAAGTCTAATAAATATATTAACTAGTAAATAAATACATTAATTAAGACCAAGTAAAAAACCCTGTGAAACTACATTTAATATTTCCTTCTGTTTTGGTTATGAACCAGTGATACTAACTCTCTGCCAGCAGTTTTCCAATCAGTTTTGCAATCCATAATATTTTTGCTTTAATAGCTTCACCTGGACTAGCCTTCCCTAGCCTGTTTATAAGCGTGTTGTGCGAGAACGTGTTCAAATCTTACTAGTTTTGCGAAAGAGAGGAGATTGACTAATGGGAAAATTGTTCCCAGGAAACCTTACCAGGTTGCTGGGAAAATTTATTTGACATGTTTTATCTTTGGCAAACTGATCCGTACTCTTCTTCCTCTCTTTGTCCTCTTCAAGACTCTTTCACCTGGTTTGGCTGTCCACTCCTGGACTGAGTTGATGGGTCCTCAGCTCCCACCCCACATGTCTCTGTAGATATAAGTCTGTGTCGTGTGGTACCTCACTTACTCTCTTTAAGCCCTGCAGAATAACTGCTAGTGGATCCGAGATTGGCTGACTCCATTCTTTAAGTCTGTATTATGAAATTCTTTAGGTTTAGCCCTTCAAAAGCAACTAAGTTCTATAAATATCCTGTAGCCTGTTGCTACCTTACTTTTTTTTGTCCCTATGATTACTCTTTTTTTTTTTCCCCAAGAAGAAAACTAATTCATGAGAATGCAAATACGCTTCGAGCAAAAAGAAGACCGGACATTGCATAAGTTGCATTTTTATTCCTCTGTGAAACTTGGAGCCTTTACTATTACTAGGCTATATTAGTAATTTCAGATAATTTCCAGATATAAAACATGAGGCAAAACAGCTGTGAAATGATGAGATCTCCTGTGAAATTGTTTCATTTCACACTCAGGAATGCATTCGTCTTATCACAACAAGAGGGCAGCACTGCTGAGCTGGAATATTGTTTTAGTGTTGATAAGGTTCAGCCTTACCCTATTAATTCATTTCCAGTTATCTTGTAGATAGAAGGTGTTACACAGCAGCCTAGAAGATGGATGGAAAGCAACATTATTCCCACACACCTGCCAAGAAAAAACTGGAAAAGGCTTTGAATACTTAAGGACTGTAGAAATGTTAAGGGTTATCACTGTAATCTAAGTATAGGATCTGTGTAAATTGATGGTGTTCGAGGGGCTAATAGGATACAGTCTTTCATGATTGCTGAGAGTTTAGTACCTAACTTTCATCTTACTTGAAAGATGATTTTGGGGTCAGCACTTGTATTGGGACCTTCAGGATCAGCATTATTTCTGAAAAAACTTGGCTATTCTTACAGCATCAATTTCCAATCTCAGAAACTTTTTAGACAATGTCAAAGAAGACATTTGCAATGCTGATGTACAGTAACCACTTCAGGAATATTTTATGAAGATGTCAATATTTTATTAAGGCCAGTATGATCCATTTACCATTTTCTTTGAAATGTGAAACATTTGCAATTGTCATCATAGAAATATGTCCTATTAGTCCATTGTTTCTGGTGTAAACCAACAGATTGTGAAGTTTGTTTTTCCCTTAGAAAACTCCCACAAACACAAACTTTGTCTGCTACCTTGACAGTGTTCTTAGCCTTTTTTCCAGAGGAAAGATGCATATAGAACTGTGGTATCACTTTGTCTCTGCATCCTTTAGTCTGGTGGACAACTTAACCCCTGTGGGAAGAAGGCTGGAGAGCTTGGGGGTTCGTGTTTTGCACCCTGAATGTTCACCTTGAACATCTGTCCTCTTGCTGTGTGCCAGCAGGTTGTGGGTGGCATTGCAGGAGGGAGGAGGAGCCTGGCAGGGCCCCTACAGCCCTGGCATATGCGGGCTTTTTGCCTAGCCAGGGAGTGAAACAGGTAGGGGACATGGGTGGGAGCTGAGACCAGCAGTGGTGTAAAGCTGGTGGTGCTGCAGTCCGTCCACCTGTGGATGGTAAAGCTATAGGTTGTGCTCGCTTTTCTACTCACAGGACTAATTGTTGGAATAGTGTTTTATTGTCCTTATTAATGATACAGATTTATGTTAGAGGATTAAAATGTTTGTTTTTTGCCAGATGTTTAATCTGCTAGTTATTTGCACATATGCATTAAAACAGCAATCTCTGTGATGTTACAAGTTTCTCTTAAGAGGAAAAGCACCATTTTTGAAGACAAATAATTTCAGTGTTGCTTTTTTTTTACCCTTTTGCCCTCTTTTGGTCCCAGCTGTTCACTAATCTAAAAGTATATAAGGATTATCTTCTCCATATCACTGACGCGCCAATTAAGGCGTGTCTAGAGGCAACATTTGAGTGACATAATTGAACTTGGTGCTGAGACTGTTTTAATTACACTAATTTTAATTATATACAGTACATTTTAATTACATAGACTTAGACAGAGGGGCTCCCATCTATTAAGATCCTCTGCAACGTATTTGCATTATGGGACCCGTTTTCTGTGTACAGCGTTACACTTCTTGTTGGCTTCATTATTAGTGGAAGGTGGATTTTAAAAAAATATTCATTAAGATTTGTTGTTTTTAGCAAGCTCATTTGAAAGACCTTACAGCCTTTGTTCCTCTGCACTGGAAAGATGCATTTTAGAAAAAAATATTAAAATTAGAGGAAAAATTAAAAAAGCTTATTGTTTGTGTGTTACCCAGTTCCTGTGGCAGACTGGGTTTCCAAGGACTCAACTGGGAAACCAGATTAAGAGTTTTTATAACAGTTTGGCAGCACTCATGTAATAGATGAATAACGTCCTAACAGATGAATAATGCCCTACTTCTCTGCTCATCACAAAAACTGCACAGCTACGGTCAAATGCATGTTGACAAGGGAAATACATTTGTCATTAAATATAGATTTCCCAAAGGGGGCTTTAACTTCTGCTACTCTTCTTGGACCCCATTTTTATGTCCCTGCTGGGGCCCAGGCCACAAGTACTTTTTTGTGTGCAACGTGATAGCTTTTCTTGAGTCTCGGAAAAGGTCTCAGTCCCCTGCCATGTCATGTCCAATCCCTTCCCTTGGCACCCAAACCAAACAGGTAATTAATTTCCCTTCATAGGAGCATTACAATGAGCCCCTGGCACAGGGCTGGCTCAGTTCTCTAATTAACCCTAGGCTACTGATGACCCCAAATACTGGGCTCAAAACTACAGGTCTCAACCACAGGAGATGTACTGTTTAGTTAGCTGTATTGTGACATTATTTGGTTTCAGTGACCTTGTACCTTTGCCTTTTGTGGTGTGCTTTGGATATAGATAACGACTTTAATTTTTGAAAATGCTGACAGGATCAGAGTCTACTGTCTGAAACATTCACAGCTGTCATTTACTTCTGCTGTCTTTGAATGTTTCCTAAATACTAGTCACTCTGATACTATCTTAATTCATTGATCCTAACCTCAACATCTCTCTCTCACAGGGCAATATTTCATTACTTGAAATGCCTTTCTTATGGGATTTCGGGGATATTTTTTTTTTCCCCTTCTCTTTTCTGCTGATACACTTTCATTCTCAAGTGAGGCACAATAGTAAATAAAGCAAAGAACAAATTATATTTTTTTTGGAAATAGCAATCCCTAAACTAAATTAATGTCTAACTCTGGGAGGTTATTTTTGGATGCCTGACATTAGCAGCCTAGAATTTGAACCATAAGTACACATCCAAATATACCAGAGTGATTCAGTAATTCATGTTTGGTCTTTGAAAAAGAATGCAGTACTTGATGAGATTTGGGGCACAATCAGATGGACTAACGCATCTAATCTGGTTAACTACGCCATACATCATGCCCTTTCCTGTTTTCTGCTTTCAAGTGGACATTTTGCCCTCCCTGTTCAGATGACTGCTTCCTCCATTTATCTTTGACCTAAATACTTTTGCACAACTCGGTAAGACAGTAGTCACACAGATAAACTGGCATGTGCAGGGGAAGGAGGCACAATTTTCAGTATAGGGGTAGTAATATGCATCTGGAGATAGTAATGGTTAACCTTGAACCAGAAATAGATAGACTAGTTTAGCCTGTGAATTTTCAGAACACTTAACTTCTTTCATTAGCGCACCAAATTATGAGAGCTGGTCAGGTATTTTCTAGTGATATTTTATTGACAGTAAAAGATGCAGAAGGCAAAGGCAGTGACTGGGAGAGGGAAGAACTGCCAGCTGTAGGAGAAGATCAGGTTCAAGACCATTTAAAGCACCTGAAGGTGCATAAGTCCACGGGACCTGATGAGATACATCTGCGGGTCCTGAAGGAACTGGCAGATGAAGTTGCCAAACCACTGTCCAGCATATTCGAGAAGTCATGGCACTCTGGTGGAGTTCCCGCAGACTGGAAAAGGGGAAACATAACCCCCATTTTAAAAAAAGGAAATAAAGAAGACCCGGGAAACTACAGGCCAGTCAGTCTCACCTCTGTGCCTGGCAAGATCATGGAGCAAATCCTCCTAGAATCTATGCTAAGGCACATGGATAACAAGCAGGTTACTGATGACAACCAACATGGCTTTACCAAAGGAAAATCGTGCCTGACGAATTTGGTGGCCTTCTACGACAGGGCCACAGCGCTGGTGGATAGAGGAAGGGGAACTGACATCATCTACCTGACTTGTGCAAAGCTTTTGACACAGTCCCACATGACATCCTTGTCTCTAAGTTGGAGGGACATGGATTTGACGGAAGGACCACTCGCTGGATAAGGAACTGGCTAGATGGCCACACTCAAAGAGTTGAGGTCAATGGCTCAATGTCCAAGTGGAGAACGGTGACAAGTGGTGTTCCGCAGGAGTTGGTACTGGGACCAGTGTTGTTTAACATCTTTGTTGGAGACATGGACAGTGGGATGGAGTGCACCCTCAGCAAGTTTGCCAATGACACCAAGCTGTGTGGTGTGGTGGACACGCTGGAGGGAAGGGATGCCATCCAGAGGGACCTGGAAAGGCTTGAGAGGTGGGCCAATGCAAACCTCATGAAATTTAACAAAGCCAAGTGCAAGGTCCTGCACGTGGGTCGAGGCAATCCCAAGCACAAATACAGGCTGGGTGGAGAATGGATAGAGAGCAGCTCTGAGGAGAAGGACTTGGGGGTATTGGTGGATGAGAAGCTCAGCATGAGCCGGCAGTGTGCGCTTGCAGCGCAGAAAGCCAACCGTGTCCTGGGCTGCATCAAAAGAAGCATTAGCAGCAGGTCAAGGGAGGTGATTCTCCCCCTCTACTCTGCTCTCGTAAGACCCCGCCTGGAGTACTGTGTTCAGATGTGGGGCCCCCAACATAAAAAAGACATGGACCTGTTGGAGAGAGTCCAGAGGAGAGCCACAAAATTAATCAGAGGGCTGGAGCACCTCCCCTATGAGGACAGGCTGAAAGAGTTGGGGTTGTTCAGCCTGGAGAAGAAAAGGCTCCGAGGAGACTTAATAGCAGCCTTGCAGTACCTGAAGGGGGCCTACAGGAGAGATGGGCAGGCACTCTTTATCAGGGAGTGTAGTGAGAGAACAAGGGGTAACGGGTATAAACTAAAAGAGGGTAAATTTAGACTAGACATTAGGAAGAAATTTTTCACTATGTGGGTGGTGAGACACTGGCACAGGCTGCCCAGGGAGGTTGTGGATGTCCCATCCCTGGAGGTGTTCAAGGCCAGGCTGGATGAGGCTTTGAGCAACCTGGTCTAGTGGAGGGTATCCCTGCCCATGGCAGGGGGCTTGGAACTTGGTGATCTTTAAGGTCCTTTCCAACCCAAACCATTCTATGATTCTATGATTAATGAAAACATCACTTCTTTATCTCTTTGGGAAAATCTTGATTTTGGTTCTTCCTAATATTTAAGAATTAATTGAATATTCAATAAAGTCAATATTTATTTTAATTAATTCAGTATTTAAAATGTATGCTGGGTCTGGTCCAATCTGAAGCAAAATTATTCTTTTCAGTGAAATAACAAAATATTTAAATTCAAATTGGTTTAAGAAAATATTCATAGGTAGTATTCTTCAGTTCATATCTTACTTTGGTGTAGTTTGGGCCTGTTTCTTCCTTATTAGTCATATTCCCTGAAGCACTATATTCTGCGTTATGCAGGGTGTTTTTGCTCTGACCAAAATATGCATTGTGAATCTAAGAACCACATTACTATCAATGCACTTCAGGAGAATTTTGAGAATTTGAATTGCTTTCACAGTTATACTATTGGCTTGAATGAAGCCAAAACTGTTCATCCATTTACTGTTGTCCTCAGGATGGAGAGGGACTTTGAAACAACTGTTTATACCAGCACAAGGGCTAATGAAGGCTAATGCTCCCTGCTGCTTGCCTCTTGCTAAATACATACTTCTATAACTTTCCCTCCAAATTATATCTACATATTCCTGCATTGGAGGCTGGAAATCAATTCTAACGTTATTTCAGGATGTATGTCATGAGTTGTACTGTGGAAGTATTTAATCTGCTGCTCTCTTTGGGATGATTGGCCACCTCCGAAATAAAGCTGGAAAGACTTCTTCCAGATATATGTTGCTCTTGCCTGTGTTGCAGCCTGAATAGGAATTAAGCACGAGTTACCTCATTTTGCAGCACTGTGAATACGATGCTTTTATTTGGGGTTTTTTTTTGCATTTGCTTATACCATTTATAAGACTGATAGCTCTGATCATTGAAGCACTCTGAACTCCGAACAATCAAATCTGCACCTTTCATTTTACATTCTCAATTAGAACCCAGTATTACCAATCAATTAAAGAATAAAAAGATGTGCTGACTCATTTGGAAAATTGATGGTGTTGGCAGTGAAGGAGAGTGGACAGAGCAGGTGTTTGATGCCTGCCCTTGAATAACCAAATCACTAAAGTGGGAATTGGATTGGACACCAGGTATAATGTCTGAAACAAAAACATTTTCTGGTACACTGGTTCACATCAGTCATACTCCAGCACTCACTTGGTTTCAAGACACAACGCCATAACAATATTTTTCCAGGTGGGGAATGCCTGAGCTGATTATTTTGGGAAACAACCTGCCTGAGGATATTTTCTCATTGTTTGCATACAAGGAGGAACATTCCGTATGATTTATATCATTTAAAAAACATACTTGTCCAGGCAAAAATGGATGTAAAAAAAGAGAATGGTTCTCTTCCACAATGTTTATCTCTTTAGAAAAAAATCAAGATAGCAATGTGTTTCTGACAGAAGGCCAAAATCTCAGGCCATGGTTTGATTAGTCCTATTGGAAGTCAGCTCAATAAGTTTTGACAAGACCTAGTCAGGGCATCTGTTTGTCCCACGAAACATAAGAAATCAAAAAACAACAAAAAACCCCCAGCAGTTCTGAACTGGGATAAGAGAGACTTGTTCTTACACTTCTCCAAAAGATGTAGGAACCAGAAACTTTTCACTGTGCTCCCAGACAGTCTGAAGGTGAAGAGGCCTCGGGATATAGGAGAGTTGAAATAAAGTTCCAGATCCAGCAGTTATTTTAGTTATTTATACAAAGTGAAATGCCTCTAGCATTATATAATTTTTGCAACTCAAAGAGAAGGATGTTTGCCTGTCATATCCTAGGAAGAATCCACAGCTACTCTCTCTTTCTGGCCCAGCAGCCGAAAACCCTCAGATGCGGAGGATTTGGGAAGATCTCCACCGCACAGCCAAGCCATGGTCGATATTCATCCGGGCCTTGAGAGTGAGGCTCAAGTCCGACCACTGTTTCAGGCAAAGCAGGCAGCAACCACATGCTCCCCACATTTAGAGGTACCTAGTCTTTAGGGATTTTTTGATGTCCTACTGTCAGTTTATTGTAGAGAAGAGAAAGCTGTCCTAATGGAAGTAGAGTCCTCAAAACTAGTGCAACGAAAAGAGAAGGGTTCAAAAGATTCCCTGATGAAATGCCACACTGTCAAAAAATTCCCAGATGGACATAGTTGCTGTCCTTAGAATACAGGACCAAAGCAGAGTATAATCCACATAATTTTAAATGCCATTATAGCTTAACACCATTCCTAGCCAAGGCCAAATTTTGTAAATGGAAACATTTATCAAAGTATTTGTTGGGGATATTTGCAGGTACCTTCTCTATTGGTACAGCAGCAAGGACTCATGCAGGTACACTAGGCAGCAGCCAACTTATAGATACCTTGAGTGGGTGATATTTTCTATAAAAACCAAGGGTACCCCGGGCAGTGACACAGCTGCATGATGCACTGTGTCATTAGCACTGCTCTAAAGCAAGCAAGGACAAAGAAATCCTTGCATACCCTTTGCTGAAGCACTGCTGCACTGTTCTGCTATATTTGGAGTCCTTCACACAAGCTGAAGTGAGGACAAGGTTTGCCTTTTAGCGCATCCTAATGGCTTGTGCCCAGGGAAGTAAAAGAAGTGGAAAAAGGAGCAGGTAAGGGTCATAGATGCACTGTAAAGAACTCAGGGTTTATTCACTGTACATACACAGAAAGAAACAATGGAGGTAGCCTTGGCAAGAAAACAGTCTACATGGTGATATCAGAGAACATAGACCATACTGAATACAGTACAGTTGTATGTGCTCAGAGTTACTACTTTCTCCATCCTGTATCCCAGTGGTCTGAAAATAACTTTCATAACCAGATATAATTATGTTTTTAACAAAAGGATGGTTGTCTCTCCTAGTAGGTAATAACAGTGATGTTGAGAAACACCAGTAACTTCTTTTTTTTTTTTTTTTTTTTTTTTTTTTTTTTGCTTTTCTGAAGTGAGCAATACTGGCACCTATTAGCCAACTTTCCAGAGGGATCACATACTTAAAGCTATGCATCTTAAGTAGAGAATGTAGTTTTAATAGCCACTAGACCTGATGCTTGTGGTGCAGGCAACCAGACACAGAGGATTCCATCCCCCCTAAAACAGACAATTTTTGTTAAACATTCTAGTTTAAAAACAGAACTATTAGGATATGGTGCTGCATTGCCTTTTCATACTGCTTTTCATAGGTTATACATTAGGCTACATCTTTGGTGGGCCACCAGACTGTGTCATCAGTGCTCCAGTTATGATGTCTCATTGAGAAATATAGTCTGATAGAGAGGTCCGATCAATACAAGAAAAGAGGAAATGTGAGCATCTAAAGACAAACTGTGATGAAATGTAGCAACACTTTCCACTACAAATCCTGACAGTATGGATTATTTTTTTAGCTACTGAAAAACATTTTCCTCAGCAAAAATACATTTTCGTGTCAAATTCTAGTTTCAAACAAATAAACTTAATCAGCTGTTGCTTCAGGTGATCACTGTTTGGCAGAGCCCCTTGCTGGTTGCCTGATACTCTGTATACCTGTATTACTCTCATTCACTTGGGCAGAGACTTTCAACAAAAAAGGTTAATCAAATATAGGGGAACAGATTTCAGGAAAACAGAATAGATGCAGTCATGCACACATAACTGAATTCTGCTTTAGAGTTTGCCAGGACTACTGAGAGTGTCCCCATTCTTACTCAGCTGTAACTCAGCAGACACTGGCTGTTAGTGCCTCAGTGCCACAGATGCTTATGTAAAAACCTCATTAAATGTGGTGTGTTTAAGATAACTTTTTGATGTATGGAAAGGCCTCCTAATGGGTTTCAAAGGGATGCTGAGTTTATTGTATTTTGAAAAAAGACAACTCAGAAATGAAAGTAAGTTATGAGCACGTCATCTGACAATTATGGGAGTCCTTGCTCATAAAACGAAGAAACTTCATTTTCCACATACTGAATTTAAGACAAGACAACAGTCTACACTGCCTACGGTCTAGTCCGCAAATAAAAGAAAATTTCCTTCAGTGTATATACTTAATAAACAAAGCTCTATGAACAGAATAGCTAGTGGAGATCCCCAGGCCTGAAAAAATTACAAGCAGTGAACTGAACACAGAACACTGTTTGAAAGTTGCTTTATTTTCCTTGAAAAATGCTAGGTGAAGAATACCAGAATAATTCACCATTAGTCAACACCATAGTGGTAAGGACAGCTGTGTTCCAAGCATCCATCTGTGTGGCTTCCCTGGCACCCTGCAGGCTCCTGGTGCTGCCATCACCCACACAGCTTTGCTCAGCTCACACAACATCAGTGGTTTATTATAGGTCATCAAATTCACTTTTTCCCATTGTTAGTGTTGTAGAAATAAACTAGGCAGTCCCTCATGATATTATCCACACCGGGTTACTAAAAATCCGTAATATATTCACACATGCAAGCCCCAAAGAATGTTTTGTTTCTTATTTTATTTTATTTTCAAGTGCAATTTTACCATGCAATCCTGCTTGTGGGTTCCTGTGGTGGGGTTTTAGTCCCCCATGTCTTTCCTTTTTCTGGCAAAGACAGTCTTTCCCAGTCGGGTAGGTTAATTTATTTTCTTAGCCAAATACAAACATCCTCTAACTTTTCAGGAAAGATTTGGTGCAATTCAGGACTGCAAAAGGTCACTAAACCAGACCTACCCCACAAAGAACATAGATGCCAACTGATGGGGAAACATGCCCTGGAGCTTCTGACACCTTCTCCTTCACATAAGATCCTTTATACTAATCTTCTACTACGGTGTTGTGATCACAACCCGTTGCTCTTCAGCTCTACCAAGAAGGAAGACGTGCAGAGCCTCTCCTTCGTCTGCCTGCAGTCCGTGGGAGGGATAACAGCAAGGTTGCTGACTGCAGCACCACTGCCACTATGACTGCGTTTACCCTTTCACACTAACCCAGGGGCAAGGGGAAACTTTTTTGTTTGTGTGCTGGTTTGTGGAGTTTTTTTGGTTATGTGGTTGGGCTTTTTTTAGAGATTCATTAATATTGATGTTTCTCTAATATATAAACTAGTTTTAAGTTGGCCTTTATATGTGAAAGGATGTGAGGAGAAGGGATAAATGTATTTACCTGTTACACAGGTCCTGAGATTAAGGAAGTGCTGTTTTTCCACAGATCAATGGACATTTGTTAACAGAGTCCTCTGCCTGCTTATGAAACTTTTTTGCCTGATCTTTTGGTTGTAATAATAACACAGGTATTGCTGATCCTCCCCTTCCTCTGTCAAAGTTGCTACTGATGCATTCCTGATCCCTGCAGCAGCAGATGCTTAAATGTATGCAGCTAGTGAGACAATGACAAGGCTGCAATGTGTTAACAGGAACTGCACCAGGCTCTAAATAACAGCGGGCAGTCATTGCTAGCTCTGCACTGTAAGAACTGTCCAACCCTTGTTCTGTGAGCAAGAAGAGTTGCAGTGATTATGATACAAGGCCAATAACATGGTTAAAATGCAACTACAAACCTGCTGCCTGCCATGCAGGTTGTATGCAGCCTCTCTGGGAATCCATACTGAACACAGCAGGAAAGATCTTGATATCTTTTGTTAAGAGGATGAAGTTTGATTTTTTTTGGCTGGAGGTTTTGGCTGCTCAGATGGTCACTTGGACAGAACTTACACTTCTAACCCTACCATGAATAAAAAAAAGTTTCCAAATGCCCAAGACAGGAGGGAACTGCTACTCCTCCACCTTTCATCCTCTATTTTGACCTCTCTGTTTTTTCCTGCAATTCCACTTGCTCACGGGGAAAAGCTGCACTCATTTCTTCCAGCCTTCTATGGATTCCCTCTGAAATGGAGGGATACCAGGATCTACAGTTCCAGCCTGACAAAGATGTCGGTGATATTGACACCTTAAAGTTATGAAAAAAGGAATACTACTAATTTCCTAATTGAATTCAGTTAACCAGGAGAGACGAACTTTACATGGTGCCACTTATCACTACTTGTAAAATCAGTGTCCTTTGGCTCCACTCCATACAGTTGGAGGTAGTTTCACTTTCACCCTCACCGTGTGTTATTCTGGACTGTCAAACGAAGTATTTTGGCATGCTCTGAAGCACTGTTGAAGGAAAGTATTGCTCTGCTGTTTTTTTTCTGCCTTTAAAAAAAAACAAAACCTGTAGGAATTATTACAATACCTGTAATAATACCTAGAAATAAAATAACATCCAGAAATTACGATCAGAGAAAAATAACTTTAAAAAAACCTGAGGCATATGGTTCAAAACTCTGCATTCCATAGTGTTTTCAATTAATGTTTATATTTCTATAGAAATTGTCTTAATAAAATTTTCTCCACTCCCTAGCTACACATACCCAACATAAAATCCTAGGGTTTCTACAGTACTCTACTTGGGCTACTTCTCAGCATTTTAGTGATCCCTGGAGAAAGAAGATCGACATGAGCTAGCTGATCAGATGATGGTTATGAGCCCTCAATGCAGTACAGTTGTGAAAAAGGCAAATGTTATCCTAGACTACATCAGCTGAGATACCTCTGTAGAAATAAGAGATATTAAAATACCCTCTACTGGTGCAAATCTAGTTTACTGCAACACATTTTGGTTGCCAGCAGTCAGTAAAGTACAGAATGAACTTTCAACAGTCACAGAAAACCATGAGATTATCCTGAAAATGAACAGAGGGGCCCCTTAGTCCATCAAAAACAAAGCCAGAAGAGGATTAATCCCTTTAAATAACTGGAAGAAAGAAATACCAGGGAGGGAACAAGAACTATTTGATTTATCAGACTTTTTTGCATTATGACAAATGTTTTAAACAGATGTAAAAGAGACTAGAAATTCAAAGATTGATGTAAGTGAGCTTTTGGAACAGCTCCCCTGCAGAAGCAGAGACTGGCATCCAGGCCCTCAAAATCATCTATAGGGTCTCTCAGAAACTGATCCAGTTGTTTCTAAGAGGCCTTTTTGCTTTCTGTCTGCATTATTCTTATAATGTCAAGGGCTTTCAGCTTTTTCTGAGTGAGGTGATATTTATTGACAACACCTTAACATGCTCATTGGTTATTTTTTGTGAAGAAGCTAAGACCATTCATGGCATTAGGTTGATTGGTCCCAAACTGATTACTGAAGTGCTCCACTGCTAAGCTTTTCCTGCCTGACCTTTTCCAGCACTCATGCCTGATGTTTCCTCTTTTCAGAGCTCGTGCCTGATGTCACCCCTTTCGCTTAACCACCTTATAGCTCTCCTCTCAAACCTCAACTTAACCAGTCTTTTCCAATATGGGTTTATATCAGATCAGAACTACTCAAATCCCCTATCCAGTTAATATAATGGGACTACAATCAGAGACAAGAGACATTTATTGTTTTACCTGCAGCTAGAGAACTTCTTATGGTTTGAAAGAAGTGTGTCAGGTCAGTGCTGCAAAGGATAACAGGGCAAGGAACTGGACTAGCTCTGAGGTGGAGGATGATGGTTTAACACCTGTTCAGGCACAGGGATTGAAACTGATAACTCAGGGTAGATGTTGTAGTCTGCTTCACATCAAAAAGATAGACATGAGCTACAAAAATCTTTTTGCAACACATGAAATAATCTTGAGGTTCAAGTGGCTTTCAAAATTGCTTCTATACTTAAATTTTATCAATGGGCTGGAATTGTCTAGATTTTTTTTTTCCCATGGTATTTGTAATCTGGGTCAGAGAGTCATGATGAGAACCTAAAAAGTAGTTATCATTTCAGGGGCATAGGAAGAACACTTTTAAAGGAAGGAATTTTCTGCTTCCATGAAGATAGAGATGCATTACATTTCTGTTCTTTAATTATGCTTACTATCTACATTTACAGGGTTCATAATCATTAGCAGACTGGTTATTTACTGCTGAGCAGATCCCTAAATGAGGAAATTAAACAACAGGAGCATCCTTATGTTTCACTAATGTTTGATCATTTAACCTCCCATCCTATCCTGATCTGGTAAAATGTCCAGTGTTCTGATTTTTTTGCTGGAATGCAGTACATTTTGCTCTTGCTCAGGAAAAATGCTCTTTTAATGGTGTTTGGCATGAACACGAAGGGAGAAGAATAAAAAATAAAAGAGGGGTAAGTTCATAAATGTGCTTGCATGTATTCCATTTGATCTATGCTGAGATCTAAATAAGGGGAAGTTTAGGAGGAAGATTTACCTGTTTTCACAGATAATAGGATCAAAGATGACTGTGAAAAAGGATCCCAGTTTGGAACAAACTTTAAGTACAGCATGTTAAATTATATTAATTCTTTTCAGGTGACTTTAGTTTAACATTTGACAATGAAGTCAGACATGTATTCCTGCTCTAATACATCCCTGACCAACATGCTTCCAAGGAGAACACCGTGGCCTAAATGAAAAAAAAGTAAGTATAGATCAAGGACCATAGGAAGAAAAAAAACAAAAAAAACAAAAAAAAACAAAAGAAAAAGCAAAAGGAGAAGCTAAGCAGAGAAAGGAAAGGACGAAAGTGATAAGAAATAATTTCAGTGTATATTGAAATTAAGAGCTCAAATTAATGTAAATATCCACTGTTGTAATTGACTTTCTGTGCATTCAAGAAAACAAGTATATCTCTTCACTTTGAAATACAAGATTAACTACCGTTGCTTGTCTTTTTAATAATCACCATTCTCCTTTCCTAGTCTTCTTGGTGTTGTACAGAATTAAAAATATTCTTTCAAAGCTCAAAAGACATGTCAATTGTAAACCATCAACTTAGGAACCATAATTTTGTCTGAAATATTTTTTTTTCTCCTACGCACCACACCACTCCTAACACTACCTGTCTGTTATTTAACTTTGTTCTCTTATGCAACTGACTGGACAATCTAATGTCATCAATATCTCTCCCACCTATGTGGTCTGTCAGTCAGTATTCTGTCTTATTTGCTAGTGTTTTTCACAATACTGCAGGAGTGAGAAGAAAGTTTAAAACTAAGAAAATGCCACAAACCCATAATAAAAAAAATAATACCAGAAAAACTGTCAGTAATATTGTCGTGGGTTAAGCAGAGTTAATTTTTTTTTCTTTCTTCCTTCTCTTCATAAATAGTTAGCAAGAAGCTATGTTTTGGATTCCTGCTCAGGAGAAAACTGATAAGAAAGAACGTTTATAGTTATTGCTAGGATACTTTCAAGGACAAATACATTCAGCCTCTCTCCTCTCCACAGACAGAGCGGGGGGGGAGAGACAGTCCGGCTTCTAGCTTGGGATTTGCTTTTAGGTTAAGATTGAGAAGCAGACCGACCAATTATTCCATCCCATGCGCGTCATACCCAGTATATAGATGAGAACCTTTCCAGGAAAGCTCTCTCTTTCACTTCCCTTGGGCTCCGGATCATCTCGCTTTGGGTATGTGTATTTGCTCTCCCAAGGCCTTTTCCCCCCCAACAGACGCCGTTAGCTCTCGGCCTGGAACACTTGGACTGTTATCTCCGTTCCGTGAGTGCCTCTGGGAGCGGTGCACCCCTCCCCACCCCCCCTTTTCCCTGCCTTTTTTGGGGGAAT
Organism: Pterocles orientalis; assembly: GCA_011057875.1. NCBI lineage: Eukaryota > Metazoa > Chordata > Aves > Pterocliformes > Pteroclidae > Pterocles > Pterocles orientalis. The sequence continues at coordinate 33,213 of WKFP01013531.1, read as the reverse complement.
CGTGAGTGCGGTTTCTGGGCGACAGAAATTAGCTGGCAACAGGCTGAGCCTTTTTTTTTGGGGGGGGGCAGTATCATTGTGTATCACCCATTCCCTCCCTCCTCTGGGGTCATTGGCCGGGAGTGGGCTGGGCCTTTGGTCATCAGGTGGGGAGGGGCAGTATCACTGTGTATTACATTGCATCTTTGTATATAGTATTATTTCCAATATTATTGTAGTTTAGTAATTAAATTGTCCTTATCTCAACCCACGAGTCCTTTTTTTCCTTTACCCCAAAAATTGGGATACACATTTAGCAAGAGCCCCTTGGCTAGTCAACGCTAGAGGATCTGCCAATCGGGCTGGTTCTGTCCAGTCAGAACCTTTTCAATTTACCTCTTTAATCCTCTCCCCTATGATTGGGTGGGGGCAGGGACTGTGTGATTGGGTGTGTGTGGTTTGGCCCCAGCCAAGGGCCAACCCACCACAAATATTCAAAAATAAAACCCTTTAAATATTTCAGACTCATTATCTTAAATTGACTACATTTTAGTTTGGTATCATCCCTTTTAATATGTACCATATCTGTATGCATTTTCTCTACCAGCTGTTAAACTCTGAGTATAACATCCATCAGCATAAATAAGTGGCTAGATTTTTTTTTTAAAGGTTATTCATATCTCTAATAGAAATGAGGCCTGTAAACATCTTCTACCTTGCCTTGCTCTCACAAACCTAAGCTATTATTCTTATGTGAGATAAAGAGAAGCCATGACTTCGAGTGATTTTATACAGCCTGGAAAAAGACAGAATAGATAGTACTGTGTTTGGTGAGGCTGTAGTGACTGCTAATGCCCTGTGACAGAAATGGCTAAGATTCTTAGACAAATTACCCCTATTTAAATTATGCATTAGTACTTAAATTATGTAAATATGGTATTTAATATGGTCCCTGATTAGCAATATTTATGTAACCGATATCCCGTCTTGCAACCAAAACAAATGAATCCATTAATTTACCCCGTGTAACCTATGTAGCTACCTCCTTTCAGACATTTTACAGCTAAAGGGGAGGAAGAGTCATCCTAGAATCACAGAGAAGGTCATTTAGCCTGACTTGTTAGAAGCTTTGGTTCTGTATCCTTCCCCATCTGTAAACACATGCCAAAATAATAAAAAAAAGATGCAGGGACAGAGCAGGCAGTAGAACACTGTCTGGATGCTTGGTTTTTTTTGTGCTGCAAATCCCACATCAGAATCCAAGTATAGCATAGGGGTAAACAACAGTAGCAGTGAAGGTACAGCAGCATTGGCCTCTGTATGCATGAAAACTTGACACAAACTTCATGGACCTCAGAAATGTACTATTTGCTTCAGTGAGCTAAAGCTAACTTGGGCTACCTGAATTCAACTGTTTCATTACTTCCACTGACACATGTAGTAATCACAGCTTTATCCAGGTATGTAGCTATAACCTAGGTATAGGGCATACTTGAGGAAATAAGGTATGAAAGTTTTCAAGGAAACGTCACCAGGAGTGAAACTGTTTTGGGAAATGTGTTCATATAATTCACAGAATCTTGAAGTGACCCTCATCTTTTGCATTTTCTATGAAATATTTGTGATTCTATAAGAATCAACTTAAAGCAAATAACTGAGAAAACTTATCATATGAAAATTCTTCTTCTAATAATACCCCCAACTGCCTTCTAACTTCAGCAGCCTTTTACATTGCTTAATGTGTAAGAACCATTGTACACAGACCCCTATTGAGTCCTTGGCATGAAAGGTATCAATTTTGATGCTCCCCTCTGCTTATTGTCAAGGCTGCCATAGTGACTGCAGTGACAATGAACATGGGTCTTTGGCTGATCATTTAGCATGAGCTTTCAATCTCCAAACATAAAAATCATAGGATGATTAGGGTTGGAAAGGACCTCAAAGATCATCGAGTTCCAACCCCCCCCGCCATGGGCAGGGACACCCTCCACTAGAGCAGGTTGCTCAAAGCCTCATCCAGCCTGGCCTTGAACACCTCCAGGGATGGGGCATCCACAGCTTCCCTGGGCAACCTGTTCCAGTGTCTTACCACCCTCATAGTGAAAAATTTCTTCCTAATGTCTAGTTTAAATCTGCCCTCATCCATCTTATACCCATTACCCCTTGTTCTCTCACTACACTCCCTGACAAAGAGTGACTCCCCATCTCTCCTGTAGGCCCCCTTCAGGTACTGCAAGGCAGTTATAAGGTCCCCCCAAGCCTTTTCTTCTCCAGGGTGAACAACCCCAACTCTTTCAGCCTGTCCTCGTAGGTGAGGTGCTCCAGCCCTCTGATTAATTTTGTGGCTCTCTTCTGGACTCCCTCTAACAGATCCATGTATTTTTTATGTTGGAGGCCCCACATCTGAACACAGTACTCAAGGTGGGGTCTCACGAGAGCAGAGTAGAGGAGCAGAGAGTAAAATACATCATCAGTATTTTAAGAAAACAGGACTATGAGCCATCCAGCTCCTTCTCTTCACCAGTGAACCTGAAAGAGTGCTCCTTCCCCAGGGAGCTCATGAGCAGCTGAGTCATGAGGAATGAGCATCTGGTCCTAAGCCTTCAAACCACAGGAATACTGTGCCTAATAAGTATCACCAATAACTGCTGATAATAACCTGCTCCACGTATAGCTTTCCGGAGCTGAATTTATTCAGCTGAAATAAATTGTTCTGGGTCAGAGATCTTTGAGATTTTCATGTACACAGAACGAGTTTGGATGCAGATAGTTCTGCTGTGAATAGATAAATATAGGGAAAAGGGCAGTTGATGCTAGAGTTTACCATACTAATAAGAATGAACAGAACTTCAGAAAGAAAACGGAAAGTTTTAATTATGTCCAAAATGTGTTTTAGATGCATGAGGATTTCATGCAACAATCTGTTCACATATTTCTGGAATCAACTTTTTTTTATAAATACTTTGTTATCAGATACTCTTACATGAGATTGAGTCTTGAGTGTTTTTACATGCTTTCACAGCAGCACTGAAAGCCAAGCTTGTGAAATTCAGACTTAGTCCTGTAATTCTACTAGATTGCAATTTATGATGTAACATCTGTCCTAACACAGAAGTCAGTTGAAAGCTTTGCTTGAAAACGTGGAGCTGGCTAACTTTTTTTCATAAAACAGAGCATTGCTTTTTAATCTAAATAAGTTGCAATAATTAATACATTGACTTTTAAGTGTTGTGTATATAGTAAATTACACATATAGGCAAATTCTTGACCAACCTGCAACATAGTTAAAGCTGCTGTAAAAATCCATAGGCAGAAAAAATACCATAATTTATTGTCACTTTATCTTATATCACTCTGCTGCCTGGCCTGTCTGCAGATTTAGCTAATCTGTCACAATCAGAGAGACTCTAGCTTTGTTTTGGCCACACTACTAAAGGAAACGTTGTATTGAAGAAAGGATACTTTGCGTCACAGAAACACTTTGTCAAATCGTCTTGGACCCAGCTAATACAAATCAGAAATAAAGCTTGGTAACACCCCACAGAGGTAGTTTGGGATTTACACAAGAAAGAAGAAATCCTTTTCTGTCCCAAATTAATACAGCAAACCAAACTTACATCATATTCATAGACAAAACATTCTGCAGATCTCACAATCCATATGCCTCAGTTACTTCACACAGCAGGAGAGGCCCAGAAATTTAAAAGACTCAAAACACAGGAAACTTACTCTCTCACCCCAAGAAATTACCACTACATAAAGCCATTCTTTACAAGATTTTCCCCAAAGCTCTATGTTTAAGATGGTATGGATATCCTGAAGTCACTATAGCAAGGAAAATTCATGTGTCTGTAGCAAAACTGCCCTTGAACAGACCCTATCGACGGCCTGTAGGAGCAAAAGCACTTCAGAGAAGCAGCAAAGGTAGCTGAGCAGATATGTTAAGCGAGTCTAGGCACACTTACCAGAATTTAACAGCAACATAGTTCAGTATAACTCTGAAATAACTTTCTAGGATTACTCTCCTTGTGACATTCAGGTTAGCAATTAATCAATAGCAATTTCACACCAGCCAAGCAAAGAAAAGGCCCTGAATCAACCCAACTAAACTGGCTAATTTCTGAGAAACCAGGTGGTTACCTTGCTGAGGGATTTATAGCCTAAAGCCCTGCGTGTGGTTCAGTGGGATTTGTTAGGAGCAGAAACAATGAAGCATTTGTTAAAGGCACAGGATCACAGAGGTGTGCAAATTCTTCCACCCAGATTAACAGCAAAATTATGCCACATGGGAACGCTTCATCCCAAAGGAAACAATCTTAATAGCCTTAATAATTTGAAATAGTAAGATACCATTACTACTGTGCCTTGCCTCTGCAGCTATGGCAGAGAGACCTGCTGAAAGAGAAAGTTACTTCAGTTTAAGATTTGGTTTTCAAATTTAAAAGAAATTGAAAAACCTGTGCATGTGTGTTCAGAAACTCCTTGGGGTACTGGCACCCTGAGGTTTCACTTGCCTCATTTCACTTCTGAAACATTTTTAATCAAGAAGCTAGGAAATGTTCATGCTTGCTTTGGTAGCGTAAGAAAATACTTACTCCCTGAATAATAAAAGAATGAAAATAAACTTTTTAATTGAAACACTTTAAGTGGAATCTGTTGTGATTATTAAAGTACTGGTTTAATTTTGCTTTATCTTGGCAGGTATGAGACATAGCTTGCTTTCTTTACTAGGACAATCCTTAAACAGAAACCAACATTTTGTAAACCAAATTTTTATAAATCTTCCCCCCAAGAAAACCCCAACCAATCATGAAACCCAGCTCTTCCTATATAAGTAATAATTGATATTAATAAAAATATTTTTTTAAAAAAAGCAATCCTACACACACACAAATCCCAAAGATCTTATATGTTTCTGTTTTACTGTATTTCAAACTATTTTGCTTACCTATACTTTTAATAGAGCTTTTTTTTCTAGTAAAATACTGAAGTTTCCTCTGGCTGCATGCATTTGAAAACAAATTATATGTTTGTATTATCCATGTATTGTCTGTTATTAAAGGGAAAATAGCATAACTATGGACACAGAAGCAGAAAAGCCCCTTGATGTTTTTTTGAGACCATCTGAGAGTGCTCTGATCCAAAGCACAGGGCTCCATTATGACTTCAGGGTGGGCACTGGTTCCGTAATGGTCACAATTATTTAGTTATTGATTCAGAGGTCTCTAGGACACTCAAGGCACTTTCTCCCTCTTCCATGTCATGAATATACATGACTTCCTTCAACTTTGAAGGGAATTCTCCCCGTTGAAAGAGAACTTCAGCTAGTTTGCAAAACTACTATTGCTCCTCCAGTGCCTGTTTCTATTTGCCATGTTTTATCCTTGTCTTACCTCTATACTTCATAAGTGCTCTGACAGCTGTCAAGTCTTCCTTCTGCTTGGGGTCAATGCCAACTTTATCAACTGTCTTCACTGACTGAAGGCTGCTAAGCAATTGTGTGGGCAGGTAAACTAAATCATTGAAGTGAAAGAGAGAAAACTTTTCATTCCCTAAAGTTATCCTAAGGAGAGGCAGAAAGGTTTTCAATTCCAACAAGACTTGGATTAGAAAATAATAAAATACACAGCACATATTTGTTGCTTCAACAGTCAAAGCTTGTTGAAGTGAAATGAAAGATATTCTTTCTGCTGAGAAATTTTTAAAGAGAGGATAGTGTCCAGAATACTATATCATCATTTTTATAAGCCTAGATGAATAACCTTTTCATTCCTCTCCTCCTCTTTGGATGGATAAATCATCATAAAAATCTTGAGGTCATTGGAAAGAATAGTTACCTGCAATGAAAATCATGGTTTTACTTAGCTGAAACCTGATGACTTTAAAACCCAACAATAGCAGGGTTTTAATGGGTGATGAAAGGAGAAAGAGAAAGCAGAGAAAATAAAACATTGTGGGAGTGAAATGACTGCAGCTCCTTTAAAAATGGTTGCTTTTGATCCTTGCTCAGTTCAGTAGCAATATGAAGCATAGAAATAAGAATTTCTGGGACTAGATACTGTACAATAAAATGTTAAGATGGTGATCTGTTTGGTTTATTATCTATTAAACAGAAAGGAGACCAACAGCAAAGAACTGTTATACATTAGCTTTTCCAAGGGTACTGTATTCTCACCTGCTCTAGCAGAAATTAATTCCCCAAAATTCTTTGCCACTTTTAAAAGGCATCATTTCCAGACATTGAAACTCCAAATGTTCTGAGAATATCATGACAGAAAAAGTTCAAAATGTTAAAGAAAATTAATATATTTAAGTCTTTTATCCTACCACCAGCTCAGGAATTGTAGGGAAGATATATATACACACATATATATAAAAGACTATATCAATATATGTTGGGGTTTTTTTTGTAAATGGCCAAAGGTTTAAACGTTACATTTGAAAGTGGAGCAGCTCAGCTTAGAGTTATATTGGTGAAAGTCAGTCTTGCCTCCCTCCATGCTGTCTCTGGTGAGAACTATCATCAGCAGCCTTCAGTTTCCTTATAAGATAGTCTTCAGTTTCAGTTCTATTCAAGACAGTGGTATGCAATAAAAATTTACATAGGCCTCAATTACATCCAGAGAACATTAAATTATAGAGAGAAATTATGGGTATACAGTTTCTAGCAGAGCAAGGAGAAGAAATATATAGCAGAGAAATTCCATGAAGTCACTCAGCTGCAGTCACTGAAAATGTCTGTATGGGTCTAGGATGGAGGGGCCAAGCATTTCTTTTTCTAGCCACCCTCAAGTTACTGACATTATCTTGGAGAGGTGATTTCTTTCACAAATTTACAGAGGTGGGGAAAATAGGGGCTCACCGCTGAATGAAAACTAGGTGTTTCTCCCAGTTCAAAAGGGAAAGTCCTAATTCCCTGGTGCACCATCTGCACTACAGCCACCCTGCTGTGGTCAGAAAGGATAATGACTCTCCTGTATGCATGACAGGGCCAGATCTTAGATCCCTCTGGACCACCAATCTGTCCTACAAGCGGGATGCCACCAGTCAGCTCATCAGCCGTATGTTAGCAGGGCCTGTTGTGATAGAAAAAGGGGCAACGTTTTAAGACTAAAAGAGGGTGGATTTAGACTAGATGTATAGAAGAATTTTTTTATGATGAGGGTGGTGAAACATTGCAACAGGTTGCCCAGAGTGTTGGTAGATGCTCCATCCCTGGAAACATTCAAAGTCAGGTTGGACAGGGCTCTAAGCAATCTGATCTATTTGAAGATGTCCCTGCTTATTGAAGGGGGAGGTTGGACTACACGACCTTTTAAGGTCCCTTCTAATCTAAACTTGCCAGGATTCTATGATCTTGCAGCTGTGAGAGGCCATGGCTGCAGTGACAGTTCAGTTCACACAGAGCCAAGGCCTTTTCTGCTTCTCACCCCACCCCACCAGCAAGTAGGCTGGGGGTGCACAAGAAGCTGGGAGGGGACACAGCTGGGACAGCTGACCCCAACTGGCCAAAAGGTTATTCCATACCATATACATCAGGCTCAGCATATAAAGCTGGGGGAAGGAGAAAGAAGGGGGGGATGTTTGGAGTGATGGTGTTTGTCTTCCCAAGTAAACATTATGCTTGATGGAGCCCTGCTTTCTTGGGGATTGCTGAACACCTGCCTGTGGATAGGAAGCACTTATTACATTAATCACATTGAGCTGTTGGAGTGGGTCCAGAGGAGGGCCACAAAGATGATCAGAGGGCTGGAACACCTGCCCTATGAGGACAGGCTGAGAGAGTTGGGGTTGTTCATCTTGGAGAAGAGAAGGCTCGGGGGGGGGGGACACACACACACACACACCTTATAGCTGCCTTGCAGTACCTGAAGGGGGCCTACAGGAAAGCTAGGGAGGGACTTTTTGCAAGAGCATGTAGTGATAGGACTCTTTAAACTAGAAGAGGGCAGATTTAGATTAGACATAAGGAAGAAATTCTTTACTGTGAGGGTGGTGAGACACAGGAATAAGTTGCCCAGGGAAACTGTGGGTGCCCCATCCCTGGAGGTGTTCAAGGCCAGGCTGGATGAGGCTTTGAGCAACCTGGTCTAGTGGAAGGTGTCCCACCCCACCGCAGGAGGGTTGGAACTAGATGATCTTTAAGGTCCCTTCCATCCCAAACCAGTCTATGATTCTATGATTCTATTAGTTAATTCCTTGTTTTGCTTTGCTTGTGTGCGTGGCTTTTCCTTTCCCTTTGAATTTGCCTTTATCTCAACCCATGAGGTTTTTCATTTTTACTCTTCTGATTCTCTCCCCAATCCCACTGCAGGGGGGGGAGTGAGCAATTGGTTGGAATGTGCCTATGCAAGCTGGGCTTGAACCATGACAGTCTCTATAAAACATTACACAATCACACACTTTTTTTTTAATTTTAGCCTTTGTAAAAGATTAATAAATAGCTGCAAGCTGCATTTCAAGTACTGATCTGTAGCATCTCTAAGCTTTGGCAATTTTGAAGGACTGGTTACTCTGGGCTGCCCAAAACCATTACCGGTATACATGAAACAATTTTTTTCACTCCTATTGTCAAGGGTTGTAATGAGAAAAAGTTCAGGAATATCGAAAGTGGCTGCAGGGCAGAGGAATGGTCAAAAGGCAGAGAAAATTAAGCTTATTTCTTAAACTATGTACAAGTGATGCTACGTGGATCCTCTCTGGTTTGCCTTTCATATATTGATCTGTAGCGAGTCACAAAAGATTATAAGTAACTGTGAAACAGTATTTACATTAGTTATACTTCATTCTTCTAGGATGTTCCTCTCTTTCTCCCTTCTACCCACAAATCATATTTTTACTTTCCTCTGCCTTCCAAGGTAGCTTTCCTGTCCTCAGGTTATAGATAGAGGTAGATTCTTAAAAAGATATTGGACAGGATAGTCAAAACTGCCACAGAGGAGAGAAGTCTCAAAAGGAGTAAGATTGGTTCTGGTTTTTGTTGATAAGAGTGGTATACCCAGGACACTCTAAAGCATGAGAGAATCTAGCTATTTCCACACTTCATGTAAATGCAGAGTTATTTCTTGCAGAAGAGATACTTTAGCTATAGCAGGATACAATTACCATGCAAACTCATCTCAGTGGTTTTCTGGGCTTCTCAGTCAACCTTTTTCCATCACGTCATTTATCGATGTTTCTTATTAAAATGCACCCATACAACATTTTCAGCATCCATCTTCCTCTTGCAAAACACACTGTTTTGGATTTTAAATATTGGAGATCCAGATATGAAAGCATGTAATAACTGACTGCATTCACAGGCTTTTCAAAACCCTAGGATATTCTTCACAATGGTAACAGAGATAGAGCAAAAAAAGCAACCCTTCAGCCAAAAAATGGAATAGTGTCAAAGTTCTGTTTCTCGAGCTTTGATTACCCATCAACTTCATACCAGGCTCTTTTGTTCGTGAATTAAATAAACATATATTAGTTAGCTGAGGTACACAATTCACTGTGCTTTAGCTTATTTGGAATTTTGCTTTTAAGTATGTTTATTCAATTGTAGTTTTAAGAAAAATACCTTAACTACAAAGAGCTGTTATATGTGACTGTATATCTGTAGCCTTATACCCATGGGAACATAAAATTTCTAACCAGACCAGTTCTCTTGGGCCTGGAGTTACAATCCTCCTTTTCTTCTGTTTTTTTTTGCAATACAAGGTATGTCCTCAGATTGCTTAATGACAACTAGTGGCCCTGCAGGCATCTGCTCTGAGTCCCCATCTGAACAAAAGAAAGCCCCAACTATCATGAGTTTTGTCTCCTGTTGCTAATGGCACACTAAAGAAGAATGTCTAAGTTTGATTGTGCCTATGGAGAGTTTCCTGTCAATTACCCGTCACATATGTTTCATTGCCACTATAATGGCACTGTTACCATTCATAACTCAGTAGCAGACAATGAAAAAGGCATATTTTACTGAGATGAAAAGGAGCCTTGAAGTTTTAAGGTGCCTTCTCTCAGTGCATAAACTATCTGTCTAGAAAGCCTTCATGCCAGAAGAACTTATGTACCCCATCACCTTAAAATAATTTTTTCCTTTTCTCTTTTGCATTGCCCTTGAAGAAAAGGCATATTATTTGGAAAAAAAAAAGAATGAAAACTTCTTGAGGAAATACAAAGCGTGCTTTTAGAGTGTACTTGTGCAGTGAAAATGATGTTAGTTTTAACCAATAACTTTTATCTACAAGAATGAGTGATGAGAAGGAAACAGTTACAGCTCTATAATAAAGTGTCATTCATTTTGTCAGTTGAACCCATGAAGCAGATGAATAGAGGAAAGGCTGACAGAGGAATACTAGAAGACAATTTCTCTTCTCAGCACCATGTGAATTAGAAACACTTTCCTCTGAATTACTACAATAATCTGGATTCACCCTGGAAAAGTGTGACCTGAATTACCTTTTTTTCTAGAACAAGGTATTTCTGATGCATAAAATCATCCAGAGGCTGCATGAGCTCCACATTATGATCACTCTTTGTCCCAGGAAAATAAAATAGAAACACTTTTTTAGCTTGTCCTCCAAACTAGAAATGTAAGAAGTCACGGACACAGCCCCCCAAAAAAACAGTAAACATAACCTCTGAGCAGTCAACAATGACTTTACCACAGGTTAGGAGACACCAAGGCTCTTTTTTGCTTTTTGGCACCTCTACAGCTTCCCATTCAGGAGCCTGTTGCAAACACTTCTCCCCAATTCCTGTTTAGATGCTTAGCTGGTGGTCATGCTCCTCAGCTCCTCCCTGCTGTTTCCCAGAAAACAATCGTGACTGTATCTCAGGCTTTTAAAGCATCCATGCACTCTGTTATGAACATTCACAGACCGTGTGGAGGCATTGCATAGCTGTTCTTGGCTCATGGGACCTGTTGGCCTGTGAAGGCTTTCTGTCTTGTGTAAAAAAAATCTGTGAAAATCTTATCTTCTTCCCAGGTGACACCCCCTCCTGTAGCTCTCTAAAGTGATCACAAGACTCCTGTTAACCCTAGGGAATGAGAGCAGACTTTCTCTTCTGATACAGCTCTGCAGCATGGAGGGTCAGTGAAGATGGATTTAGCCCTGCAGATCTGTGAATATCTGAAGTGCTGAGAACTTAACTGCTGACTCCATGAAATTTCAGATAAAAATGCCTAGGAAACCTTTCCCCATCTATAACCTCAAACCTTTCCCCAACATTTGCTTTTCACCTTTAACATCCAGGAGGCTGCATCTAATAACTGAATTTTAGTTTCAGTTTTACCTTCTCCACTGGGTTTGGTTTCAGGAGCAGCAGCAAATGCTGTCCATTTGAACACAAGTGTATTAGTGTCAGGCCTTGTTCTTTCTGTAAAGTGTGTACTCCAGATCTCTCCTCTGGCAGGTCACAGGGTGACCCTTTAACATTCTGTGGCGGGTTGGCCCTTGGCTGGGGGCCAAACCACACACACCCAATCACACAATTCCTGCCCCCACCCAATCATAGGGGAGAGAATTAAAGAGGTAAATGGCAAAGAGGACTCGTGGGTTGAGATAAGGACAATTTAATAACTAAACTACAATAATTTTGGAAATAGTATTATATACAAATATGCAACGTGATACACAGTGATACTGCCCCTCCTCATCTGATGACCAAAGGCCCAGCCCACTCCCAGCCAATGACCCCGGGGGAGGGAGGGAATGGGTGATACACAATGATACTGCCCCCCCAAAAAGGCTCAGCCTGTTGTCAGCTAATGATCCCCAGAAACTGCACTCACGATTCCCCCAAAAGAGGGGGGGAAAAGGGGGCGTGGGGTGCGCCGCTCCTGGAGGCACTCACAGTCCCAGGACGAGAGCTGACCGAGGCAGGGGAAAAAAAAACAGCTAATGATCCCCCTGGAGAGGGAGGATCCCGAAACTCACGGAAAGGAGATAACGAGTGTCCCGGGCCGAGAGCTAATGGCGCCTGTGTGGGGGGGGAAAGGCCTTGGGAGAGCAAATGCAGGCTCCCGAAGCTAGATGATTCGGAGCCCAAGGGAAGTGAAAGAGAGAGAGAGAGAGAATCTCCTGGAAGGGTCCTCATCTATATACTAGATATGACGGGCATGGGATGGAATAATTGGTCAGTCTCCTTCTCAGTCTTAACCTAAAAGCAAATCCCAAGCTAGAAGCCGGACTGTCTCTCCCCCCACTGCTCTGTCTGTGGAGATGAGAGAGGCTGAATGTATTTGTCCTTGAGAGAGTATCCTAGCAATAACTATAAACGTTCTTTCTTATCAGTTTTCTCCTGAGCAGGAATCCAAAACATAGCTTCTTGCTAACTATTTATGAAGAGAAGGAAGAAAGAAAAAAAAAAATTAACTCTTCTCTACTTAACCCACGACACATTCCTGATAACCTCGACCCAGAATGAAATAAGAGTTTAATAAATACAGTCCTTAAGACAACGTCTATTATTATATCCATATAAATGTAAATGTACATATACATAGACTGAGAAAACTAGAGATCTGTTTCCCTTTAATTAAAACAGCTACTAGCATGTTTAAACATGCATGCTTTTGAGAAGCATGAAGTAAAGAGATGGAAATATTTTACAGAGGCTTAACTGTTTGAGTATATTTCTTTGGCTTCTGAGGACTGAAATCCTTTCCTCTGGTGGCTTTTCCTCCCTGGAGGCATCTGTGCAGCTTCTTTGAGAAACTGCTTGCTCTTTCTCTAAAAGTTTGTGGATTAGAAGTGAAATATGCCTCTTTTATGTCATTCAGGCATCAGTGGGACATAGTTTTCTGAGCTACTGACTGCAAAGATCAAAACTTAGTGCAGAAAGTTCTTGTTTTCAAGTATTTGGGTTAGTGGTGTTTTCCATGCTTTAGGGAAGCAAGAATGGAGAAACTAAGAACCAGGAAGATATTCTCTTGTGGAAGATTTTCCTATCCAAAACTGAATCAGATGGATTTATCTGCTTTCTGAATCCTGATGAGATTGGAGCACTGTTTCAGTTTGCCTCAATATTAATAATATTCATGAGATCGACTAATGAAATACATGTGACACTATTGCATGCTTGATTTTAAGAATAAAAAAAGCAGGGGAATAAAGGAATTTCAAGGAAAATAAGTAGTAGCTCTCACTTCTTGACTGTGGAAAACCCTGACATGTGAGTTGGTAGCAGATAGAAAGTTTTATCTTGTGAAACATCACTATACTGTTGTTTTACAGCTTTTCTTGAGTGTATGTAGTTGGCCATTATCAGAAAATGCAGATATGCACTTTTCATTTGACTGTGGTTATTATCAGGTATGGGAAATAAGACAATTTCTGAGCTGTCTACAGTGGACCTGTTACAGTTGTTGACACACTTCAATAGTAAGAAAAGTTTAAATATTTTAGCCATCAAAACTGTGTTAATTCAGAAAGAAACCGTAAAGACTGTAAAATCTTCCTCAGCAGTCTTTTTGTTGTTTAACTCTGTAAAATTATTCTAACAAGTTGATTTAGATCCTAATGAATAAAGCATATGTATTATACAGGGTCTGTTCCTGTGTGCAGATTTCCAATTTGTTCCCTGTACCTTGTCCAGCCTGCATGTTAAGAATGTAAATTCACTTCAAGTAACCCTTGGTATAAATGTCTTTTGGTGGATTTGTGCCATCACGGGCTTAAAGAGAATTTTGGTTAATCAGAGGAAGGACTGTCAGGACTCTTCTCTTTCTTATTTCACATCTTCGTCCTATTCCTAGGCCACTCCTCCCCCTCAGGCCTCTGGATATCAAGAACATTGTAAAAAAAGGCCAAGTTATTAGCAAAAAGAGTCTGCTCCTACTACTCAATGTTTTGCAAGTATCATCCTGATAGTAAGGACCTTCTAAGCTCCATTTAAATTGGAAACATAAGGAAAGTATAAGTAATTAGATAATTAAGTATCCCATAATGTCAAGAGATGAGATGATGGTTGTCTTTTCTCTTTTTTTCCTTTCCGATTTTGATAAGCCCTTGATAGATACTTAAATTTATCCTTTATAGGACTTTTGTTCTTTTATTTCTTCCTTTTTTGATTTATGTAAATGGCATTTACAGGTAGCCTAACATAAACCTGCTGTGATAGACAACCTGAGAGGTCATCAGTATTTGTATGATGAAAGCTAGATGCACACTGGGAATGAAAAGGCATAAGCACCCTTCTGGTGAAAGAAGGAGGCCTGATGGCAAATACAGCAATAAGCTGAAGTTAAGTGTGTTAGCTTCTAGGCCCTGTAGTGAGTCGGTAGATGCCTACCTTCTGCTGATGAAGCAATCGGCTGAGGGAACGAGCTGCTGTTCAGAAACAAGTGCGTTTCTCCTATATGACATTCAACAATATCCCTTCCCTCCTGTCGTCTCTCCTTTCACATTGGGGTATTGAACATGGATCGCAATGGATAAACATAGATTATGCTGAACATCCCTCCATTCCAGAAAGCAGAATTCAGAGCTTTGATGTAGGTTTCAGATGGCAAGGTAATAAGGTCACAGGAGCAGTAAAAGTTTTGGACTTTGACAAATAATTGGCTTGCTGCAAAATAATAAAATTAACTGAAATGTTGATTTGAGTATGCTTGCTCAGTAAGCTCAGATCTAGCCCTAGATCTCAGCTAGTCCCTAGCAATGTGAGACAAAGTTTAGTACTTTTAGTATTTGTGGAGGGTTGGCCCTTGGCTAGCAGCCAAACCACACACACCAACTCACACAGTCCCCGCCCCCACCCAATCATAGGGGAGAGAATTAAAGAGGTAAATTGAAAAAAAAAAAGTTCTGACTGGGCAGAACCAGCCCGATTGGCAGATCCTCTAGTGTTGACTAGCCAAGCGGCTCTTGCTAAATGTGTATCCTAGTTTTTGGGGTAAAGGAAAAAAAAGACTCGTGGGTTGAGACAAGGATAATTTAATAACCAAACTACAATAATATTGGAAATAATACTACATACAAATATACAATGTGATACACCCCTCCCCACCTGATGACCAAAGGCCCAGCCCACTCCCAGCCAACGACACCTGAGGAGGGAGGGAATGGGTGATACACAATGATACTGCCCCCCCCAAAAGGCTCAGCCTGTTGCCAGCTAATGATCCCCAGAAACCACACTCACGATTCCCCCAAAAAAGGGGGGGGGAAGGGGAGGGGGGGGCGCCGCTCCCAGAGGCACTCATGGAACGGAGATAACAGCCCAAGCGTCTTAAAGACTTACTTTGAGTCTCTTGAATCAATTGTTTCCTATGCTTCAGTACAACATACGTGGCAGTATTTGCCAATGTGTGTATATAATTGGAATTCTTCTATACTACTAAAACTTGAAACACAACTGACAGCTCTAAACCAGACCTTGGGCTGCTGAAAATAATTTTCTGACCTGCCTTGTTCAGAATCAATCTGTTCATAACTTCTCAGTATAAGCAAATCAGCATGAAAGAAAAAAAGGCATGCTGGAAGTACCAGTACTAAAAATTTTAAAAATCAAATGTATGATTGTTTATTATGCCACATACGAAAATAAAAGCGTCAAATGGATGTGACATGAAGCTCCCATTTAACTTAATGGAATTTTTAAAGGAGAAGAGGCAAGTGCCCATTTATGGCTCTGTGTTTTGGCTCACTTTTTTCCAAACTCACTGTGTACATTTCACAAGGTGTCAATAATAAGAGAATAAAAGTCAAAGCTGCTCCTAACGACACAGATGAAGTGATAACCAGAAATAATTGAATAAATGAAATGCATGCGGGATTCCATCAAGGTTAATCAATTTTTCTATCTAAAGAGACCACAGGGGAATGGTGAATACCAGATGATGGTGTTGAAGTCTGTTTATTATTGGTGAGTCAATGGTAAGTCGGGGGATTTGTAAACAGTTTAGATTTCATCTTTGTGATATAATGACAGCATTATTGATGTGTGTAGACACATCCTATCTTTGCAGTTTTAGCAGTCTAGGAAAATTGTTAAATATAATCTTCAGGAATAATTGATTTGTGACTAATGATGTAAATTACAGAACTGCAGGGCTGATCATTATTAAATTTGCCTGACCCTATCTATTATAACTCTTTGTTTTCAGGTGCTACTACTTTTGGAAATTTTAAATATGTCCACTGAAATTTTGTGTGCTGGGTGTTTCCTTTAAAGTGCTTCAATGGCATTTGTTGAGGTTGTAGTCCTGATCTAAAATTTACACAGAAATTGTTTCTTCACTTCTGAGAAAGAAGCTAGAAAATATAGTTATGTTTAGCAATGTTAAAATTAAAGCTTATGAGTTTTGATTTGAAGAATCAAAAAACTTCCCTTTTTTGCTTAAAGTGATCTGAACATGGCTTGATGTGGGAAAAGGGCTGGTGCCCTATTTGTCTCTCGCTGTCCTGGAAATGCTGGTTCAAATCTGGGCACCAGGGCTTCTTCCCTGCCAGTAACTTAAACTGTGACAGGGGACATCCTTAGGTACTGAAAGTCAATCACTTAAGCTTTTAAAACAGAACAGTGTCAGAATTTTTGTTTATGTCAACTAGCACAGGACAAGGACCATGTCCAAGGGCAGTTTGTGTACTGCTGCCCTGTTTTGGGGGTTAACACACTTCAATAGCTTGGACTAAGCTGCTTCCACAATGTTCTTCATCAAGTTTAAAATTTTTTTAGCCATTATAAATTGCAGCTAAACAGACAAAAAACCCCCAGATCTCACGAAGAAAACTCAATCTATTCAAGGCTCCATTAATTGGCAAGGTTTCTGCATGTGACTGGATTGCACATCTGCCATCTCACTGAGCAGTTAGGCATGCCCACGGTTACAGGTGTAAAACTGGATTTTTGTGTAACACCTATTAACAGGGAGTTTATCTCTGCTGTATTCTCTATAATGCCCCTGGATAAGACATAGGTTTCTTAAAATGGGAGGCAATCTTACTGAAATTACAAGGTGACAAGAGCTGGATTTTGTGCACTGTCAGGGGGTAGATTAGCCAAATATTGCAAGTCAAGCATCTGAAAAATAGAGTACACACGCAAAACCTTTAGCTGAAGTGACTTACCCAGCAAGTCTGATTCCCCTTAGGCAGCATTCTGACACCGTGGTCGTGAAGCCATAATTTTTTCTCCTGTCCTTTCAGTTTTTTTTCCTCATTTCCCATTGAAAGTCAGCAGGAAAGAAAGTAGACATCAATCTCTCCCACTGCATGTTGACTGTTTTCCAGACAGCAGCTTGCTGTTCTGTGAGGTAGTGTGAAGAATAGCATGATTCATAGACTTTTATTTTAATACAAAAGTTAAATTCTCCAAAGATGGACACCTTTTCCCTACAACAAAGCATCTTAAAATGTGACCTATATTAAAAAGTATTTTAAAATTATGCATATTAAAAAATTATCACACCTTAAACAAAAACTTCCCCTCTTAGACCACCTGTAACTCACAGCCTTCAGTTACACATCCATGTTAGTTCTTATTCTCTAGACATTCCTTAGATTTACAAGAGTTAAATATAACAAAACAGTTTGAGTATCATCATTAGTATAGGAAGTACATACAATAACTTCTGTGTATACTTAAGTAAATCTGGTGCATCCTTTGGGTTATTTTAGTCACTGATAGGAAAGGAGCCAGCACATTAATATGGAGCTTTTGGAACTGTACTTAATTCTATATGTTTCCTCCATTGTTTTCCTCTGTACACAGGGAAAGGAGTGTTGCTTTTCATCAGTTTGGCACTTTGAACCTAAGCAAATAGTCAGAACGCATGTTGGAGGGGGAGTATGAAACTGCTTAATTGAATCTTGCTGAACATATACATGTCAAAAGAAAGCATGTAAAAAGAAATTTTTTCAAGCAAAAACTGTGATACTCAGATGTAAGTGGTGGTTACTGTATTTTCCAATCTTCATATTTCAAGACATTTGGATTTTTTTAAAGCTGTCCCGGTGGTCCCTCTGTGATGGTGAGCTGAAGTTGAAATGGGTGGAAGACTTAGGGACCAATTTAGCCAACTGTTTATTGCTTATTTACATAGAATAAGTTACTCTTTACATGAGTAATTTGTTTATTATTGAGTCTTTGCACACAAAGTGTCACTGTAAGAGTCTGTGCTTACTGGATGGTACCAGGCTGATTGGCATCTTTAATGTTTACATACTGGAAAAAAAAAAAAAAGAGAGGAAACAGGCAGAGCCCAAATGATCTAATTTGGGTGCCTGAGAGTATGAAAATTGGTGTTAGACTGTAGGACCTGTTCTGTTTGTATAGAACATATTGTGTTTACTTTCACTCTGGAAATGTTATGTATTTCCACATAACATCATTCCTGCTAAGAGTAACATAAATAATCTTGCTGTGTTTGGCATGGTTGAAACTGATAGTATAAAATTAGTATGCAATTGGGCATCCAGGGTGCTTTCTGAGTCTTTGGATTAAATATGTTATTTTCTTCACAACAGAAGAATGAATTAACATTTTCTTCCTGAAGACTTTCTGTGCTTCAAAGATTAGTTTCGTGTTTTAGAATTGTTACTTATGGTCTTATTAAATTCTCAAGCATAGCTACGTTTTTATGTGGAGGCTTTGAAATTTCTAAAATGCAAAGCTCTAAATTTCATAGAATCATAGAATCATAGAATGATTAGGGTTGGAAGGGACCTTAAAGATCATCAAGTTCCAACCCCCCTGCCATGGGCAGGGACACCTCCCACTAGAGCAGGTTGCCCAAAGCCTCATCCAGCCTGGCCTTGAACACTTCCAGGGATGGGGCATCCACAACCTCCCTGGGCAACCTGTTCCAGTGTCTCACCACCCTCATAGTGAAAAATTTCTTCCTAATGTCTAACCTAAATTTACCCTCTTTTAGCTTATACCCATTACCCCTTGTCCTCTCACTACACTCCCTGGTAAAGAGTGCCTCCCCATTTCTCCTGTAGGCCCCCTTCAGGTACTGGAAGGCTGCTATCAAGTCCCCTCGGAGCCTTCTCTTCTCTTTATTTACTGGAAATAAAATTAGCAGGGGGTTAAGTTACTTTAGCTATGTAAAAAATGTTGAAGGTATTATGAAACTAAAGGTCTTTACACAGGTTGAAAACAAAATGAAGTTAAAGACCTTTCAAGAGATAGAATAAAATATCCCAAACTGGGTTAGGTCTATCGCCTTTGAAAGTTGGCTAGCACTGAGAGTAACCTAAATAATTTGCTGCTGCATTAAGTAACTTCAGACTTTGTAGAACAGATTGAGCTCACTAGTGGACTACAGTGGCCCTTTGCAGTACTGCTTCCAGTTATTTCACTGTGACACTCCAGCAGTCCTAGGTCTGCAGATACAACACTTAAGATGTGCTTTGCCATCTTGGCCATGCCACAGCCATATGCACATGCTCCTGTGGAAGCCCCAGGGTTGCATGTGCAGCACTTTTGTGGTGTTGTAGAAGCAATTTGGTTTTGGACCCTTGGCAGTCTTTCTGCAGAAAGTGATTCTTCTGGCAGTAGTGGCATCTCTTGAGTAAGAGACTGAACAATCTTGCACCTGGGATAATGAGAGCTACAGACTGCAGAGCAGTGTTTGGAGTGCAAGGTTGGGTTTTTTTTGTGAACCAGATACATATCTAACCTAGCAGATTTCTTTTGAAATTTTAGTCCCTGGCTAGACCACGACCATGAAGCAATTCTGAGGGCTTGCAGCACTGTGTGCCAGACATGATATTTCAAGTGTTGCAACAAGCTGTCCTGAGGTCTGACAGCATGGATTCTCATTTCCATCTCAGGCTGACAGGAAAAACTAAAAGTATTATCAGCACTTAATAGAAATTATCTAGTGTTGTTTTGTCCCACCCCAGCTCATTTTAAAAACCCCATATTTTTATGTCAGTCTAGAGAAATAGTTGCCATAAATTTAATGACTGAGTACCTGACCTGAAGCATATAAAGAATGGTTCCTCACCAGCCTGGTCCACCACTTCCTCACCTGCCTGTGGGTTATCATCTTCCTCCTGCACTTTTCCTAGTTTAAACCTCTTCTCAACAGGCTGGCAGCTGGTTGGCAAAGGTGCATTTGTCCCACTCAGCTGGGTGAATCCTGTTTCTTCCTTTCAGGCCTCAATTTTTGGAGGTCTTGAAAACCAAATCCCTGTTGTTGGCACCAAATACGCAGCCAGATACTGACACAAGGGATCTCTCTCTATACTACAAATATTTTTGAATGCTCTTGCACTTTCCTTTTGCTAATATGAAAAACCAGTAAGTGTTCTCACATCAAGAACCATGCCCCAAGAGACTTACTCAACAGCTATGACTTTTAAAAAATAATTAAGGTGGGGTTTTATTTTTTTTTCTCATTTCTGAGACTTGAGAGTGTTTCTGGATCATATCTGGAAGCTCTCTTAAGCCTTGAAGGCTAAACCCTTTTTAGATATTTTTAATAACACAAAGGATAACACACAGCTTTTGTGCACCGATGTCTTGAGGCAGAAGGCAGGGAATCCTCAGTCTAAAGCCTGTCAACCAGCTTCTGATTACAGCATGCTATATTGTTATACCATCAGTGATGAGCGTAAGATTTTTCTTTTCCTCAAATATGTGGCTGTTAGGGGGGCAGTTGTCTTCTTGATGTGAGGGCTTTGATGGCTTTATGGTGACACAGATGTCCAGAATGAGGATACTTCCATTGTTGCCAAGTATTTTGTAAGTTTTAAAGTCTCTGTAGGATGGAGTGATGGGATGGAGTGATGTCATCATTTCACTTCTTAGTTTGTGTCATTAATTCTTGGCTTTGTTTTTTTTTGAATTCTTGCCAATCTGCAAAGCTGAGAACAATTAATCTTTGTTTGTTCCTTTTACTTTGTACAGTTTTTAATAATTTATTGACTTGGCCAAGGACCACCACAGAAGTTTCTGGATTGTATCGCACCCATGTGATAGCTAGGCCTTGGACAACCGAGATCAGACTGTGTGCATTCAATTTAAAGTACCCATGGGCCAGCTAATATAGGTATACTACAACTACATTTTTAACTTGAAATCTCATCAGAAGACCAAAAATTGAAGGACAATAAGCATACACTGTCCTCTAATTTCTATAGGCTTCTTCACTGCTCATAAGTACTCACATATATGGAGGACAAAAAAGGAAGCTTGTGCTATTCTGCCTGAGCCAATAATGAGAAGAAATGCATTTCCTCTCTGAAAATAAACTGGATCTTGCAAAGAACTTTACCTGTTTGTAGTATATTACATTTCTTATTTGTAGTAAAAACAAAATATGTTTTGTTAAGTTAACTGAGAGAAGCAGGGTGAGAAGGAGAGGTAAATTATAACTGGTTTTAAATTATAACAATCTGCTCAGAAATAGATGAAAATAAATCACAGTTTCCTGTTCTAGCTTTATCTTTTGAAATGAGCAGAAAAAAAGGGAAATGAACTGGAAATAACTCCATCACCACAGAATAATCAATTTCTGACTCAAAAGTGAGATGACCATCTGGTTTTAGATAATATGGGACAAAGACATAAAATTTAAGGAAGCACAGAGAGTGAGAATATATTACAGAAAAAAAAAAAGAAATACAGCAATAGAATTCATTCAGACAACATAGAAAGTGACAAGATCACCTGTCTGTATCTAAAATCTCCTAAAAAATTGAAGAAGCTGCTCAAGATTCAAAAAGTACTCTGTCTTTTTATGTGAGAAAATATTTTCCACAAAGACCTGTTTTTTTCTTTGAAACTTATTGAAAAGCTAACTTTTCTGCAAGAAACAAACATTTCTTCTATTTTGTTACTATGCTACCTAAAAACAAGATAACAAAAATAGTTTGAGATATATAAGGTGTTAATGATTTTATACACAAAAAAGGCAGAATATGTGTATATGAGCCATTTAGAGCAGCAATTTTGAATTTCATATTTGTTTTGTGTAACCATAAAAACAAGCCAATGTGTTTCAGGTTAGATATCTTTTGCTAGCAATGGAAGAACAGTTATTCTTCAAAATAAGTGCTTCTTTCATCTTCCCCAAATTGCTCTATAATCTAAAATGTACATGATAGGTGCAGAATTGCTTCCTCTAAAATCCTAAGATTAGTCCATATTTATAAAAAGGATTGTTCAAGAAAAATGGCTGTTGATAGAAAAATATCACAAAACACAATAAAAGATTTGAGGGAAACTTTCTTCAGCATTACAGATACTGGCTCTAATTGCTGGAGTATGAGAAAATAGGAGCTGTTGTATTTCAACAGATAAAGACAACAGAGATGAGTAAAACACAATATTCTCTTCTCATCTAAATTTTTTTCATTTAAGAATATGTGGCAATCACAATTTGTCTTACATAAAATAATTCGCAGCCGGTGACATAGCCATGCTCACAGATGGCACTTTGGTGTTATGTGTTTTACTGCTTATGTGTGAGAATCAAGAAGACTGGATGTAGGAATGGCAGGATGTGAAGATATTACCTGCCTTGCAGCAGAAAAGGGATTATTCTTCCTCCAGTTCCCTTTCTTTTCTATGGTTGTTTAGGGAAAGTGTGGTAAATTTGAGGTTTGGGAGGGGGCAGGGCAAGGCTGCATGCTAAAGGTTAAAGAGAAGGCTTAAAAACAGTAGCTGAGGGAGTTTTCTGCTACCTTATCTCCCCTCTTACTTCAATTTCTGGGTATTAGCATTACCCCTTGAGGAAATGTATGGTTGGCTGAATGTATATTTTGTTTCTATTGAATAAACTTTTTAGCTGACAGATGCTGACGCAGAAAGCTCCTTTTTTCTTATTTTTTTAATTTCTTACATTCTTTTCTGTCTTAACACCCTAAGAGAAAAAGATTGTAAGAAAGGAGATTTGAACACCACAATGTGCAGTATACAGTGGCAATGCAAATTTTGTTCTTGTCTAACATGTCTTTTCCACTGCATTTCATCAGTATTGAAGGTGAGGGCTACTTCTACCTCTCCTAAAGAGAACACACTTACTGAATAAAGAGGGCTGCTGCTGTTCTCCCTGCCCTGTGCCTCTCTTCTCCTCCTAAAGGTTATTGATAATTCTTATCATATAGGGAAACGTTCTGTCTCTTGCTTTATGGTTCCCTTTCTTATTCTCACTTAGGATGGATGTGTCTGTTCCTTCCTCCACGGATCATAATCTCTCAAGCTCTTAGCTGAAGCCATGGGAGCATAGCAAGGGGGCTTGGATGAGGCACTCAGCTAGCAGACACGTTGGTATGAGCAATTTGTGTTTCATCAAGGCAACCTGAAGCAGGGACAAGCAGGAAACAGCTTTCAAGATGTACACTCAGCTGAAGGAATACATTTGTGTTGGGAAGGCCCATCTGAGGTCATGTACCTATAACTGTTAAATATAAGAGAAGAGAGATTTCCCCTGCCATTCCCCAGCTTAATCTGTTTTTATCATTTTTATTATCAAAGACATCCATCTTACCTTCCAAGCACTGTATAAAAACGAGATACACAAGCAATCAGAGAAATTTGGAAACCTTGTCAACAGAAGGTATGTAGCTGTTGCAGTCAATGGCTTGTGCTGTGTGTCATTGTCTGACTTGGAATTACAGAGATGCGTTTTTTTAGAGCTACCTAACTTGTAGTTTTTTCTCATTTTTTCCCTCATTTTTTTCCTCTATCATGGACAACTTAAAAATTCATAACAATTGTTATTGATATTCTAGCTTTGTACAAGTTTTTGTTACAAATAGTGATGAAAAGGCTCTGCACAGGGAAGCATCTATCTTGTCTCACTGGATACCCAGTAGAAAAGAAAAGCTATTGTATGATAGACTGAGGGGCTTAAAAGCTAAATCTATGCCTAGATGGTGATAAGGAGATAGTGCAGCAACTGCAAGAGGCAGGGAACTGGAGTGGTTATGGTCAGTGTTAAGCTTGGTGGGGAAGTAGAGCATGAGACTCATGTTAGAAACATGAGTGAGACAGAAGTTGCAGAGCCCTGAGCAGAAGAAGAAAATGGCCTGGGGAAGAACCTTGAGCAGATTTAACAGCAAGAGCTTTGTAAGTGTTATGAAGGAGCAAGCATTCAGGTTTAGTCAGAGCTGGTGTTGTGGATTCAGAGACTGGATGGGTTTTCTTTGAGTACGATGCTGTATGATTAACTGGGGGTTGCAATGACTCTGGGATCAATGGGAATGGAAAATCTGGAGCAGAGTGAATGCCATCCCCCTGGGACACAGAGCCCAGAACACTTACACCAAGAAACTCACTGACTTTTGAAATTTGACCTTTACAGAGTTCACATAATAAGATTCCTTAACCCTGACCGGTAAGTCAGGTAGTACAAGGAAACTGTGCTTCCATGCTGAAAGCAGCAAACTGTATAAAATGCCAAGATTAAACAGAAAGTTGCAAACTGCCTTGAAACTCAGCATAGTTTTACTTTTTGTTCCTGCTTAACACAGTCACAATCTGAAGTCTCACAGTGCCTTGCTGTGCGTGGGACCAATGACATGCTGCATCAAAATACAAGTGTGGCCAAATGAAACAGAAGCTCCCTGGTTCAGAAAGGAAACACTCATGAATTCTGCATCTAAAATAGTTTTTTAACAAATCTCACTCTGGAATCACCTCTAATCTCAGTCAAATTGGGTAGTTCTTGATTTGTAGTGTGACAGCACAGGATATAATAATGATGAAAAAGCTGTCATAGGAAACAGATCAATAAATGGCTTTTCCAGCTAACAAATGATGCTCCAATTGTGAGTCACCTAAGAATATATATGTTTACAGTGTTAGTCTCACTATTTGAATGCTGTTTGAGTACATACATCTAGGAAAGTGTTGAGCTGTGACTTAGATTCCAGCTTTTCAATCTGCTCTTGGCACACTTTTACTTATTGACACAATATACTGTGGTTTGTCACACTGGGCCTCCACACTGTCTCCTTCAGGGACTTTTAGTAAGTGGGAAATGGGAATGGAGGGTGATACCCAGGCAGGAACAAATGTACAGAGATCATTATCTGTGGCCTGCTGGAAGAGAAGCTGGAGCACAGTAGTCCAAATGATAGCGTGACTGCAAAGCCTTCTGAACTGCCAAGTTTGGAACATGAACTGTCTTTCTGGTTATTATGAGGAGAAGCTATAAAGCCTCACTGAAAAGTCTGAATGACAAGCAAAAGAAACCCTGGAGAATTTGTGCACTCCGCTCGACTGGCAGAAGTTTGGTCTTTGCTTCAGATTTATGCTGAACCTGGTCCTGGTTTGGTTTTCACTTTCATTTTTGCTAAGGATACTACAACCTTTGAGGTCTTTGGACTATATCTATGGTGATACCGAAATATAGGAAAAGAGGAGTTTTTGGAGAATGGGAAGAGGCAGCAAGCCAAAATGTGGGATGAATGCTTCAAGTCTCACTGTTTTTGGCTAAGCTGTATTTCAAGTTTAAAGGAAAAGAAACAGAAACATGTATTGATGAATCAGAGGGTTCGACTTTCAGCTTGTCTTGGACTGTTCTAGATCTGTCTTGACTGTATGAAGGTGAATTTGTGATTGTGTCAAAATGCCATGTTAGAGTGTGACCTTTTTCTCCAGAAGATGCTCTGGAGTCTGCTCTGTGCCTCCATTCACTTATAAACTGGTGGGTAAGGAGTGTCGATGAGCAACAATTGCGAGCTTGAGCACAGGATCAGATCCCACTTGGCTAAGGGAGAGTGCATATGGAGCACCACTTAGCTGGCTCTAATTCCACAGGAAGACAGTTCTCTGTGGGCTGTCTGCTTTAAAAGCATCAAAGAAAGTAAAGAAATTATCCGCTGTAGCATTCCTTTCCCAATTTCTTCCTGACAATTTAATTTAAATAGATCTAACAGCTCCAAGGCAAAAAATATTCCATGTGCCAAGTGAAGCTGACACAAATTAATATGATGGACTATAGACAGATGCTCCCAAGAAAGTGGATGCTACTTTTCAGAATGATTGTGGACTGTCAGGGGCACAAACATCTTTCACATTTTTTGTATTTCTCTGACTGTGGATAACAAAATGAAGATTCTTCTTACTGAGGAATACAGGCTCCCAAATAAGAGTGTAAAAGGTCTTGACAACACACTTTTGCTATCAAGCTACTTCATTTGAGTAATAGGCTCATATTTTGCTCAGAAGCATAAAGGAAACAAGAAGTGAGCTGTCCCTTTGCTATAATACCTTTCCACTGTAAAATGTAGATAACTTTAACTCCCTATTAAAATTTAATGTTATGCATTGTATAGATTTTTTTCCCACTTCTGTTTTAATTGCACTCATTGTGCTTTGAAACTACCCTATACTGGTATAATAGAATTAATGTGAGTGTAACATCTAATGTAATCTCTCAACATCATTAGATAGTTACATATGCTTTTGTAGCTAGGTATGCATTTCAGTGCTGCTCATTCAGGGGTGCATTATGAAGGCTGTCCATCTGTGCAAACAGGCTGTCGGCAGGGTGTGCCAAGTCAGGCAGCATTAGGGGAAAGCCAGAGTGATGACTTAATGACTCCTTCCTCTGTTCCTTCATGCCTGTTAAATCTACCCCTTTCATTGACACAGGTTTTTAGTAACTCATGGCAAGTGAATTAACAGTACATTTTGGGTTACTTGTGAAAGTTATCCCTGTTTTATAGACGAAGACCAGAGTTTTAATGATCTCATGAAGGTCACAGTATGAATCAACAGGAAAAAATTATGGTTTTATTTCTGTCTCAGCTTTCCCCCTTTCATTAAGGGAAAAGTTCATCTGAACCTTTTCCTTTCATGGTGTTATGATGTGGAATATGAGTGTTTTCGGATGTGTTGGCCTGAAAGCTCATTTTGTGCTTGTTGTACAAAATGCTTTGAGCATGAAAGCCAGTCTTGAAAAGAGCACTTCAGCAGACAGGTTAGAAGTCAGGTCAACACATGCAACTCTTTCCCTTGCTTTACAGTTTCTGCAGTTGTCTTTCCCTTGCCAGCTACAGAAAGAGGTATGACTTTTTTTGCTCCCATATCACCTCTGGCCAAAAATAATTTGGTGTTCCTTCATCATGCCTCTCTGCATTTAGACACTCCAGAAAGAGGTAATATGACTGTTGCCTAACTTTTGGTTGAAATTGTGCAGGGCTGGCAGGAAGAACCCTGATCTAACTTTTACCTCTGTCCTCCCTCACTTTCTTCAGCACTGCCTCTAGTAACAAATCAGGAAACAACCATTTTCACTTTAAAGCCTTCTGATTTTTCAATCCAAAGGTGATTTTTGTTTTGGTATGTATTTCTGAGTAACCTAATTTGGAATTTATTAACATCTACCTCTATGTTAAACAGGTTTATAGAACCATTGAAACACAGAATGGTTTGAGTTGGAAGGGACCTTCAAGATCACCTAGTTCCAACCCCCCTGCCATGGGCAGGGACATCTTCCACTAGACCAGGTTGCTCAAAGCCTCATCCAGCCTGGCCTTGAACACCTCCAGGGATGGGGCATCCACAGCTTCCCTGGGCAACCTGTTCCAGTGCCTCACCACCCTCACAGTAAAGAATTTCTTTCTAATATCTAGTCTAAATCTGCCAGTTTAAATCCATTACCCCTCGTCCTGTCGCTACACGCTTGAAGTAGAAAACGCCAAAATACAGACTATTAGCTCATTACTATGGTGAAATAAATTGTAGCTATTTTACAACTGAAATTTGACTATAGCCTAGAAAATTATTTATCTTTTTTTGAAATGTGCATCACTCTTTGGAAAACCACTTGCAACAGTTTCCAACTGTCATAAGATAGTTGTTCTATTTACTTTGAAAATGTTGCTATTGGTTGCTATTTTCATTAAAAATCTAGCAAAAAAGGAATATCAGATGAGAAAAATAATCAATTTTATAATTAAAACTCATTTTTTTTCTGTAAAAGTCAATAATAGTTTGCAGAATTGCTAAAATGTCTAGAAGAAAATTTATGAATTAAAGATGATAACATTTATTTTATGGCAAACTATTTACTTAATTGATTTCAGTCCTGTTACCTTAGGAAGAACAAGACAGTTTATTGAATGGAACCTGATTTTCCAAACATTTTTTAGAGACTATATTTTTGGGCAAATTTACAAACTTGACAAAACTGATATTCATTGTGGAAATATGGTCTTCCCTCTCCTTTGCTATTCAGTCACACATGCTGTTATAGTACTACCTGTTTTCATGTGTTTAGAAACCAACCAGGTCAAAATGGACCAACAGAAACTGGAAGGGAGAAAGTGATGACCGCAGGAAACTTGCCATAGGGCACCTACCATGTTTCCCATGGAAAAGACAGCTGTGTTTCAAGCTAAGGTACCTCTGAGCAGAAAAGATTAAAAAGTACAAAGGAACTGATTTTCTTCCAGGAGAGGGGGATTTGGTTTTTTAAACCAACATCTAGGATTACATAACAAAAAATTGAAATGCTTCAGATCTCCAAAGTGATGCTGCGGTGTTTGGGCTTTAACACCAGAATACACCAGTAGTAGAAAGTACCACTGCAGCTTGGAGAAATGCTCCAAGGAGCGGTCTCAGCTGTGATGGGGCCAGCAAAAAGTGAATTTGGTTATCTCTAGTTACATGGGTGCTTTACTGAGCACAGTACACTCAGGCTGCCTCCTTAATGCTCTGCGGTTACGTTTGGTGATAACCTTCCTAATTCTTCTTAAATGGACAATGTTTGCACTGATATTGGTGAGAGTTTGTCTAGCTTTTTGGCTCCTGGTTCAAATAATTTTCCAAGAACACAAATAAGCCATTTCCATCAAAGTTCATTTCAGCAGAGCAATATTCAAACTTCCGCACGCACCCATGCATACACTTGTACACACCCAGCCACATTCCTGTGCTAATATACTACTCTAATGCTGAATATTCTACTACTCTAATTTTACTCTGTGCCAGTTTTGACTGAACAAGTAAAACAAGTTACATTATACATTGTCACTTTAAAGTATCTGGAAAAAGAGATTATGTACTTACTACACAATGCATTTCCTTTTGTCATTACCTACCTCTGCAGAGAAAAAAACAGAAAATTCATGTTTCTGGTCAGATTCTTGTCCCTGCTCTCCCACTTTTGCATCATCTAAAAATGAAGAAGTTAGGTTCTAAATTTCATTAGAGGGGCAGGGATTGCTTTAGACTTGAGGTGTCTCCTGGAGACACCTTTCCAGGTGCTAGCATGGTACCAGGTGAAAGGGTGAATGACAGGGAGGTCAGTACCACATGGTGAAGGAAGTTTCAACTGCTCAGAATTTATAGCACTTGCAAGTTTCTGCAGTTTTCCTTCAGTAAGTACAGTCTGGAACTAAAACGAGAATTAGAAAAATGGAACTTAAAAAAAAAAGCCAAAACAACTCCAGGAAAATGTACCACTTCTATTCCTAAGAAGCTATTGTATCATTATCTCAGTAATTTAACATAAAACATTGGCATCAAATTATTGTTGCTGCTGCACATGAAAAAGAGTACTAAATAAAAGGAAAAGAACTCAAGTCCACTAAAGTCATGTTTATGGAAAAATTAAATCTAAGCATTTGGTTGAGCACTTCAGCAAGGTGGAATATGAGCAGGCAGACAGAAAAGACTGAGTCACTTGTTTAAAGACAGGAAGGATGGAGCTCTTGCTTTTCTCTAGTCTGATACTTTCTTGAATGCTCTCACTTAGTTCCTGTCATCACAAACCTCAATGTCAGTATTTGTTTCTTCACTGTGAGGCTGATGTCCACCCAGCTCTGGCCCCCTTATCATCCACTTCAGAGACCCATGGAAATACACCTCTACTCTTCTCTTTTCTGTGAGTCCAAATGATGCTCAGCAGGATCATATCACAAAATGAATCTTCAGAACAAGCAGGAAGGAAACATTCCTAGAGTACCCCTGCTTAGAGACACCTCATGGAACTTCCTTTGAAAACTGAGGGAACAACAAATTTTTGTGCAATTTAAAAAAAAATGGATTATTTAACATAATTTTAGTTAAGAGTAGGTTATCTAAATTCTTTTATTGTCTTTTTATTTCCCTCTCAGCCATTACTTAGCACTTTAAAATGTTCTTCTGTTAGTAAAATTACATACTACATTAATTTGCTCTAAAAATACTGGTTTATTGTATTGGAATTATATAGTTAGAGTAATTAAATATTTTTAATCTCATCAAATACATTCATGGAAGATGGTTCAGGAAAAAAAAGAAATGGTACAGTGACTTCAGATAACTTCTTTCATTAAAAAAACATAGAAAATTGTCTCCAGTGCCTGGAACACCTCCTCCCCACGCTTCTTCACCAACCTTGGTGTCTTCAGAGTTTTTTTCTCCCATGTATTCTCACTCCTCTCTTCCAGATGCTGTTGCGCAGCATTTTTTTCCACTTCTTAAATATGTTATCACAGAGGCCCTACCACCACCACTGGTGGGCTCGGCCTCAACTAATGGCAGGTCTGTCTTGGAGCTGGCTGGCATTGACTCCATCGGACACAAGGGAAGCTTCCTGCTGCTTCTCACAGAAGTCACCTCTGTAGTCCCCTCTCTACCAAAACCTTACCACACAGGCCCAATACATTCTCTTAAGAAATACTTTAATGGAAAGTATTAAAGAGTACCTAAGAAATCTCTTCAATAATATTGTTGACTGTGAATTAATAGTAGGATTGTCTACACAAGATATTGCACAACAAAGTCCATCTCTGAAAGCAGCTATTGTAAAAAGTGCGTAACACTTCCTACTAAAAAGGTCTGTGTTTACTTCTGTGTGCTATTGATTGCTCTGTGCTACTTTCCTCATTCCTGATGCAGTTCACTAAGCTTACTCCGAGCAACTGTCCCTCTAGCTCTGACCTCGCAGGCCACATGTGCTCTGCTCTTGCTAATCTGTCAGCAGGGAACCTGCAGCACTTACATGTGCTAAACTCTGGGGTAGTTCTGGCCATGTGTCCAGCAGCAGAAGTGCTTGGAAATGTTTTTGTAAAATTACAAAATAGTCTTTCAGTTGGGACAAAAGGCACAAATAAAATAACTTTCACAAATAATACTTGAATCACATCCAGGTCAAGATTCTTAGAATGTTTTTGCTCACTTTCATAATTATGGAACACCTCATTTTGATATAATCTTTCAGTTTATATTATAAATCACTTTCCTGAAAAAATGAATTCAGATTAAAACTAAACCAGAGGAGTTTTTCTCTCAAACAATGCCAAAGAGATGTTTTTCATTATTTTATTAATGTTTTTTCCACATTTTTTGAACTTGAAAGAATTCCTTCATAACTTAGCAGGGGTATGCAACTGGAATGCATGGACCATATAATTACATTAATAAACTAATGAAACTCCATCTGAAAACCAGTTAGGTTTCCTGTCCACCATACTTCTTTTGCAAGATGGTATGTAACCGCTTGCAAGGATTATTAGGACCATGTTTATGACCACATATATCCATCTGCTTCAGCCTGCTACACTATTCTGATCAAAAGTGTGTAGGAATCTAAGTTCAGGTTCCTGTTTTTAAAAAATCTTGCCTGGAATCTAAACCAATTCTCTTGGAATACAATGGAAGTATGCCAGTGATTTTTAGGAGGATGCATCAAGAGATAAGATTCCCATTAACATTACAAAACAAAGTTCTTTTCTCTCAAAGAGAAGTCACTGCAAAGTAGGTATAAAGCTCATTCCTTTCTGTCAGCTAGCCATGACAGCAGAAGTCTCTGCTTGAGCAGGGGGTTGGACCAGATGACCTCCAGAGGTCTCTTCCAACCTCAACCCTTCTGTGATTCTGGGCTTCTGTATATAGAAGGCTTCATAAAATCGTTGCTGAGTAGTCTCCTGTCCAAATCTAAAAACCAGTGAATAACTAGCCAAGAATTCAGAGGAAACGTTCTTTCAGAGTCTGACTCTGATCTGTACCTTCAAAAGCTATGTTGACCTAGTCTGGTCTGAAAGCTGAGACAATTTTCT
This sequence comes from Pterocles orientalis, assembly GCA_011057875.1. Taxonomy (NCBI): domain Eukaryota; kingdom Metazoa; phylum Chordata; class Aves; order Pterocliformes; family Pteroclidae; genus Pterocles; species Pterocles orientalis. The sequence continues at coordinate 1,291 of WKFP01013531.1, read as the reverse complement.
TCGTCAGAGCAGTTTTACTTTGTTTGTTTTTACTTTACTTTTTCACTTTATTTATATTGACTGATTTGTTTGTATTTGTATTGACTGATTCTAAGTTCCCATTAATTCTGCCCAAAGAGGTTTTAGAGTGTCCGTCCTCAGAGATATTCAGAATTTGACTGGTAATGACCCTGAGGTATGTGATAAAACTTTGAACTTGGAACTAACTTCGAGGATGTTTTGAGCAAGGAGTTGGACCTACAGAGATTCCTTCCACCTTAAATTTCTCTATCTTTTTTTTTTTTTCAATTTTATACTGAAAGTTAAGCTGACATTGGAAATAAAATGTGACATTTTTAAGCACTTTCCTCTCTCAACTACATTCACTGACAAAAAGACTTAGATATTTGTCTTCTCAGCAAAACCATTCCTTTTACAATGCTACCAAATTAAAAAAAAATACATTTGTATGTCTTAATTAAGGTCTCATGCTCTTACAAGAAACTTACTGTTGATCTACTGTTTATTTCATAACAAACAATTAATGAATAATAAATTTAACTACTGATTGTAACTGATTATTTTTTATTGAGAGGTGATGATATGGATAACCATTGAGCAGTTTCAACTTTTTAGGCATGTCCTTTTTGTTGTAAATCCTTTTTAACTGAAATAAGATGGAAAATGTGGTATTTTGCATTGTGGTATATCAAAGTCACTTATGTAATTACTGGTCCAGATTATTTTCAGAAACTCGTTGGTTCCAAAGAACAAACAATAGGACAATTAGAAACTGATTACAGCTTTCTTCTTTTACAGGAAAGTACACACCAATCTGGCTCAAAATGGTATGAAAAAGCTGTGGGACTTGTCCACTTTAAGTGCATAAATCTTAGATTAGCCAGGAATTCTTGACTGTGTCTGTTTTCTGCTCTGTTCTTGCCTTTCCCTAATATCAGAATAAGATCGAGGAAGACAGCACAGTACTGAGCTGGTATAACTAGCTGAGAATTCCCCTTGTATATAGGAAATGGTAGTTGGACAAAGAAATTGGAAAAGCAGAAAAAACCCTCCTAATTCCTTGGCTCCTTATTTACAAGGATGTAATTTTAACTAATTGAATAAAGTAGAGTTTAATGATTAAATGCTTTGCTTTCCTCCAGTCCTCAGGCACCTCCCCTGTTTCCCACGACTTGCCAAAGATGATGGAGAGTGGTCTAGCAATGACTTCCGCCATCTCCCTCAGCACCCGCGGGTGCATCCCATCAGGACCCATGGATTTATGGGTGTCCAGATTACTTAACCGCTCCTT
>WKFP01013530.1:155564-245706 GCA_011057875.1 Pterocles orientalis | reverse complement strand
GGAAGGGAAGGGAAGGGAAGGGAAGGGAAGGGAGAAGAGAAGAGAAGAGAAGAGAAGAGAAGAGAAGAGAAGAGAAGAGAAGAGAAGAGAAGAGAAGAGAAGAGAAGAGAAGAGAAGAGAAGAGAAAAGAGAAGAATTTCAGTTGGAGGGGACCTATAATGACCATGTAGTCCAACTGCCTGACTACTCCAGGGCTGACCAGAAGTTAAAGCATGTTATTAAAGACATTGTCCAAACATCTCTTAAACACCAACAGGCTTGGGGCATCGGCCACCTCTCCAGGAAGCCTCTCCCAGTGGTTGACCACCCTCTCAGTAAAGAAATGCTCCTAATGTCAAGTTTGAACCTCTTCTGATGCAGCTTTGAACCATTGCCATACATCCTGGCACTGGATACCAGAGAGAAAACATCACCTCCCTCTCCACTTCCCCTCCTCAGGAAGCTGTAGAGAGCAATGAGGTCACCCCTCAGCCTCCTTTCCTGCATTAGGAAACTGGAAGTTTGCCCTGATGGACTCCCTGTCTGCTCTCTGTCTAGAAGATTGAAAACAAATGTTTCCAATCAAAGCACAAAAATGAGTTCCAATGAGCCATCCCATTTCACTGCTGTCCCACAACCTTTTGTTGGTGCAGTTTCATTAATGTGCAGGACAGGTATTGGGATTGTTCTGGCTAAGGAGATGGAAACCTGCACTTAACATCGTATCTAGGGTTAACTTTGCTGTTCCAAAGCTCTGGATTGTGTGTGTGTGTGTATAATAACACCAGGCAACATTACATGCCAGCAGTGTGCCCTTGTGGTGGTAAAGTCCAACTACATACTGGGCTGCATTAGCCTAAAGGTCAAGGAAGCTGATTATTCCTCTTTATTTGATACTGTTGAGGCTGCACCTGGCGTATTGTGCACAGTTTTGGGCTCTCCAGAGTAAGAGTTATCTAGCAAGGGACCACTAAGTTGCCACGGTGCCGGAGCGCATAATGGGTTTCTTTTGTCTAGGGAAGAGAAGTCTTATTGCTGTCATCAGTTGTCTGAAGGGAGGTATCTCAGGGATGTGCAGCAGAAGGACAGGGACAGGGAGGTTACAATTGGAAATGAGAAAAAAATTCTTCTGCAAACACTATTTCATTAAGATAATGACTCATCAGCATCTTTCATCTCGGTGGAGAGATTTGCAGGGCTCCCTCCCCAGCATTGACCCTGGAAGCAGCCCTGGTATAGGTACAGGGATACAGCAGTCCTTACCAGCAGGAGTAAGAAGTGGAGGAGAAGGAGGAAAGCGTTGGCTTCCTTGCCTGGGTCCTTCAGCCCGCAGAATATAATGAGTGTCGTCCAAAAAAAACCCCCCTGAACATTTTGTTTTGTCAGCCCTTCTGAACATGATATACTTGGGGAGCATCCTACTACAAAAGTACCTGAAATCTATATCTATATCTCTGTATCCCATCCTCCTGCCTGAGGGAAGACAAGAAGCCCCCCAAAAAAACAGGCTGAAGTGAGATCTTGCTTGAACAAAGTTTTTCTCCTCTGGAGAGAAGGACCACGGAACTCTCTGCCACAGCAGCATAAGCCCCCGGGGCACCATGCTACGGGGTGGGAGAGGGGTGGCGAGCACGGGGCAGGCTCTCCTGCCAGAGCCCTCGCTGCAGCCGGGTCAGGAATCCCATTCTGCCGGGAGAGCCAAGGAGGCTGACCGGGAGGCAGGAAGCACAGCAAGCTCCACCTCCACCTTCTGACAAAAGAGATTATTTCAGAAACGTTCAAGGCTTCCCTGCAGGAGTGGGTTTAGGATATGGCACAAAGACCATGCTAAAAGGATTCCAACCTGGCTATGTGATGAGTAGAACTCACCGCTGTTTAGTGGTGTTATCAATGCTGATAACAATTTCAGATGAACAGGAGACTGCCAGGAACTACATATAACTCGATACATGTATGTATAATAAATGTATAATAGAGTGCATAATAAAAAGGATGGGCCATTTAGTTAGCTCACGCAGTAAGTATATCCTGTTCAAAGACAATTTCCACCGTGTGGGAATGCTAATGCTTCAATACTTAATTTAATTATGAAGTGAAAAGAAAAGGCAACATTTCAACATCGCTTCTGGAGAATGAATTCCCCCCTCCCACCCAAATCCTTTCAACTGCCTTGAAGGCGTGGATGTGCAGAAGTCACATCATGGTTTTACCACCTAAACAATGTAATGGAGTGTGAATGATGGAACACATTAGTGCCAATGAAGAATGTAATGTATTGCTGTAGTCATATCAAACTCAGATTAATGAAAGGTTCGCACACAACTTTATTTACATGACAGGAGAAAGGCAGAGGAATCAGGGGAGAGGGAGGTGCTTCTTGCTTTAAATCTCTATCATGTAGAAATGTTCTGTTTTCGTAGAATCACAGAATGGTTTGGGTTGGAAGGGTCCTTAGAGATCATCAAGGTCCAACCCCCTGCCATGGGCAGGGACACCTCCCACTAGCCCAGGACACCTCCCACTAGCCCAGGTTGCCCAAAGCCTCATCCAGCCTGGCCTTGAACCCCTCCAGGGATGGGGCATCCACAGCTTCTCTGGGCAACCTGGGCCACTGCCTCACCCCCTGCACAGGAAAACGTCTTCCTGATATCTCATCTAAATCTGTCCTCTTCCAATTTAAATCCATTTTCTCTGGTTCCAGTCTTTTTCAGTGCAGTTTTGATCCCCAAGCATTTCCAGAAGGGGGGGGAAAAGGAATGTTTGCCCTAATTTGCAGTTCCGTCTGCTAGTGAGGGACACAGACCTGAGAAGGGCGAGGGGGCATTGCTGGGATGCTGTGGTTCAGAGGGACATTGTCACCTTTGGTGGTGCCGGGGAGCGATGGGAAAGCACCAGTTGTACTGAGGAGCCTGGCCCTGAGCATCTTGTGTGCCAGGCTCAGATCTGCGCTGCTCTGGAGGCTGCTGAAAAGCTGTGGAAAACCCAGAAAAGGACAATAAAACTTGGTCAGCGGCTGGAGATGATACTTCACAAGGAAAGAGAGTTTGTTCTGCTCCAGTTATTGAGAAGAGGAGCGTAAGGTGACTAGATTTAGTGCATGCAGCCTTCAGGGGATACAAACGTTGAAAGGGTTTTTTTAACTGAATGGGGGAAGAAAAGGCTAATGTTTCCAGTCGCGTCTTGGGATTGCTTTACCCGCTAGCAGATTCTTGACACCAATGTAAAGGAAATGAGCGATGCAGATGCATGTGGCTGGCCAAGTGCCTCGGGGAAAGCAGCTCCCGCAACGGTGGTGCGTCATGCCCCAGCCACAGAGGAGGAGCAGAACTGGACAGCTAGGATGGAGGGACGGACCCAGCAAGGGGCAAACTGGGGGGGTGGGAGGAAGACAGGTGACAGAAGGCTCTGTGGGGACCTTATAACAGTCTTCCAGTACCTGAAGGGAGCTACAGGAGAGATGAGGAGGGACTTTTTACAAGGGCATGTAGCAAAAGGATGAGGGGTGATGGATTTAAACTGGAAGAGGGTAGCTTTAGGCTAGATATTAGAAATAAATTCTTTACTGCGAGGATGGTGAGGCAGTGGCCCAGGTTGCCCAGAGAAGCTGTGGATGCCCCATCCCTGGAGGGGTTCAAGGCCAGGCTGGATGAGGCTTTGAGCAACCTGGGCTGGTGGGAGGTGTCCCTGCCCGTGGCAGGGGGTGGAAGTGGATGATCTTTAAGGTACCTTCCAACCCAAACCATTCTACAATTCTATGATTCTGTGAATTAATGCCACTGTGCCTCACCGTGGCGGTGTCTGCTTTTCTCCCTCCAAACACAGGACACCCAGAGGCAGTGGTGAGCAACGCCAAGGCCGAGAGACTCACATCACGACTCTTTGCACAGGAGCACAAGCCACATTTGCAGGTCTCCAAGAGTTAGCTGCAGTGTGAGCCCCAGAAAAGCAGAGCATTGACATTTGGGGTTGCCAGCTCATGCTCCTAGATCTAAATTCAATCAGAAAAATCCCTTCTTCAGGCATGGCTGATGCACTGTGCTCTTGTACCTGCTCTGGCCTGGGTGAGAGCCAGCCTCTTATGATAGGTACCTGCAAACATCTCTTCACCTGGAACAGCAGCACCATAAACCATAATGGATAGGCTTTCATTTTCCTTTTTCCACCCTTTTAAGTTAGTAGGGAAAGGCTTAGGTTGGTTTGCTTGTGTTGACAAATCTTGAACTACCACACTCTCTGTGGAGTGGGAATGGGGGATGAGGAAGTTCCCACACATGTTCCCGTGGGATTACATCCCAGTTCTTGTCTGTCTTTTCCTGGCACTGATCCACGAGGGCCAGACCTACCCTACTGAGTTAGAGATTTGAGGTGGGACTGCCTGGTATCGTGTGCGGCAAGCAAACCTCTCTTTGGCAAAAGAGGGGCAGCATCTGGCTGTGAATGACTTATAAGTGTCTCCTTGATTTTTTTTTAATGCCATTTCTAAATCTCTGCTCCCTGCTCCATCTCCCTCATCCCACCTCAGCCTTCAAAACCTAAGTAGGTTTAAATGACAGCCCCAGGTCGCTGCTCTTGTTTTAAACCCCTTATGTAATGCTGAGATACCATGACGACAAGCGCATTATAAATTTGGATAAATACACCAAAACCACGTTCCTCTGCTATGCAAGATGTCCTTGAAAAGCTTATCTTCTTTAGCCTTTCTCCCTGAAGAAGACTGCCACCCCTTCCCCTTTTGCACCAGAGCTGTCTGTAAGCACCAGGCAACTCTGAAAGATCTGCAAAAAAAGAGCAAGTCCATTGCCAGGAAGCTTATACGCACTTGCACTAGAAAATGTCTAAGGGTCCACAAGCCGAGAAAACTAGATGTCAGCTTAGTTTGCAGCTGTGAATATGCAAGGAAGCAGAATCTATTGTAGTCTTTGCAATGGTGCTTAATATCTTAAGTTAAATGTCCATCAATTAACTGAAGGAAGAAAGGCTCAAGAACATTTCCCTGAAGTGACTATAAATATAATTTGCTGTAATTATGAAGCCCTTTCCATTGCCATAGCAGCTTAAAAAGTCTTTAGTCTACCCGAGGATCAGGTTAATAGATTTTTACTTTAGCTGTTTTCAAAGAGCTGGGAGATGATAGTAGTTATTTATTTGGGTTATCTAGAGGTGGATGAGGACCCCACTGTGTGAGCACAGAAGCACCCCAGGGCAAAAGACCAAATGCAAAGAACCCAGCATCTCAACACACTGTTGGTCCTCCTATGGAACTCATCCCTCTTCCCTTGCAATGGGGCTGGGATGGGCAAGGAAGGTAGCAAGGCATTAATGTTTTTATTAAGAATGCAGGGAGAATATCCATAGCCAATGGACATACTGTTGTGTAACAATGATCCAGGTGACATCTGGTGGGCTAAGCTTTTGTCAGTGTGCTGTTTGGATTTAATAGGGCACAATCTGTTTAGCTGGAGCATTTGGATTCTAGGTATATGAGTTCAGGAAATATCTGAATGTTAACTTCCACATTCCTGTCTGCTTTCTGAACTTGTCTGAATGTTCAAATACATGCTTGAAGTTGCCTGTTCTTATTCCAGATGGCATCTCACTGGAAACAGTCATGCCCAATGTGTGCAAATAAGCTGTGATGTGCAGAAATGTTTACTAGGTCATTTGGCTCCTCCGGCTGCTCCCAAGGGTCCAGAGCTGCTTCTCCTAACCAAAGGGAGAAGCTCAGCTTCTCAGCTTCTCTCTGATGCTCTGGACAGCTACAGACACATTCAGTGATGCGTATTGCTAGTTGTGGCCTGACACACAGCTGCATCGAAATCACTACATATTGCATGGGACTATGTGTTATTGTGATGGACAGATATTTGCTCCACAGAATCACAGAATGGTTTGGGTTGGAAGGGACCTTAAAGATCATCTTGTTCCAACCCCCCTGCCATGGGCAGGGACACCACCAGGTTGCTCAAAGCCTCATCCAGCCTGGCCTTGAACCCCTCCAGGGATGGGGCATCCACAGCTCCTCTGGGCAACACATGTGAAATCCATCTCAGTAGACTTTCCCCTGCCAGGGTGCATTTTATACATGATCGGAGGAAGTCATGTTGAGGCAGGCGAGCAGACATAAACCCAGCTTGTCCTGGAGATGCGAGGGCTCTGCCCCATGTGTGTGACCATGAGGTTGACAATACCTTGCTTGGACTGTAAAGTTCCACATTACTTAAGTTTAGGGCTGCTCCTAGGTGACCAGAAGATGTAGGAAACAAATTTAATTGACTTTCCATAGAGGACGTATTCCCAGTAGCTCCAGGAGTGTTCGAACAATTTCTGCTCTGAAAGCCCCCGAGCTCTGGGCATTGCTTACCCAATGCATGGATGAGTAGCCACTTGTGTATTGTAATTACTCCTTTGTAAAGAGTAATATATCAGGCCATTTAAGAAGGCAGCTAGAGATTCTCTGGATTTCAGCATGCTTTGAAATTAAGTGTCAGGTAACTCAGGTTCATGCATTTTTCCCATTCCTGGGTTGAACTGCAGGAAAGGTGTAACAAGAGTGATTTGCCCCGGGTATTTCAAATTATTTCTATGATATCTGGTATTTCCATGTCTTATCCAAGGTCAGATTTTATCAGGTCATTATGTCCTGACCTTGGCACATTCCAAGATTTTTTTCCCCTGTTATTATTATTTCCTTCTCTACTCTTAAAGAAATTCTCCATCTACTTTGACAAACCACTCCACTAGTTAGAAAAGCTGGACATATTTTAAGAGCTATGTGGCCAGGAGGGTTTTTCCAAAGTGCTCAGGTATCTGCTAGAAGTCTTCCAGCAGCATAGCTGTCAGCACGGAAAAATGCTAACAGCAAAATGTTAAGATGAAAATTTAAGATATAAAGAGGGGGAGATATTTTTTTTACTCACTGACAGAGGTCCTTGCTCAGACTCTCTCTCTTGGAAATGCTGTTGAGTGCAAAACATTACCAGCTGAGACAAACCATGTGGGATTTGATAATTTTCTTTCTCTGCTGTGGAAAATAGGGGGAAATAATGTAAAGGGCCCAGAGTGATGCAGATCCCAGCAGCAGGATCTGACCATCTCCTGTGTGAGGCTTCCACTGTGGAGACCACCAGCTTGTGGCTGTGCAGAAGTGTGGAAAGGGGGGAGCTCCTCCAGGTCCCCAGCTCAGCTTATCCAAAAGAAAGCCCAGGTTCCTGAGCAGTGGGGGACTGCATACCTTCACTAGCGGGGGATGAATCTGCTGCGATAACGAGGCTTATCCCATAATTAGCCAGTGCAGCAGCATACTGCCCTCCCAGCTCATCTCAGGTCTTGCTTGCTTCCCTCCCTCCCCTGGCTCCCCGACATTTTCTCTCTGTGTCCGCAGGCTCACCATCTGTTGGAGGTATTCTGCGCATGAGGATGAAGATGCTGATTTTTCAGTTCTCCCAGTGGACTATCTGCAGAAGGGCAAGGGGCTGAAACTGTAATTTAGCTGAATTGCATCTCTGAGTTAGAGACTCAGGCAGCCTTTATTGCTACATCCATTCTCCTTTATGTTTTAAGCCTGGGTCTGGTAAATAGAGGTCCCAGTTCCTTTTCTTTTGGCCTACAAAGTGTTCTACCAGTAAAGAGTTAATGCTATCGACTAGATCTTGATATTATTATTGTTTATGTGTATATAATTATGATAATAATTATTAATTTGGGTTCTTGCAGCATCAAAGACCAAGCAAAACCTAACAGCATAAACCAACCAGTTGCTCTTCTGAGACCCCAGAGGTGCAGCTGAGCTCTGATTTACTATCAGCATCCAACCTGCAAATTTACTGCTGGTAAATGCTTGGCTGTGCACCTGGGAGTTAGACAGAAGCCTACTCAGTGCATCTTTGCTGAGCTGTGAACACTGACTGTAACGTACACAGCTGCAGCAAATTGGGTGTGCTGTTCTGAAATCATGGTGCCAATGCAGGAGAGGCTTGCCAGTCCATCAGAGCTGGAAGAATCTGGTGTACTGCTTCAGCAGGCAAGGACTGTCACTCATCTCTCGCACTAAGCCACTGGCTTCGGTCTTGCTTGCCTTGGAGCTGATTAAGCCCATGCAAACTGCTCTTGCACCTAAATGTTGTGTTCGTTTCCTAATTGCATATTTGACCAAGTGCAAAACTCACATGCAGTGGTGTGATCCAGGAACCCCCTGGGTTCGCCGAACAAGAAGTGATGCTCTCAGACCTGCACACACTGAGGATGCAGTGGACCATCCCGGACTCAGCATGCAGGCAAGGGGCCTAGAGTGGCAGAAGGCAGTGGGATGGTGAGCAGAGAATAAGTATTTCATCTCCCCAGAGACTCTCAGGTCCCTGCTTAGACCTCCAAGGTACACGGAACACGTCCCACAGCTCTATAACCCTGTGACAGGTGTATATACAACTGCAGGCTCACAAACGGCTTTGTCTAGGGCTGAAAGACTTGCTTACATAATGCTCTTCCAATACAGGATCTTCCTCACCCCCCTCATTTCCTAGGGCCCCATAGGAGATTTATAGCCCCAAACACATGAGGTTCAGCTCTGTGCCATCACTCCTCTTAACTCAGAGCAGCTGTTGGGACTTGCAGCAAACCCACCCTTGCATGAGCCACATCACAGCCGTCTGTAGCCAGTGCAGCCCGTGTTCATTCTTGGTGGCACACAGGCACATGACCAGCCCAGCCTTGCCCTTCCACGTCCCAGCACCACCGCACACAGGGGCAGCATCAGCCTCTGCTACTGCTGTGAATGCAGCAGGGCTGTGTTCAGTTTTGGGCCCCTCACCACAAGAAGGACATTGAGGGGCTGGAGCAGGTCCAGAGAAGGGCAACGGAGATGGGGAAGGGTCTGGAGCACAGGGCTGACGAGGAGCGGCTGAGGGAGCTGGGGGGGTTCAGTCTGGAGAAGAGGAGGCTGAGAGGAGACCTCATCACTCTCTACAGCTGCCTGAAAGGAGGGTGCAGTGAGGGGGGTGCTGGGCTCTGCTCTAAAGGAACAAGTGATGGGACAAGAGGAAACGGCCTCAAGTTGCGCCAGGGGAGGTTTAGGCTGGAGATTAGAAAAAATTTATTCACCAAAAGGGTTGTCAAGCATTGGAACGGGCTGTCCAGGGAAGTGGTGGAGGCACCATCCCTGGAGGGATTTAAAAGACTTGCAGATGTGGTGGTTAGGGACATGGTTTAGTGGTGAACTTGACAGTGTTAACGGTTGGACTTGATGATCTTAAAGGTTCTTTCCAACCTAAATGATTCTGTGATTGTGTGACTCCAGGGCCATGGCCTGCTGTTTTCTGCTGTGACTTTGCTGGGGACAAGCAAGAGTGCTGGCCTCCAGGGCCACCTACAGGTGTATGAAAGATGTTAATCAGTGGCTAATGCAGGATCTTTTCCCCAGCCCTGTCACTCAAGCTAACAGAAATTAGCTGTCCCTGCAAAGCTTCATTCTGCTTGCATGATCAAGCCATCACAGCTGCAACCACACAGCCATGACACTTTTCTTTGTGCTTCCAGGTGTAGTAGAGCCTGGTATCCCCTTGGATGCTGGCCATGAACTTGTGTTTTCTGGGACTATCATGTTTGTTATAGTCACTGAAGGTCCTCAGCTTTGGTGTGGACAGTTTGTGTTTCCCTGGGGGGGTCAGAGAGAGCAGCATACCTCCCTGCGCTCTTCTTATTCTCTCTAGGCATCCTCTCACAGCCTCTGCTGGTGATGGACACAGGTGGGTCTGCTGCAAGGCAGTTATTCTCCTGTTCCTGAGCTGCAGGTCCTGGGGACTGCAGTTCCATGCTACTTTGGTCTCTCGGGTGTAGCTGCCATAGAGCTGGGACAGGATACCCTTGTGCATCCTTCAAGGTGGTGACAGTGAATGCAAGCGCTAACTTCAGGAGGCTGAGACACCACAATGAAAGTGAATCCATTACAGCAATGATTCTGATTTCAAACCAGCTTCAAACTTAATTCTCATTGATTTTAGTTTTACCAGTCGATCGCAGAGAGGCAGCGGGGTAGAAGCGTTGGTGGTGAGATGAAATCAGTGTCCATCAAATGGATAGACCCACAGTAACTTACCAAGATAAAAATGGCAGTGATTAACCAGAGAGAGTGCAAATGGGAGCTATGAAATTGGAGTTGCAAGAGCAGGGCAGCTAGTTATTGATGAGATGTGGCAGCAATCAGAATGGCTTTATTGTATTGAAGAGCTGCCTCTCTTTGCCTTAGCTGACTTGTCAATAGCATATTAAAAAAACCCAACAAAACAAAACAAACAATCAAGCATCATTTTAGAGACTGAGCATTATAATAGACAAGGTACAAACACAATTGCTTCAAATATGCCCCCAGTTCAAGTTGCTGTTGAGACATATAAGCCCACCTGGATCATCACACGGAGGGAACGGACAGGCTCAGTTGTCACCGGAGCCATCATGTCCTTGTAAGAGCTTGGATTTCCGCATCCCAATGAGTTTATTTTCCATGGGAAACTGTGTTTAACCTCTTTCCTGGCTTGTTCTGGTAGGACAGGACCTTGTTCATTTTAACAAAAGCTACCATGAGTGCTGCTTCTCTGTGAAGGTGCATTAAAGTAGGTGGCAAAAGTAATGCCAGTCCTCTGTACAGGAGAGCTTTCCTGGGTGAGAGATGCCAGCCACCTCTCACTGGTGTTCCCCTCTCACCAGAGCCACAGAGGGATAATTCCTTCACATTTCTCACATGTGTTGCCATCCAGCGGCCCCTCCATTGCAAACCCATGGAGCAAAGCAACAGCAAGGAATGGTACCAGGAATCCTGGTTCAGCTGCAATTCCAAACACCCGCGTTAAACTCTTCCTGCTAGACATAGGGAGGTGGGGAATCCAACATGGCCAGTTTTCAGCTTTTTAACACAAGGTATTTTACTTTCTCTACTGTTTTAAGACCTTTGCAGACAAAGGAAGGTCCACTCTGTTCGGAACAGCCAAGCATGGCTGCTAATTAGCACTGTGAGGGAGGACAGTTTTCTCTCATGCGGAGATCGGGATAACGTAATCTATTACAAGCAAAATGGTCACATTAAATAATCGTGGTGAGAAATGACTGTAGAGTGGGAAGGTCTTACACAGGCAGAGAAAGAGTTGCACCAAGTCCAGATTTGACTGCTGGAAAACTGTTTAAGCAATCAAAAACCAGCAATGTAGTCTCTGATTTTTTTTTATTATTTTTTTTTACTAGCAGATGATGGCCTTACAATCATACAGAATATTCAAGAGGTGTTGCATCAAAGAGAAGGCTCTTGCTGTGGGAAGGAGGTAGAGACGGTTTGAATCTCATCTGCCATGGGATTACTGGGTTTTGCATCTCCCATCAGTCTCACTTGGGCGGATAAGCAAGCACAGCAGTGTGAATAAGCAAGCCCAGCTCCCACCAGCAGCTGTGGCAGTTAGCTGCCAGCCCCCACAGAGACAGCTCTCTGAGCCACGTCTTTAAGCAAGGAGAAATCACAGTGCCCAGCTGGGAAAAGGGATCTGGAAAGGGAACGGGAACAGGTTGCCCAGGGAATTTGTGGATGCCCCATCCCTGGAGGGGTTCAAGGCCAGGCTGGATGAGGCTTTGGGCAACCTGGGCTAGTGGAGGGTGTCCCTGCCCATGGCAGGGTTTGGGACTGGATGGGCTTTGAGGTCCTTTCCAATCCAAACCATTCTGTGGTTCTATGATTCTAAGGAAATATCCAGAGAGAGGCCTGGAGCCATGTGAAAGGCTGGTTTGTAGAGATGCAAGGAGAGATGGAGACAGATAACAGGGAGGGATGGGGCTTGCTGGGTTTCTCATGGCTTTCACCTTGTCACAGCAGCTGCGGATGGCAAGCAACCCATGGGCAGGCAGGACAATCAGGATCATGTAGCCCTTTGGATGGCTTTGTAAGGAAGAGATGAGCTCAAAGCTGTGTGCTGCAGGAGATGAGTAGGGCAAGGACAGCACCAAAGGCCCAAAGGCACATCCTATTGCTGTAAAACTCCTTAAATTTAACTGCAAAGAAGCAGGTTTTTGTCTGCTTGCAGGCTTTTTAGTTACATCACGGAAACAGGCTTGCTTTCTCTTCAGGTCACAATGCATACCGCACAGCGTCAACCAGAGCAGCTTCCCCTGCCTCTTAGCCCAGCTGTGTGCTAGTATCTTTCCCCTAAACCAGGGCAAGATGTCAAACTCCCGTACCTCTCTCAACGATCGTCCATACCAACGCTTCTAATAATACCCAACCTTGAATTTTTGATGGCAGATTTCAGGAGGATTTAATATTACAGCTTGGTTGTCAGATAAAGCTAAATCCTTAAAACACAATCTTCCTGCTGTCTTAAACCTTTCTGAAATACTCACAGAAATGTGCACAATGTATTTTTCTCAGTATTTTTCATCGTGTGAAAGAAATTAGCTCTGCCTCCCTCTGAACAGCAGGTTATATGGATTTATGGTGTTTGGTTGCTATTAATAGTCATAACATGTTATCACGCAGAGCACCATGAGCAGTCACAAATGGAAAACCAGTGGAAATGGTGACACTTTAAATAAAAAACCGGGGTCCATAACTCTTAGCTGTAGTCTGGTTTCAGTAGCAGAGAACAGGCAAGCTCAGAGGGGCCTTTTATAATATCTTTTCGTAGGTTTAAAACTTATTACAGTGATAGAAACCCTTTGCTAATTAAACCACTGTAAAGAGTTGCTCGTGCTGTATTCCCAGTCCCTTTCACAAGCTGGTTTTTAAACACACGGCAAACTTTTCACTCCTGGATTCTCTTATCCAGTTTCTTTGTGCAATGGCTTTGCAAAGTGCCTCAGACTGGCTCTGTTGCGGAGGTTATCTGCTTCGAGGTGTGGTTCCCTGCACTAAAGAAAGAGGAGAGAAACTGCAGAGAATTTTCCTATTTCCTGCTACGTGAAGATGGAAAAACACAAATGGGCCAATTTCCTAGGAAAAGCTGCAGTGCACAGAAAGAGTTTGCAGGCTCACCGTTACTAAATTAGTCATGTTGTAGGGCTCTGAGTAGATGCCAAAATCATTATGACATGACTTACTGCTACAAATCTTCTGGACAGAAAGCACGGATAAGGTTCTTCATGACCAAATCACTAAATTAAAAAAGTTTTTCGGGTACAGTAGCTGTTTCAGATCTGTATAATACAGAAACTGTACTCAGCAATTTTGAATTTAGAATTCTATCAGAGCTTCTTAGGTCATTTTGGTAGTACTCGGCAACACTGTGTTTCCCTAAGAAGGGAAACCTTAAAATAAAAAATAAATTTACTACAAAATTGCCTTTTCAAGACTGTCTTTTAAATGAACACTCTGGGAACTCCATTTGCATGCTGTTCCAGGCAGGAATATAAAGCAAGACGAAGCTTAAACTGGCAGTTTTCTACAAATAAGAAACGAGTTTGGACTGTCTGGCAGTGTATTCTGAAGGAAAGAAGTCTGATAGTGCTTTGAAACCTCCAGTTATCTAAACACTAACTCCTGGTGTGTTTAAAAACCTCCCTTCTTTTGGGAACTGCTGACGTCTGCCTCGCCACTTCTGCCAACAACTGAGTCCCACCGCTCTTGGGGTTCTTAATGAGCAGGTCATAACTTGCTCCCCTCACTTCCTTCCTGGGTTAAAGTCACATTTTCTCAGGGTCTTTCCAGATCAGCTTTTCCAATTCTTGGCTGATTTTCTGAATTTCCTGTTTGTTTTTTTTTTCTTCTTTTTCAAGAAAATAATTCCCTTGTGTGTGTAACTTTGGCTTGGCCCCTGGGGGAGCATTACTGTTTCCAAGTAGATGTCAAGATTTACATTTCAGCTCGCCTTATTCTTGTGACAGAAGGGTTCAACCAAGTTTCAAAGCTTCCTTGAGAGCATTTGTGCCATCGGTTGTGCCCTCCAAGGAGAGCCTTCAGCTGGTGCGCAGGGACTCTTTCCTGAGCTGAAGCTAGCTCTGATAAATAACAGTTGAGTGTGTTTTCTTAAGTTTTTTGGCTGGTTTCAGCAACTTGGAGGGACGTGATTCAAACACAACCACAATGACACTTTATGTCTGAAGGTGATGTGTCCCTGCCCATGGCAGGGGGTTGGAACTGGGTGATCTTTAAGGTCCCTTCCAACCCAAACCATTCTATGATTCTGTGATTCTGTGATCCATGTCTTGGCATATCTGGTGCCAAACTGCTGAGAAATGTTTGATATTCCTTCTCCATGTCAGTCACGGAGACTATCTGGGAGGGTAGGTCAGGCTGCTCTGATGGCCTTCGCTGAGGCGTGTCTCTTTTGCTCCCCCCATTGACTGAGTTGTGGTCTGCGTGCCACAAATTCTGTCCTCTGTCCGCGGCTGGAGGCCGTCAGGACAGAGTGGGGGTGCAAGGAGGCTTCTTGCAGAAAGCATGACGTATTTTCAAAAATGTCCAATTCCTCCCTGCTGGGTCAGAGAAATCAAAGTCCTGTGGAAGGATGAGAGCTGCACTTTGGAAAGAGGGGCTTGGTGCTCTCTTTAAACTCATGGCAGCTTTGTCTTGAGTACCGTGTGTGTGCATGGAATTGGAAGAGCAGGTGCCCAACTCCAAACACCTTTGCTCCTGCCCTCTTCCCAGGGGAAATCGTAAGCCCTGGTCTGTGCTGCTTCTCATACACCTTCCTCCCAGGGAAGCTACTGGAGCCCATGCAGCATGGAGGTCTAGCAAGGTGCCGTGCTTCACTGCTTATTGCTTCGTTTATGGAGACTGGAGATCAAAATCACCAGCAGGTTTATACCTTTGTGATATTCCTGCTCCAAGAAGACCAGTGAAGGTCCCTTTCCACCAGCACTGGGAGGTTGTGAAGCTAGGCCCATCACATGGGCCACAGAAGCGACCAGGATGGAGACCCCTGAACTTCTGAGGCTGCTGAGCAGCCCAGATGTTGACACTGACATTCGTCTCTCTTCTTGGTTGATTGGAAACACCTCCTTATTTTGCCTCTTGCAAGTGCTGCATCTGTTGGGAAATGCTGCACAGTCAGAAAAGACCGAATGGATTTCAAAGGGTCTCGCAGCGGTTTCACCGCAGAGCAAGGAGCACGATTTGACATAGTGCAAGCTGATGGAAAAGCTCTCCAGGCAAACCAGAAAAGAGAAGAGGAGAGAAAAATGGATGCTGAAAGGGCCTGGAGCTGTGGTGGGAGCACTGTTAGCTCCGGTGAACCACAACTGAAGAGGGAAGAGAGGACCAAACAGGGAGTCTGGGTACAAATCCCCCCCGACACACCACATGGAAAGGTTCATCCTACACAAAACCACCTACATCACTTCTTTCTGTGATCTCCTATTGCTTATGAACGACACTGTTTGGCCTGGGGTCCCTTTCAAACCTTTTCTCTTCCCGTTTTCCACCTCCTCAGCCCTATGAACCAGACATCACTCCCCCCCAAGCCCTGCCATACATCTCCAGACCTCCTCCCTTTCCTTTTTTTTTTTTTTTCTTAGACCTACCCCCCAGCTGTCTTTGAATAACAACCCCGGGGTCCGATGTCAGCACCCTTTTCCATCACCATTGCTGCCAAAGAGATTTGCCCTTGTCTGTGATTCAGGACTTTCTCTTGCATGAGGAAGAGGACAATTCAAATTCTGATGAGGCACAAGGGGGACTTGTGTCATTGCATTGGAGTATAAGACTCTGTTTGACTCTCAGAAGAGCTGAAGATTTGCGAGTAGGTCGAAAAGTAAATGTTAACCCTGCTGTGACCAGAGATAAACCAAAGCCAGAACAGTTTATTTCCACCAGCAGTTTTCTATGGCTAGTTGTTTTCGATGTTTGTGTTTATAAACCATGCAAATGACACTGTCATATCCCTGTGTTCACAACGGTGAAGGACAATGTTAGTCCATAAAGCTGGGCTCCTAATTAACACTTGCTTCTGAGCGTTGCAGGATTGTAAAAGAGCCATCACTTACAAAGCAGCGGACACCCCACCAGGGCCATGAGCAGCCAGGGGCAGCCACTGAGTCAACACCTTCACTGCAGCCTCTTTGCAAAGCACCAGGCACAGATGACCCAAGAGTGGGGATGTGTTCCTACAACCCCTTCCTCTTTTCCTTGTCAGATGGAGGCTGCATCTGTATGGCAATACACCAGCAATGCTGACAGCCAAGAAAAGAGTTGCTATGCGAATCTGAGCAGTGGGAGGATTTTCACATCCTGCAGCCACCTGGACTACTGCATGCAACTCTCCTCTAGCTCTCTCCCTCCAGAGATCTCAACTTTCCACCCCTGCACTTCCCCTTTCCATGCCTTACCTATTTTTAGGGCAAATATCTCTAACACTCTCTTAGGTTTATTCCTTACCCTTCCCCATGGGACAACCTCACAGGACAATCCACCTGCGCAGATGGTGAGCAGCAGCAACTTCCAGTTCTCCAAGAAGACATCTGCTTTCCCTGGGATGAATGCAACCAGGTGTCTATATGACCCTGAGGGGATGAAGGGGAGGGTAAGCTCCCCGAGAGAGACCCAAGCATGAGACACAAAGCCCACCAGTATAGCCCTTCCCTGGACTAGCGGTGCCCCGTGTGCTCAGCAAGCTGGTGACACAAAAGTGACACTGGCTTCTGGAGGTGCTGTCAAAGGAATAAAGCCCCTGCAACCAGAGGGCAATCAAATTACTGCAGAGTTCAGCCACCAAAAGCTAAAACTGGGAGAATGCAGTATTTATAGTTAAGGTGCAATTTTTGCATTGCTTTTTTTTTTTTAACAAAATCTGTGGTACCAAGACCCTGGCTCTATCCCTGGCAACATCTAAGCAGACCAAGGCAGGAGGGGTTTTGTACAAAGCCGCGCTTGCAAAAGGCAGAGCCCAGTAGACCCGAGCATAGGGTCGTGACTGTGAGCATGCAGATGAACAGAAGTTCTGTTCTTGTGGAGAGTTTGGACACATTCAGAAAGACTGCACCGAAGTGAAATGCTGTAGGTGTGGTGAAACTGGCCAACAACTGCAGCAAGACCGGTGAAGTCAATGGCTACCGCTGCAGTGGGTCAGGGCACTTTTTCTGGTGGGGAATTGGGAATGTGGGGAAATCACAGCTGGTTCCAGAATTTGTGAAGGGGAAAGGACACCTATGGACGGAAAACATCCAGTCTATTAGAAGAAGAGCACCCTACATTAAAACCATTGTGACTCCTGGCCTGGGGATAGAAAGCAAAAGGTGACCCAGAGCAATTCAAACCCAGTCACTGCAGAGCAGCTGAGCAGGGATCACATCCTGGCAATCCCTGCTTGTCTTTCAATTTATTAGCATGAACTTAACTGAAGGGAGAGCTGGGAGATGCTAGAAAAGCAGTGGTAGGAGGTTCTTTGTAGAACGCCAACCAAAAAAGAAGAAAATTTGTAGGAGGAGTTCGAAGGGTGGAAATGGACTTGTTTGTTCCAGACGTAGTCTGAAAATAGTCCCAGGGCTCAATGTGATGAAAGGTGGCTGCAGACCAGAATAATATGCTTAGCTCTGAACGGACAGGTTTGAAATAAGGACAGCCCCCTAAATGAAGAAAAGCCTGAAAGAATAATGTACAGTTTTGCTTTATGTTACACTGAAACTTTTATTTTCCTCATTTTTTTGGGTTATGGAGATTTTTTTTTCTGCAACATCCAAAATGCCCTTTGGAAACCACAGTTTCAAACGTTTCAAAAGACTTTCAGCAGTTTTCCAGCCTCACATGGACGAGGCACTGGACTGATGGGGCTGATGCCAGAGCTGAGAGCAAAGAGATGTTGGGCTGGCTGGAAAGCCCTCTCTTACTGTATCACTCTACAAACTGGAAACAAAAATAAGAGAGACAAAGGAGAACATTCCTACACTCCTTTATCCCAGCCGCACTGGAGGAAACTGACTGCCCAGCACTCATGCTGCTTTGTGGTTGCTGCCAACAACTACAGCCCATAAGTTCCCAATGCCAGAGAAGAGCATAAAACACAGTAGAGCCCTGCACAGTAATTTGTATTTTGCTAGATTTGAGATTATGTTTAGCACTGTGGCTGATGGGGGGGAAAAAAAAAAGCCCAAACAGCTTTAATAATAGATTTTGGAGGACTTTGAATTGTCAGAGACATTTTCTAGTGTCAGTTTGTCTGAATCATATTTGGCACTGGTAATATACCACATCTCCTGTCATTCTTTTAATTACGTTCAAGCCTTTTAAAAGAGCATTTTAAAAATTAATAAAGAACACCTCTGATTTCAGACCAAGCATGAGAATATAAAAGATCCTCACTGTTGCATTTTAAGTGGCAGATTGTCCTGGTGCTGCAGATAAGCTTTCTGCAAAAGCCAGCATGGTAGCACCAGAACAACCCCCAAATACAACTTAATTTGGTACCCATTTAAGGGCTTGAGAAGTGTAACGTTTTTGAATTTAAGGAGACAAAGGACCTCAGCTAACTAATTATGTTTCCAGAAGTCCGCACTAAATGGATTGGTTCCACTCTTTGCTGATTAAAGCTTGAGAAGAAAATAAGGCTTGGCTACAACTGGTTGTAGCCTGTGGCAGAAATCACTTACAGAAGATTTCTTGTGTGCAAAACCAGAGGATGTGAAGTCTTTGGAAAGCAGTGGATCTATCAAAGTTTTAGGATTCATATTAGAGCTGAACAAGTTTATTAGTTTGTTTAGCAACTTATTGGATGAATTTACCTCTCTGCCCAACATCTGAACAGTTTGTGGTGTCTAATAATCATATTCACGCAGTTTATCCAGGCACAGATTTGGGGGTCAGTGGAACAGCATCACTTGTTCTACACTTCAGCTATGTCGCACGGTTATAAGTGGTCAACAGCATCCTGGTGGGGTAGGTGTGAGAGGGAAACTAGGGAACATACTGAAATTTGCTGTGGACGCATGGTCAAGTCAACATGGGTATTTGCTGCAAGTGCATTCTTGCACGCCCAAGAATTGTGTGTGTGTGATGGGGGACTGCAAAGGGCCGAACTAGGATCTCAAAAGGCAGCACCTGAACCTCTGGTCCAGCCTTGTTCCCTATCGTATGTGGACGCAGCAACGGCACCAATTGCACCAAGGGTGGAGAGGGGAAACCCAGAGGGGAGATCTCACATAAATGGATAAATGTCTCACCCTTGACTCTGTTCGCAGCAGGTTTACCCAACAACAGTGAGGCAGGAGTGTCTCTGCTGCCCTTGGGACATCTCAGGGAGGAGAGGCAGCCTGGTCTAGAGCAGCGGGCACTGCTCAGGCTCTGGCAGGCCTGTGTCCGCTCCTGATGCTGTTGCCCACCCAAGCCCAGGAGGCTTTAATTTGCCCATTCCCCAGCTAAAGCAAACAGTGACACCTCGGTTTGTAACCACCCTGCTGTCAGGTTACCTTCCTTCAGAAAAAGACTGCCTAGCATAAGGCTTAGAAGATAAGTCAAGGGGTCCTCGTCCAGATGCTCAGACCAGACTGGGGATACCTAGGGTGGCAGGTTTGCACTACCGACCACCCAGCCCTGCTGTGCTCATCAGGGAAGCCCATCGTCTCCTTGGCTGCTTGCACCTCCTGCTCCCGGTGCGCAGAAGCAGAGCAGAGCTGCCCTCCTCTGCCGAGCCTTCGGACACTCTTGATGCTGTTCTGCAGGAGCACAGTGTGAAAACAGGGTGGCAGGGGAGGCTGCTCTGAGCTGCAGGATTTTTTTCAGAAAGAAAGATCTGAAAGTCTCCTAGGCCACCTCCAACAGCTGGTGGTAACCACCTGCCCACCAAGAACAGCCCTTGGTCAAAGGCACCTGTGTCTTGGCAATTTGGACCAAACAAATAAAACCAGGCTAGACAAGCCTGTTTCTAACTACATGGGATTTAACCCAGATGCTAACAGTACACCCTTCCAGAGCAATCTTTGATGCCCAGCTGCAGGGCTGGGTTTGTCATCACGGCACTGGAGCAGCTGAGCATTTGCTGCATCCCCACTGCTCTGGGAGCCCACCCACAGGCAGAGGAGAGAGGAAGCAAACGGGACTCCTCCAATCTTGGCATGCTTGCTGCAGAGCATGATAGGTCAGAGCTGCATGATGGTAGAGAGCCAACGTGGGAAATGTTTCCCTCTCCCTTCTGCAAAAAGAAAAATTAATAATAATGAGTAAGACCTGGAGCTCAGGCTCACCGGGGCTTGTCCATTAAGGATTGGGTTGGGACGTGTCACCCACTGCATACAGCACGTAGTCGATCATTCTTCCCACAAGTGTGATAACTCTTCCTTAAGGTCCATTTTTGCTTTTCTCACCATAGCATTGATTAAAACCCGTGATATCAGGAACACTTTTCTTCCAAAGGAGGAAGGCAAACAGCTTAATTTTAAATTTAGGGTTAAATTTAGGTCTGCCTTCAACCCCTCTGACCACTAAACAGGGTGTGTGCATATTATGTCGCTGCTGATAACCTGGACAAAATCAACTGTAGATTAAATCAATGGCAACAAATTTTCAAACAGCCTGTTTGCAAAGGTAACACATGAGCTTACTGAAAAGGGACAACTATAGATTTCTTTCTTCTGCGGCTCTCAGCCAAGGCTGCCTCCCCTCCCCTCTCATGTCATGTGTGGAACACATCAAGGCTTTCAGCTTCCCAAGTATGTGTAATTCTTGACGGAGAACTGCTCAGCAGATGGAGAGAAGACAAAGAAATGGTAGCATCCCCTTTCCCATTCGTGGAGGTGAGAATGCACCTGTGTCCTGTGCCTTGTTCCCTGTCATTTACTTTGCAAAGAGCAAAAGAGCAGCTAGGCAGCTCCACCCTGAAAATATCTCCCAGCTAGCCAATCTCCTGCCTAAGTTAGTGGGAATAGTTGCATATGCTAAATGAGAACGTGCTTGATGGGAATATATAGTCGTACTGCTTTCATGTAAAAGGCTCTCCTCCACTCAACACAGCGTACTCTTGATCTCATTGTGGTGGGGTTCAAGATGCTTTTCTTTCCTGAGCTACTTCTGAAGCTGACCCTGCTTTCAGTGAGAAGTTGGACCAGAGACCTCTCACAGATCCCTTCCTGCCTAAGCCCTAGGTTAAAAGTGTTTTTAGCACTAGGTTTTCAGTGCTGCAGGGTCTTTCCTTCAAATTTCTCTGTATTGCAAGCAGAACTGAAGAGTGTTTAAGTCATCTTGCTCAACCCACAATCTTTCCCTCTTCTCCCACCCCCTTCCCACCCCAGTATCATTGTTTCATCTTACCAGAAGCTGGTGACATTCCCTTACAATGAGCTCAGTTTAGGGGGTTCAAAATCATCCGTTAAAAAAAAATAAAATCCTTTTTGGTTTTTTTTGGGCCAGCTTCAACAGACTGATGAATATCTGCTAAGCACTTCTCAGGGCTACCTCTTCACAGCTTATGAATTATAAACCTCCACGTCTCTTCATTTCTTAGCTCAGTGGTAGAGCAACTCACCCAGCACAGGTGTATGGTCTTTCTTGACAGTTGGCCATCAAAATCTCCCCACCAGTATCACTCGTAGTCACTATCCCTTTAAAGATGGAAATCATTTATTAACTTCAAATTAGCAATAAATAGCAAGGAGAATAAACAGAATGATGGCAGTGATTTTGCTTGTTTATCAGCAAACATTCCAAGGAGAGCCACAAATAACTCTAGTCCTTCCACTGAGTCAAAACCCACTCGTGATGTCACTGGAGAGGTGTGCCTGCCCTGCTGCTGGCTGCACAGTGTTTGTAGAATAAATGCGTTCAGGCTGAGCTAATATCACTGCAGCAGTGCTCTCAGTCGGCTGGGAGGCTGGTGAGAAAATGGGGCAATAATTTACTGAAAGAGATGAGTATTTCTGTTCAAAACCATCCATGCCATGCTTGTGACTGCTGCACTCTTACCTGAAGGCTTGATTGTCTGATGTAGTTTGGAGTCATGTCAGTTAACCATAAAGTTTAAATAATTGCTATATATAGAGAGCGTTTGAAGGTCTATCACTGGAAATGTTAATAAAAGCTCAAGATAGAGTCATCCTGCTTATCTTTTCTGTGGTTTGGTGTTTTTTGGGGTTTTTTTGGTGTGCTGTTGCTCTGTGCAAGCCTTCCCCTGCATGACCTTGGCTCTCTGAATAAACAAGGTTAAAACACGTAAATGAGAGGCTCTTCAAAGGTTATTGGGAGAATCAATCTCAGAAAACATTGGAGATTTCCTGGTTGCGATGAAGCTTCCAGAATCATCTCTGGAGAGGCTCTTACCTCCTCCTTGTGGTTTGCAGACTGTGACTCACGTGATCCCATGTGGCCTCAGATGAAATGCGGCCAGCTTGAGTTCTGCAGTCGTACATCTACAAGCCAAGGAAGAGAGTGGGCTGTCAGCTGGGTCTGTAGTTCTTCAGCAGATGCAGGACAATGTTAAACACAGGATGAAATTTTTCAGGGCACTTAAGGGATATGGGATGTCAGCTGTCATCACAGTACAAGGTTTTGATGATTCACAATATATGAATTGCCCTGAAATTGCAACCCCTCTTCACTTGTGGTTCAGAGGATATGCAAGCCGCACGGGCCGTCTTCCCATTCATACTGTCCTGCTCCCAGCATCTTCCACTTGCAAAGAAGAGGAAGAGTATGTGAAATGAGATGGAGAGAATGGAAGATGGCCAGGGGAGCCTTCACGTGTCATATGCAAGGTTCCTTATGGGGATCTGAGAAGGAAGAGCCAGACGGATCTGTTCTGCTGTCATCATGTCCTCAGTGTCCATGCACAATCTTTTCCAGTGAATTTAGGATGCAGACATGCTCATCTACCCTTCAACCAAGGATCGTGTCACAGTAGACTCTCACAGAAGGAGGATGAAGTTGCTAAACTCTCAGCGTAGACATATATAATTTTTTTTTCCTCTTTTATCATCTGAGCGGAGCCCTACTGTCTTTCAGCATGCCCAGTTTGCCATCAGAGCTGGAGTGACATGTGTCTGCCTCCTTTCCCTTCACCACCATGACTGACTTACATAACTTTGGCTTTACTCTAATGTCCTGCCAACCAACATTGAGCTAAGTCTTGAGCTGAAGGTGGAAAGGATTTCTGCAAAGTAACCTGGAGTGACAGCAACATCCAGTAATAACTGGGCCCAGAGTAAACCCCATAGGGATGGGGGTCCCAGCTGCCAACAAGGCAGCGAAGACCTGGTAGCCAGCTACACACTCCAGGGAATGGTGAATACAGGAATTAAATGGAAGCAGAAATAAATGGCTGTTAAACACTTCACAGAAAGCCCCTCCTGCAGTGTGCCGACTGGTGACTTTTGAGACAAGTGGGATGGGATGGGATGGGATGGGATTTTCCAGTTGTGGAGTTTCATCCTAACTCTACTGTTCCAAGGCCAAGGCCATGCTGGGTGTTGAGCCCTTTTACATCATAGCCTGGCAGACACTGTATAAAGGGCTTACAGGTCATCCAAAGACTGTTCCAATAATGACACGTCCATATATTATTACCAGCTTTGGGATTTCATGCAAATCCTTTTTACCTTTAAATACAGAGAGAGTAAATGACGCACGGATACAACCTAGAGATGCAGGTTCTGGCTAGAGATGTTCTGCTTTGCAATCAGAGGAAAACTTGCTGATTGACATTTGGATAGAAAGGGATACGACCACAGAGTGGAAGATGGGGACAGGTCTCAGTTCTGACAGTCTGGGATTATTGAGGGAGGAAATGCTGCCTCTGTCTTCAGACTGTGGCAGAGTCTCTGTCTCACTGCATGAAATCCTAAACCTCTGTTGCAACGGGAGCAGGGCAGCACAGTGCTCTCACCCATTTTAATGCAGATTCACTTACCATTGATTAGCCATTCAGAACTGCTTTGATTTCAGGTAGGTGTCACTTCACTGAGCGCTTGTGAATGTCAGATTGATTTAGCTACACTGCTCATTTATAGATGTCTTTGCAGCAGAAGTCAAAGTACTTGACAAAGTCTTTAAAGAAGCCTCTGTGGAAACTGCATAAATGACAGGAGTCAGACTGCAAGGTGAGGACCACTGCCTGGCAGGAAGCTGAGCATCTCCTGTGAGTCACTGTGTGTGCTGAACTGCCAGAGGTTTCAGTCTGGCAAGTAGGAAAGGCCAGCCGGCATGTGAGTCACCGGCCCTGATGCTGGATTTATGGTATCTCCTCACAGGAGCCAGGACCATAAACTGCCTTTTTGCAAAGATAAAGTTTTTCCTATAGCAGTACTTTATACCCAAGTTTCAGAAAGCTGTGCTTGATGTCCTTTAGAAGAATGTCCTTTAGAAGAATAGCTCAAGGAATTAAGTACATACTTAACCTGGCAAAAATATGTGGGAATGTCCCTACCTGAATATTTCCCTGGCTGGCTGCTTTCAACTCCTCCCCAGCCCTTGGCCGCTACTCCATCGCTTCTGCTCTGTGCTTGGTGCTTTATACTTGCCCAAGGCTCCTAGTGGAGCTCTGAGTGGTTTTGGACTGGCAGTCATCAGAAAATCTACCAGTGTGCCATGACGAGTCACAGCCCTTCGTCGCCAGAAAGACGCAGCCACCCTAACTGTAGTACATCAAGCTGGGGCAATGCGTAACCTTCTCGGAAAAAAACAAATTTCTTCCCTTCTCTGGAGAAGAATGAAGATTGGTTTGAGCTGAAGATTAGCATAAGTTATAAAATACATCCATCTGCAAGGGAGTTGGAGATAATTTTTCATCTTCATTTCAGATAACTGAAGGACCGTTAGGACACTTTACACTTTCTTTTGATGTGTTGTTTTTTTTTTTTTTCTCTTTGCTGGTTTAAATTCCTCATTTCAGTAGGCTGCACTGCTAATGGTCAGAGGGAAAGCAGTGGTGGTGTTAAGGCAGAGCTTGCTGGAAGCCCTGGGCTCCTGTGTTTTGAACTGCTAAGCTGAAAACAATCATCTGCTGTTGAAATGCTTTTACATTATTTTTTTTTAAATACGTTTCATTTCAAGAGGTTCCAAGCAACCATCCTTTTTCAGCTGTGACCTACGAAATATTTCTGAAAACATCTGGGAATTGGCAAGATGATACAAAAGTAAGGACATATGTAAGAGTCACTAATCATTTATAATTAACTAGAGCTGTCACTGTGTTCAAAGACCCAAAAACCAGACACACACACACACGCACACAGAGGCTTACAACTAAATCATGTCTGTAAATATGCAAAGCCAAGAGGTAAGTTGGCTATACCCTATTTTTAAATTCTATGCATCATTTAAGAATACCTAGCTGCTTGTGGGAAAGAGGACAATCAACCTGCTCTGTAGAAGTGCAGGACTTTGCAAAGCACACAGTGATGGAGCAAAACTCGGGACTGGGAGTTCCACCTTGATCACACCACTGGTACAGTCTCTAAGGTGCTGGAAGAAAGGTGGGACCTGACCCAGTTCTGGCAGAAAGAGCTTCGCACATTTTCTGGATTTTTTTTTTCTGTACAATATATCTAAAATTCTAAGAACTTTATTTCTCAAATAAAAAGTCCATATCTGTTTTTTGGCTTTCAACCAGTCACAGAACCAGATGGAACTATCACATTTTCAGTGAAATGTCCCCTTTTTAAAAAAGTAACAACAATGATAATAATTCGGGAAACAGGCTCCCATCATTTCAACTGCTTCCTTCCAGAGGAGCCCGCTGGAGACTCTTAATCCCTCCTGTCAGTAGTAAACCAGTGCTAACAGCAATAAATCAAAGACTGGAAGCACAGAAAAGCAATTAAAAAAACGTGCTGCTGCATCCTTGTTGTATCAGCAGGGAAAACACAGAATGCCATGAACTTTGTATTTTACGGACAAGCACAGGAAATGACCCAAAATACTGGGTGTGTGGAATTCTATGTATTTCATTCAGTAGCAGTTAGTGGAAATTTTAGCTCCTGGTCAACTTAAAAGGCCTTTTGGCACATCTCACCTCCTCCCTGTATTTTCTAAGCCCAGAGAGATAATTGTCTTTGTGTCCTCTTTGGTTATCCCTCAGCATCCTTTCCAGGAGCATTTTCACCTAACCTTTCCCTATAAGAACGCCTCTTGCTTGGGACTCCCATTCGAGGCTGTTCCCCATCCCAGACAACAGAGGACCCCAAAACATCTCTGCATTTGTGTCCTGGGCCCCTTCAGACAAGCCACCTTCCTCAACCAGCTTCCTGCATTCTTCAGTCTGACTAGTCCCTGCTCACCCATCCATTTCTTTTAATCAGCAATAAGCTCATGTGATCCCAGCTTGGTATTTCTCCTGCTTACCAAGTCAAGAATAGCACTGTCTTTGATGGACCATTAACTTCTTGGGAAAGAAAACCTTTCAGCTCTTGTATCCCCTTGTTATTTTTTTTTCTTTCCCATATCTAAGATGTTCACATCTTCCACCACACCCGGCAGGACTCATGTCCTGAATAACAGCACAAAACTGCACTTCCCAGAGCAGAACTGAGGGCAGCACCATGAGTATGTGGTCTAGCAAAGCTAACGCAAAGGAAAAAACAAACAAAAAAAAAAGCACAATGCTGGTACCTCTGGTCAGAAACTGTTTCTGTGGCTGGAAGTGGCAGAGGCCATGTCTAGATGCGGACGCTCTGCAGACAGAAACGAAGCAGAGCAGAAAAGCACAAGGCAAACTCCAATGCAATGGGCTGGACTGGGGGGGGGGGTCCCATCCCTCTCAACAACTGGATGGTGCAAGCAGCTGGCTTGCAGGCTAGCAATACCCCTGCCAGTGCTGATGGATGCTAAGTTTGCAAAAATTGGCAATGGAGCGTGCTAGTCAATAGCAATTACAGATGTGCTGGTTTGAAGGCGTCTCTGCAGGTCTCCAGTCCAATCTCTTGCTAGGAGCAGGACTATCTCCAGCACTAGAATAAATTGGTTGTGTCTTTGCCTTGGGAACCTCCAAGGACAGAGATGACTCACATGACTGAAGCCCTCACACAGATGTTTTACTGGCTGGGTCTAGAAAGGAAAGAGGATGAGATAAAACCTTTTATACAGATACTACAGTAATTCGCACAAGTCCTCCACTGTTACATGTTGGAATGGAACCCCGTGGGGAAAAATCACAGCTGTCTTTGTCTTCCTGGAAACCGGTGGTCTCATCTGCTCAAGAACTCCTTCATTCTCACCATGGCTAGTGCCTGCTTATCACAAGCAGAGAGGGATCACAGCAAGTCAGTCTTTGTGCCAATCTGCGAGGGAGGGAGAGCAGCGAGTTTGTCAGCAGGCCACAGAGGACTCCTGCAAGGCTCATTTAAATATGCGTAGCAGAAGAGTGGAAATCTGGCTATATGAACACTGCTTTAAAGGAAGCAGCCGTCAGAATGAGCCTGACAGCAAAACTCACGCGCTGCTCTCCTTGCTCAAAGCTCAGAGTTGGTTGGTAGTTCAGTGGATTGGCTGTGCAGGGGCAGCAACCATGGCATGGTGATCCGTGTCAGTCGTACCAGCTCTGCTAGGCACCTCCATGCTGCCCTTCCACTCAACGGGATGGCAGAGAGCTGTCAGGCAGACAGGCAAGCCAAGTGCGTGTTCTTCCTGTGCTTGCGGAAGCACAGGGACCCAAAACTTGTGTCCCACAATAGCTGGGGTCAACCCCCCTCTTTTAAGAGGCAAATTAATTGCCAGTGAAGGACACAGAAGATTTGTGCCAAAACAGGACTAAGTCATTGTCTGGAGCAGGAGAGGGCTGTGTTATCCCACAGCAGTTCTTGTTATTACACAAGAAACAAACTCTGCTTTCTCTGATCCTTTGTTTACTCTCTTGACGATCAAGAAGATCCAATGAGTTGCAAACTGCACCAAGCCCCAAGCTCTTTTTTTTTTACTCCTTTTTTCCCTTTCCATTTCCATTTCTCCTTTCCCTTTCCCTTTCCCTTTCCCTTTCCCTTTCCCTTTCCCTTTCCCTTTCCCTTTCCCTTTCCCTTCCCCTTCCCCTTCCCCTTCCCCTTCCCCTTTCCGTCTTTCTCTTTCTCTTTCTCCTGTTTTTTCAATCCTAGTCTAAAGAAACCAGAATGCCAGCAGGGTTTCGTAGACCCAGAAGGTACGAGCCTCTCATCTTGAAGGAGCTTGATTTCCTAAGGAGGTTCCCTTCCAGTCTCCGTCACACACACCAGTCCAAAACAGCACATGGGCAGTTGACCATGAGCGTAACTCCTTTTGAAACTGTCTTGGCTTGCGTAAGGATTGTTTCAGTCAAAGCCCAGGATGTTTCCATTTGGCAATGTTACTTCAGGGTCTCAAGAGCTTGTGGCCGTCTTCCTCAGCACCCAGGTGTCTACAAACCCAACCTCCACACCGACACCATGCATCAGTTTTGCTACTGGTATCAGGAAGATGGCACATAACGATAATTACAATCTGAACAAAATGTCAGGATCAGAGAAAAGAATGGGAGCGTGAGCAAATCAATCCACAACTCCCTTGGGGGCATCCTGTTCAGGTTTTTTCAGAAACGAAACAAAACAAAACAAAGAGAGAGAGAGAGAAAGAATTCCCCATTCCACCAAATGACACATTTTGGAATATGTCCCTTCATGCTGTTGTAAATCCAATATTCTATTAGAAAAGTGTTACCCACACTGTTCTCAATATATAGCCCCATACCAGCTACTGTGAAGAAAATTAACTCTATCCCCGCCAAAACCAGCACAACTCTATGAATGGGTTCGACACCACAGAGCAGTGAATGTAGAGGTGGCATCAATGCCTTTGCTGGTCCCATCCATGATCTCAAACTGGCCTGAGGTCCGTGGATTGAGCAGATTTGGATTTACCTGAGAAGGACTCCATGCATCTCTGCTGCTGCAGATGGAACAGATGTCAGGCTTGTCTCAGTTTATCTCTCTCAGACTTTGCCCAAGGGGGATCTCAGGTTTCTTATTCACTTCACTTGACTCACTTCAGTGGAGATGGGGCCATTTTCCAGGGACTAATGAACAGTACAGCGGACCGACAGCTCAGGGAGCAGCAGAGACCATTAACCTTGTGGAATGCTAATCATCTGCTATCCATGAAGGATGTTAGAAGCTGAAAATAACTCCTTAACGGTAACTAGATTTGCTTTTGGCTTGAGTGGGTAATACTGCTCTGATTGGACTTCCTTGGATCATTTGATTTGAGCTGACTAGCTCGGTGCCCATGCTTGGGTGGCATGGACAGTGCTTCATCCCATATTGCACATCTACAAAGCTTACGTTGCACCTGCATTTTACCTACCCAAGACAAAGAACAAGCCAGAAGGGCATGAGCCAGTGCTAAGTCTCTGCAAATCCCCTGCCACTCCTCCCTTTTGTCTCTTGAGTCTCAGAGCCACTGCTAACACATGCCAAGATGAAGGAGAAAAATGTTTGAGCTGATGCCACAAGACAGCATATTAGTCATTGCTGATCTTGGCCCATAAGCTGCTGTGATCGACTGATGATGATACAAAGTTGGAGGCTTCTGCAGTGTGTCGGATGGAAAGCAGAAATATCACGACAACTTCTAAGCTCGGAGTGATAAGAAAAACTGGGAGGAGAGGAGGGAGTTCAGTGGCACACGTGGCAAGGCTGTGTTTTCAGGTACTAATCACCAGGTACTTTACCATACACTGGATAAAAAAACTGTACAATTACCATGTGGGTACTGACATTAAGCACAGAAGAAATGCACAGTGCCAATATATATAAAAAAGCATGTTGAAATTGAGAAATAGTGCCCATTAACGTTAAGAATTTTAATTTCTTTATCCTTTTGCAGAATTCAAAGCTAAAATGATCAAATTTTCCAAATCGTCCAGGTAGTGCACCTTCAAGGTATGAATCATAGTTTTCTCTACTTTTCATTGCTCAGGACTAAATGTACCTGTTCAAGGGACTCCCAAAAAGTTTTCCTCATTTTCCCTCATCTTCAGGTTTGAAGATTTTGAAGGGGTTTTTTGTGTGTTTATTTGCTTGCTATCTTCTTTGATAGAGGCAGAAAGCAGCTAAATTGCTTTTTCTTCTGATCTTTAATATTTTTGAGTTGAGGATATTGTAAAAGCTTGCAGAGAGAGAGAAAAAAAAAAAAGAAAATCCTACCCTAGGATCATCCATCTTCTAGCATTCAGCAGGAAGATGTCAGGTGTTGATAACTTTCAAAAGCAAAAAATGAAACAGCAACATTCATTTCAATTCCAAACTTTTTTAGCAATTATTTTTTTTCTCAAACAATCTGCCTTTTGAAAAGGCTCTTTTCAAACCTACTCCAGTGTCCCTTTGAGTCTATAGCCTCTGGTACAGAATTCTAGTTAAGTCTGAAGTAGCTACAAAAGAACCTAATCATTACAAGTGGGAAGGGAAGATTGCTCTGCCTCTTATTAGTGCACAAGTATTGCCAGCAGCAAAGCCACGAGCAAGGGTCTGAGCCTGGAATAGCCAGCTCTGGAGCAGGCGTGAAAGGACTAGCATGAGGCTGGTAGCCAAAAAATAGGCCAGCTGAACCCTGCTTTGCCCAAAGGGATGGACTGGCTGCGCAGAGCCACAGCCACTGAGCAATAGAGGAGATGGGACCAAGCGCAGCTGAACCACATTAACAAATCCCATCTCACACATCATCTCTGCCAGAGTTTCAGGCTTGGGAAGAGAGAGGAAAACCCAGAGTGATGTTGGTGGCCACCCTGCCAGTGGAGGTGGCACCATTTGGGCAGGTAACTGCCTCATCATCATGGTCTCTGAGGGCTGCTCTAGCTGGGCACACAAAGGTCTAAGGCAGCTCATCACTGCTGCAGCACCAGCCACATGCATTAAGGTGCTGAGTATTATGGGCATTTCTCCATAATGTCCCCATCCCCTGGTTTTCAGAACTAAGGAGCACAGAGATCAGACCTGCATCCATTCGCCTGCAGAGGAGATGAAGCAGACATCACCTGGAAATCTGCCACGTGGAAAATGTTGGGGAAACAAACTGTGCTGCTGCAGACAACAGGAGAAATGAGTAGCCGAAACTGTGTGCTCAGGCAACTTTGCTAAGCTGTGTAAATCTTATAAATTTCTGGGGAAAGGAATTCCTGCACTGAACTGTGCTTTTTCCTTTGTTTTAAAACAAAGAGAAAACTCGCAGACCTTGAGGAAAGACAAGGCACTTTTCACCACATGTAAAGCTGGCTGATTTTTTAACATTTTAGTTACATCACTGATGTTTTGCAGGAACTAGGACCTGATGCAGAATGACAGTGGTGTTCGGGTCTGCTTTAATTCTGCATGGCCCATGGTTTTGTCCAAGTCCCTCCGGATATCCGAGCCACCTGCTTTTCTTCTCCCATTTCCCTGCCTTATCACAGCTGCAGACCAGTGCTCCCATTTTGTGCCATGCCTACTGAAGAGGGCTTTCCATTAGTAATATGGCCAGAAGAAGCTGTTTCCATGGGTTACAGATTATAGGCTGAAGCTTCCCACAGAGCCATTTCCAAATGACAGATGTCTAGTTTTGACCCCAGCATTACAGGATGCAGGTCTGTGCACTGTTGTTCCTGTTCTTTTCTGTGTCTTTTTCCAATTTTCCTTTTTTACGGAAATCACATGAGGTGGCGTATGCTTCGTTAGACTAATTGTATAAACAAGATGACAATTTCCCATTAATTCAATTACCTAGGAATACTACAAGCCTTTCCAGCTGCTGAAAAAAAACAACAAACAAACCCTAAAAAAGAAACAAATACAGTGAGGTGACATATGGTGTTTCCAGCTACCAGTGCAGAAAGAATTATCTTATTGTTTATCATGGCCCTAGCTACTCAGGCCCTGAATGTTTTCTGTTTCTTACTAGACCAAAGACTAGGACCTCAGCTGAACTCACAACAAATATGTACCATGGAACAAGAAATAAAGGCAGAAACAGGATGCAGACAGTGGACAACCATCAGTTGATCATCAGTTCAAGCCATAATATCTGGAAGGTGTTTGGAAAAGAATTCACTAGGAAGCGGTGTTCCCTTCTCTTCTTTTCCTTTTACTAGTTCTGGGAGGGAGAGGAAATGGAAAAGAAACTGGAGGGGAAGGAAAGAAAGAAGAAAGAAACAAAAATGAAAAACAAACAACAAACAACCAAACAAAATTTTAAAACCCCACAAAAAAACAAACCCCAAACAAACCGAAAAGTTAAAGATTTTAAAAATTTCATGAAAATTTTTGATTCATTAAGATATTCTTCCATGTAAAATGCATTAAGGTATGACTAGAAATTCCCAGACCAGGTATACTTTTTGAGAACAGAGCCAAATGGAGATATTCTCACATGTCCTAAAAGCAACAAACTAAATGAAACTTTTGCAGGGAAGTGATGTGCAGTGCTGTGCCAAGATAGCTGTAGAGCTCCAGATTTGCTCTTCAGAAATGCTCCTGCAGAATCAACTCTCCATCATGGCTGTCACTGAATATCCAGTGACACAGACAGTCAACATGCACACTTGCGTGTTCGAATCGGCTCAAATCATCCAATACATACCTAACATCCGATATATTACTCCTGGTTTAAGTGGCAGAATGGGAATCTTATTTTTGCATTTACGAAAGGGACTATTAAGTGTAGCAGGCGCTTTTCCATGGGCACAGTGTATGCTGCCATCACCCCATCACCCCCACGGTACTTATAGGAGGGTTTCCACTAATGTCATACTGGCAGAGCCGGCCCCACAGACTGCAGGAAACTGTCACCCCACCAACTGACTTGCAGGAAAACCGTTGTGTGTACACCTGCAAGCCTACAGTAAAATAGAGTTAACTTCCTTACTTCAGCCCTGACCTCCAGAAATTTGGCTGTGCGCCTCCCCGCACAAGGGAGAAAATGTGTCCTCCCATCACAGTCCAAGCCAGGATCCAACTCCTCTGAATCCATGTTCATGGCATGAAGTAGCAGTTATTAAATTTAGAGAAGGCTTTTATTTGGCATTTTGTACAATTGGCCTGAGCTGGAGTGTTTGGCTTTTCAGCTTTCCCTGTTATTTGCCAGGGGGCTGCATCTAGATGCTGGCATCCCTCTAATTTACACAATCTGTGAAGTGTTTTTAGAGTGGCAGGAGTGTTATGTTGGATATTAAAGTATTAATTGTTATTCTCACTCCCCTTCTACCGTGCACAGTTCTGTACTTCCAACATAAAATCTTCTCTCATTTACACTGATTGAAAAAGGGTTCATTCAAATTCTAAAGTTTTTTTAGTGCCAGAAGTCAGG
The DNA here is from genome assembly GCA_011057875.1 of Pterocles orientalis. Lineage (NCBI taxonomy): Eukaryota > Metazoa > Chordata > Aves > Pterocliformes > Pteroclidae > Pterocles > Pterocles orientalis. The sequence continues at coordinate 212,570 of WKFP01013530.1, read as the reverse complement.
TCCTTGGCGGGGTTTTATTAACATCAGGCTTCCCAGGACCCACCAGCTCCTGTAGAAAACTAATATCGCATGCAACTTACCTGAGGAGTTTTGATCCTAAACCCAAGTGACCTCAATGTCAGACTGAAGAGCAAAATCAGCAACATCCTCTGATCATCTGGGTATTGGGCTCACAAGCGCTCTTGCTCAACCCAAGGCAGTCTATCATCTAATAGGAGTTTCCTCGGTTACAAAGTATGTCCATGGCTTCCTATTCTTTCTCTGTGTACCTCCAGAAAGAGTCCAGATGTTTCCTCTGTACTCTCCTGTTTGGTAGTTGCAGGCTCCAGGAGCTTTCCCTCCCCAGGCTGAATGAGCTCAGCTCCCTCTGCCTCTCCTCCCACAGTGAGTAATCCAGCCTTGACCATCTCAATGGCATCTACTGGACTTGATCCAGTACCTAAATCTTGGTTCCTCTACTAGGCAGCCCAACGCGGAGCACAGCATCCAGATGTGGCCTTGCCACTGCACAACTTGTACACCAGGATCCTCATCTCTTCTTCTGAATGGCTGCTTTCTAAACTGTTAGCCCTGGTTTGTCCTGGTTCCTGGGGTGGTTGGGCTCCAGACGCAGGACTTGGCATTTGCTTTGGTTGAACTGGTTGAACTTGGCATTTGGTTGAACTTGGCATTTGCTTTTGGTTGAACTTAAAGTTCCTGCCAGCCCAATTCCCAGCCTGTCCAGGTCTCTCTGAATGGCAGTCCTGTCCTCCACCTGCACCTCCCAATTGAGCATCATCATGCTTTAGAGCACAACATGTCCTGTCATCCAAAGCATGAATAAAGGTGTTAAACAGTATCAACCCCAATACTGACCCTCTCAGAAGCATCACTTGTAAGCAGCTGCCACTGAATTTCCAGCTGTTGAGCCCGATAAGCTCTCTGAGCCTGACAGTCAACTCAGGACCACTGCCCAGAACCCCGCCTAATACCAGTGCAGAGTTGTCTCATCTACCGTTACTCTGAACCTATGTGTAACCCTTCTCATCAGTCACTTCAAGCCAAAATAATTTCAGCATGCACAGTATGAAGGGTTAGGTCCCTTTTCTGGGCCCTGCAAGACTGGTTTTCTTTGTGAGAGTCCCATTCTCTACCAGTAAAGCAGAACTTCAAACTGCAGGCACTGATGTGTTGTGTGTATGATTGTGTGTCTACTTCAGCGTGCTCCCATTTGAACCTAAAACCAATAGAAGAGAAAATAAACATAGGAAATAACCATGCAAAGTTTTGCCCAATTTTTGCCTATAAATTAAAACTGTTAGAGCAGTACTGCAGGAGACTTTTTTTCAAGAAGGCAAGCAGCCCTTCTGTTTCAAGTCTGACAAGCTTTCCCTCCTTAAGGAAGAGAGAATCTTGCTTCCACATCTCCTTCTTTTATACACTAACAGGAAAACATAGAAAAGTTGACATTTTTCTGACAAATTCTTAATCTATTTTATTTTAGTTGCTGGCATTGGAAAAATTGAATCCCCACCTACTCAGTTCTCACTTATGCTATATTAATATTTTAAGACATTTCAAAAGATGCTTGATTCCCAATCATAAGCTGAAGAAAAAAAATAAGATGTCAGAAAGGAGGTTACAGATTTGAGCACTTCCACTGTCAATTCTCTCCCCACACACACACTTGTGCCCCATTGCTGATTTATAAGTCATTGAAATGGTATCCCACAGAGACTAAATGTATATCTAAAAAAAACCCACAGAGAAATTCCCATCCGTTCAGGCAAACAAACAAACAAAAAAAAAAATCAAACAAGGAGTAAAATAACAGTAAGGAGAAATGGTCCTCCTAGTGAAAAAGTCAGAGAAGCTGTAAGGTAAAAATATCAATGTGTGTTCTGGCACCTTTTCCTTCACCAGGATTCAGCTTTTGTGTTTGTTTCCTAATTGCAGTAGCCGTAATGTGTAAAGCTTTTTTGAGTCTATTTGACCAGAACTGTAATGCATGTGATGCAGCCATTGTCTCTTCTGGCTGCTGCAAAGCATACAGCTATTATCTGGAGCTCAGAAGATGCAGCTTGGACAGCCTGGGGGTGAGCAGTAAGGAAAAGAGCTTGGGCTAATTTGAAAGGAAAACTGTTTCTCACCCAGCAACCCATAGATGCTGTCAAAACACAGAATTTTAACATTTTGATTCACTGTTGAAAGGTAGATGCAAAAAAAAAAAAAAAAGGTCTGGATAGCTTGTCTAAGGCGGACTTAGCAGCTGGTCCTGTAAGCATCCTCAAAAGCCTTTATAGGGTGTAGATGCTGAGGATGATCAGGAGCAACCCTTTTCACTCTGTTTTCCAGTATATACCTGCTGAGGGCAGGAGAACAACCACCCAGTTTGATGCTGGCATCCACCCTTAAATCCCCACTACTCATGTCATATAACTTTTTGCCCGTATCTGGGTTGGAAGGGACCTCTGGAGGCCTCCAAACCTACCTTGCCTTTGGAGCAGGACTGTTGCCAACACCAGATCAGGTCTGTCGTGGCTTTGTCTAGCCAAATCTTGAAACTTTCCGACATTGGACAACCCAGCAACTGACCAAGTACTACAGCTTCTTAAACACCCCAGATAATTTTCAAACAAGACTCAAGGAAGCTAACCATGACTGTGCCCTAAAAAGGCTAAAAGTGAGAGAGCCCTAAACAAATAAATCTCTTACACTCTAGGATACACGTCAATGTATCCAAGTGATTTCCTTCTTAATTTTTCACAGAATAGCCCAATGGATAAGCAGCCCAAGAGACGGGAAAGCAAAACATTGTTTTTTTAATGGACATTGGAGACTTTTTTGCAGATGTGTCTTCTGTGGGAAGAATTGAGATGTGATTGTAACTGAATACAATACTTCTGGAAATCTTCCTAGGGCTTCTTTGAAAAAAATATTCAAAGAAATGAAGAAATTCTTTAGTTTTGTTCTTTTATTGAAAAGCTATATTGAGGGAGAGGCAAGGGAAGAAAAAGAGAAAAGCTTTGAAGAGAAGCCCAAAAAATATCAGAGATCATTGTTACAAGGGAAGAACGCACAGAGTCCTAGATGTCTTTCTGTATGTAGCATCTCTGCTTCTTGGTGACTCAGACCAAGAGGTTTGGCTGCCGAAAACCAAGCACACCTGTCCAATTATTTTACTAATTTCAAGGCCTGTCTGATAAATATGCTCTGAGTTTAACAGATTTCACTAGAAATAACATATCCTACGTACCAGAAAGAGGTTCATGCTGTAAAACAGTAATGTCATGACCAAAGGGAAGATTGCTTAATTAGCTCATTATTTTTCTCAAAAGCAATGGAAAAAATTAGCTGACTACAGAATGGTTATGTCTGTGTTTCCAATAGTTACAAGACAAAAATTTTTCAAGTGGTGAAGATTTCTAGATTAATAGTTCCTTAAAAAAAAAAAAGAAGTTTATTTTATGCAGATGATGTAGGCTTTAAGAGCTACAAAATCCCTAAAAACAACGCTCAAAGTAAAGGTATGAGCCCTCCTAACTCCAGGGCAGAAGCCATGTGATGGAGTTTGGAAGAAGAATACTTCTAGGGAGGAGGCAGTTTCCAGGGGAACCTTTCCAAGTGCTGGGAAAGATGGGCCACTTGAATACTAGGAGCACCTCTGGCTTGTTCCATTTGGCCACGCCAACACCTCCGGAGAGCAAAGTCATCAGGACACGGAGTTTCTTTGCTGTGGGCAGTGGCTGCTTTCTAAAAGCTGGAACATGGCATGTGGTTCAGCAATGGCTGCGTTACTCCAGCAGGTTTTATTTGGCTCTGCCAGTTGTTACCAGAATGAGTGCAATCTGTTCTTGGAGTGAGGAGATGCTTTCCATTAGAAGAATTGCCATTTCCTCCCACTCATAAGGCTGCCTGTGCAGAACGAGCTGCTAGCGACAAGGCATGGGATGCGAGTGGTTTTCCAGACGTCATACACCACCTTTCCCCACCCCACTCCAAGGATGGGGTTGACGTGACAGCTCCCATCTACTCACGCTGAGAGATGTACATTTCCCCTAGATTCCTTTACTAACTCATCTAGATGGAGACAGCTAAAAACGAGTGGAGAAAGTTAAAAACGAGCATGGTTTAGGGCTTCAACTATTTCTTTTTAAACCAGTGCAATCCCTACCTCCTTGTTGGGAGGGTGATAAGCATTTGAGAATGAACTGAATGCCCTGAAGTTGATAAAACTCAAATACATTTTTTTCTGGGGTCCACATCTTTTCTGCTATGGACACAAAATCAGGGTCTTTTTCTGCAGCTTAGAGCCCAACAGATTGCCTCTGGCCCCCCAGGACTCCCAGCACAATCCTCAGGTATCCTGAGGCTCAGGAATACAGCAAATTATAATTGCATGAAAGATTAAAGCCTTCAGAGCTTTGATTCAGCAAAGCAATTACATACACATTTTACTTGTCAACACAAGGCTATAAACAAAAAGCTTGAGGGTTTGGCAAAAGCCAAGTAGAGAAATCGTTGCTGAAACCCAATAAAATTCTCATGTAAGGTTCTTCCTAAAACCCAGCAAATTGATCAATGTATTTGATTTTTGGTCTCCTTTTTTTCAAAGACTAGGAGAAATGCTGGTCTCACGGAGACCAGCCTCCCATTTAATGGGCAGAGCTAAGTGCAGGACAGGACACCGTGGCAAAACTGTCTGCCCAGAACACTCATGGAAAATATTTATTTAACAAATGCAAGAAGCAGCTACGATGTTTTTTCCCTTAGTAGTTAGGGGGGGGATCAAACATAGAGAAGAACAATGCTTTTTGCTCTTCTTGACATTTAATACCATGGAAGGGTTAAGAAGCTACAGCCAAGGCCATACTGAGCCCTGGGTGGTAGAGACATGGAAGACAACCCATGGGCCCCTCTTGGCACAAGAAAAGAAAGTTAAGACCAATAGATATGCCTAGATATACACCCAAATATACACCTTCATGCAAAAAGATTAGTGCAACAGAAGCCAGTTTCCTCTTTTAAAAAGTGCCACAGTCCTGAGCACAGTGGCTCATTGGAACAACGTTGAAGGATGCACTGGAGAAGGGACAGGATGATCCTGGGCCCCACCACAGCACAGACCAGGGTTGATTGCATGGCCTTTGCAGATGACATACGGTCAAGACAACACAAAGACAGCACTATCCAAGCCACTAAGCTCTCTTCTGTGCCAGTGCACTGCTGTCTGGGCAGCTAAAACAAACACCACAGCTCCTGCATGTGGAAGGATGCTCCAAAGCCAACCAAACATCCAAGAATGAGCAGAGAAAAAGGATTTGTTTCACCCAACACAGAACACTGGTAAATCACCATATGATTCTTATAAATGGCTATTGAGACACTGGGGGCACCTGGATGGGAAGACCTGATTTAAACTCCAGTTTCCAGTCCAATCTGTACTTGGGCTTTAGCCCTCTAAATATGAAAAATATTTGTGCTGCCAGATAAGCCTATCACAGTCTGTCTTCTGCCATAATTGAGTTTCTGTCTCATCATCCAATAGAGAAATGACTCAGCGTCACTTATGGGAAGAAAGTGTTGTTTCTCTCTTCAGTCATTTCCTCCAGATCCTCTGTCTTGGGGGGTGGAGGGGAAGGAATTTCTATTCCTGAGGCCATTCCAATGTTTTAAAAATCAGTTTTGTCCTAAGTCCAGGATAAGAGTCCAGCATATATCACATCCTTCTAACCAGAGACAACACATCATGGAGATACTGCTTGGTGAGTGAGACCAGCCCAGAGAAAATGATGTTATTTTATCTTAATTTTCTACTTTTTGGCAAAACATAAATATGCTGTGGGAGATATTGGCTTTTTAAAGAGGCTGTAGGTTCCACCCCTCAGGAAGTCCGAACTATTCCCAACCATCTCTGCTCAGAGTAGAATTTATGTTTCTATACCTTTTCCACCTGGGTTTATCTATCAAAGCTTTGCCTCTTTCTAGTCAATTACAAGCATCTCTTACTCTATTATGCAAATGTGTGGGAGTAAAAGGGCTCTAATATCTAAGCAGTGTCATAAAAAAGAGAGAGATCTTAAACTCTATCAAATATTTTTTGTCTCTCCAAAGCGATATACAGCCTTCCACACATATATATTTTTGCCACAAGCCTACTAATGATATCTTAATCTCTTGATTAAGAAACCTTTTTCTAATCATCTGCAAAGAAAACACCTTCTCCAAGGCATTTTGGCACTTTAGATATGAAGGTATGGGGAAAAGGGACATTCAGTATAATGCTACCAATGCAACCATTTGCCCCTTGCCTGAAATGCTGCTCTTCACGCGGGTTTATAACGAGCACAGTCATTGCAATCCCCTCTGATCACTTGGAATCCATTAGCTGGCTTCAGCTCAGTTTGACAGAGACACCTGAAAGAAAAATTAATCTATGTGCACAGTCAAAAAAAAATAAAAAATCATTGGCCAGGCTGCAGAGAGACACACTCAACAAGGCTCTCACAGGGGGACAGGAATGTCATTGTCAGCTGATTTGCTCCCTTGGAGGTGGCAGTCAGTCAGCTATCAGCACGTGTGCGGTGGCTGGCCATTGAGCGTGTGGCCAGTCCTGGACTAGCCCTGGCTATCTCTGCACTAGCATGGCTGTCCCTGAGGCCACCATGGGGAGAGAAGATGATTGCTGTGGAACAGAAATCAGTTTTGCAATAGATCTGCTGCTGCCCGTGTGGAGTGAGGTGAGAAGAGCCAGCTGGGAGAGGATGGTGGCTGGTCAGCAAAGGAGCGGCATGGAAACACGATCCAGATCACCGCGTACAAACACAGAAATGCCCATGGGTAGCCAGGGCTCTGACAGACTAAATGAGCTCTGTCTCATGAAGGAACAGTCCCTTGCTTGCAGGAAGGGGACTGAGCCCTTGGGATGGAAAGACAGCACCCTGGACACAGAAAATCTGGAGCCCCTTGATTTGGGTTCCAGGCAGCGAGTTACTCCTCCTTTACACCAGGGCAAGGGAGAATGAATACATTGCTTGCTGAAGGATGGCAAGCACGAGCAGGCACCACATTCAGCAGAGTGGTTGCATTGTCCAGATATGGCCCTTCCAGGAAGAATTCAGTTCCCCCACCACATGTGCTATTTGCAGCTATGAAAAAGTTTGTCCATTTTTGCAGGGAATAAAAAGATGCATGTTTTTCACTAGCAGCTCAGCAGATGTTCTCTCTCACTTCTGACATTAGTTAACTACTGTTTAAAAATCTGGGTGAGATGTATCCATCCTTCCATTCACGTGCTGCCAGTCCCTAATGTAAAGCACTGAGTTCATCAGAACTGATCCTGCATTCGTGCTTTCACAGATATTTCATCCTTCCTCCAACTTGTCCACAGTTCCCTCTCTCCCACTCCCTCCCCCTCCCAACAACAGTAAGCACAAAATCATAAGAAAGGAAAAAAAAAAAAAAAAAGAAAACCACCACAACACAACATCTAAAACAACAGAGCAACTTAACTGGACCAGATGGCATCCACGAGAAACTGAAATACAAGCACGCATCAATTACTGCAATATTCAGCCCTCATAAACTTTCAACAAATATGTTCACATAAACAAGATCCTACATTCTGCATCCTAATTAATTTTCACATTTGTACAAAACCTCTTCCAACAACAAGAAAAAAAATATTAAAGGAACACCTGCTCAAAGTGGTTTTTTCCTCAAGTAAATTTTCCTAGAGGAAAATTCTAGTTTTTCTATTTCAGAAGAATACTCGAAACCCCTTCGCAATATTTGTAATGAATTTGAAGGAGGGCTGATTTTACCCACAGGTGTGACTTTTGCTCTGGAAGGGGGTCCTAGACATTTAGATGAGCATAAAATTTACTTTTACTTGGTATTAAATGTCAATGCAACAGCAAGATCCTAAGCCAAACGGCGGAGGAAAAACAGAGCTTTTCAAATAACTGATTCTTTGACTCAGTAACTGAAATGAGGAAGTGGGAAGACTCTCAGGATGAAATCCAGGCTATTCTGCACATCAAAGTGACTTTGGCTAGGCTGAATGCAGCCTGTCCCCTGGCATTGCTTCCTGCCCCAGCTGCAGTGGTTGGCACACTGCCACTTGTGTGTAAACGATATGGGGTCAAACCTTCAGCAGGTATCACAGATGGTCTTAAACTAGGCAAAGATTGTAAAATCACTTGTGAAGAGCTTAGGGTTTTTTCTCACCCTCAAAATAAATATGTTTTATATATTTACCCGTCCTATGGCTGGCTGAAAAGTGGAACAATTATTTTGCTGTTTAAAATAATTTAGCTATTATCTCTTCGCTGTCTGTCTTTAAGACACCAGCATTCTCTATGGATGTCCGCCTTCCCCACCAAACCTCTTAATTTAAGGAGCGTTCTGATATTTCTTATTTAAGAGAGCTGCACACAGAAGTCCCTTCTGCCTGTGGTCCCAAGAAAGGGGAAGAGGATTTGTTACCATCATGGAGGTGATCAGTTCAAGGGCACTAGACCCATCACACCTCCTTCTAACAATTGCGAGCAACCTCCCCAGCCCCGCAGCACGGCTGGGCATGAAGCCCCCACCCAGGACAGAAACGTGGCCCTGGGCATCAGTCTTGTCCCCAAAAAGCAGCTCACACAGCAGCATCGCTTGCGTTTGGAGCCTCTTTCCCTAGTAAAAGGCGTTGCTGGTGGTCCCACCGAGTGGTTTTTCATCTCCAGGTCTCTAGGTCCTGGAGAGCTGCAAGCAGCACATCCCCGTACCACCCATGGCTAGGACACACGCAAGCAGTTACAAAGGGAAAGGACTTTTCCAGCTGACTGTGTTATCCCAGCAGTGACTGTGCAGCCGAGGTGGATAAAAACAAAGGTCTGGTTCAAAGCACACTGCCCTGGCATCTCCCAGCACAAAACCGGCTCCTTCCCCATCCTGATCACCGCCACTAAGGCTTTGTTTTACCAAACCAGTCTTGTGCAGTTTGTGGCTTTGCTGTGTCAATCAGACACAAGGCTTAACTGTGTGTTTTATGGTTGTGTAGGAGTTTGTAAAATTACATATTTCAGATCCAATAAAATCTTCTGTTATAGAGAAAGACTGGAGTGGAGCTAAGGGTTGTGAGAGAGACAACGGCTTCTATTTGACGCAGGAAGAACGCCATAAACTCTCCTTTCTAGAGAGATGGAAAATGTGGGTACTTTGGTTTAGAGGACAATTGTCAAATGTGACCTTGCTGTCAAGGAAGATGAGAGCAGGCAGGTATTCCATGGGAGGAAGGCTGGCAAAACTGGCATTCTCATCAATTTTTGAAATGCCATCTAAAGTGATTAGTCAACTGTGTGTCTCTAGGATAATTTAATCTAGGTGCTGTTGAACTCCACTTTAAACACTGTAGAAAGATGTTGGATTAAGAGCTTTGGGGTTTTTTCCCTCTTTTTTTTTTTTTTTCCCCTGCCCTGAGTGCCACTTGGATTTACTCTAGTGCCAATGGTGCTACAGCCAAGTTAAACACCAAGCCACGCTTGTTGCAGTGTTTTTTCCTCATGCATGTGATAATTCAACACATGGTTGATGAGCTTCTCTCTCTGTCTAAACTTCTGCCAGTCATCTTGTTCAAATTTGGCATCCCTACTTTGCAGCAATTTATCTGACAGCGGGGTTGTGGGGTTTTTTTGGATTTTATTTTTTTTTTTTCCTGGTAGTTCTGCCTTTGTGTTTCTCGGGACACCTCCTCCATGAGGCTCAGGGCACCAGTTCCAACCACAAGTACTCTGGGGCACAGAATCCTGAGCAACCCTCCAAGACTTTAACGGCTTCTTCAGAGAAAGACTCTTCTCTAAGACATGAGACTTTCCTGAAATAGGTAATAAATAAAAAAATAAATAAACAACAACAAAACCCCTAAACAAACAAAATTCCAACAACTAAAGAAACACAAGGCAAAAGTTATTAGGGTCCAAGTGACACTACTTATCTAGCTGTAAATCCAGCTTCTGTGAAGATGGAAACTCCCACCAGCCTCTAAAGGACCAGGGCATAACATGAACACACAGTATTTTAGATGGAAATTGGCAGAGTACAGAGCACGACCAATAATCCAATTAATAGGTAGGGAGAGTCCATAGGGAGCAATGATGGGACATGGGTAACAACCCATGGGAGAACAGAGAGATCCTTGCAAATTATAGCGAGCTTCTTCCTTGCTCTCCTCTCTTCTAGCGCTAATTCATTAGCTGAGCAAAGTTGCTCTCCTCCTCTTCCCCATCTGAGATCTCAGGCATCTGCTTTCCTCTTCCCAGCAGAACCACAGGGGTGCAGGGGATGGCACAACGCACAGCTGGCACCCATCAGGGCACAGAGAGCTCCCAGGCTTATTGCTTTCCAGGCAGAATTTAATCAGGGTCTATGTCTGTGGAACTGGGGTCCCAAAGGAAAATGGGACTTGGGATAGAGGCTTGCACAAGCAGGCTGCAACAAGGACTGGCATTTAGTTGTGAGAAGGTTTTACTTCAGTGCTACTTTTGCCAGGGCCTGCTAATAATTTGCAAAAGCACACTCATCTAGAGCCAGCCAATGCAATTAGAAAGCTTGATTGTTTTTCCATGCATGAAACATTAAGAAAATTAAGGCATTTCTCTCCAGCCCAAGTATTGACTGTAATTATAGATAGCAGGCAGCCTCAGCTGCTATGAAATATTGAAGTGATTTTATACTGCTACTGCTATAGTGTACTACTTAGGGACAGGAGAAAGGTTGCCGCTTAATGAAGTGCAGTTTCACAGAACAACGGAAAGGAGGCCCATTACTACATCATACTGATGCCCTTTCCATTATTAGCCTGAAAGCACTTGCCAGATTAAAAGAAACAGGTTTAGACTTGCTTTATTATTTCCGTAATGTTAATTTGCCCTGAGCAGCTCTCTCTCTGGGTAATCTCTGCTTGGAAGAGAGATTCCTATCTGACAAAACCTTATTTAGCATATCTTAGCTTCTCAGAGTTTCAGGTGGTATGGCCGGGCCAGTCACGGGTCAGGGAGAACAGCAAGCGTTTCCTGGCAGCCAGGTCTTGAGCTTCAGCTGCTGGCATCAGGTGGTACCGCAGAATCCAGCCCCTGTCCAGAATCACTCTGCCACCTCTTGGTTTTGCAGGTGACAGCTAGCCTTGGAGACACTGGTATATCTGCGACCCTGGACTAGAAACAGGTGACCAAGGACACCTGAGGGCACCTGAGTACACAGACCCAAAAAGCCTCTGTGGTCCAACATCCTAGCTGTGAAACAGCACCTCTTTGTTTCATACCTATGAGTGAGAGGCAGAGTATGGGCTGCCTAGAGGCAAATAATGGCAGTACATCATAGAGCGCGGGCAGGGATTACTAATATTGTGAGCAGGTGAAATTGCCCAGGAGGCTTGTCATATTCTCCTGCATGTTACAGCAGGGCATGGGCATGACCAAGGTTTTGTCAGAACCGCCTCCCAAGCAACAAAACATCAAAACCAACCAACCAAAAAGAAAAAAAAAGAAACAAGATCTTTTTTTTAAACTCCACAAAAAAAAAAAATCAGTGATTCAAACTCTAAAGCCACCAACAAACTGTTTCACTTCTAAAGGCGTCAGACATAGCGAGGACTTTCAGCCCTACCCAAGAAGACTCAATCCCGAGACTGGTGGGCATCTCCTCTGCCCCGAGGAGGCAACCAGCAAACACCTGCACTCAAGACCTACTTGGTGCAGAGATAAGCGTAGGCTCGTAGGATGCTCCTAGTATCCTAGTAGTAAAGTAGACTGACTGCGATACTCCCCAGGTTGACATAGCTGCCACGTAATGAAATGTGATGGGTTTCTGACCCAGAGAGACAGGCACAGGATCTCACTGCAGGAACCCCAGACCCAAGGGTCCAAGCCAAATGGTCTGCAGCAGGGCCCAGTAAGCATCCAATTTGCTTATTCAGATCATCCTGTTTCACTGCGTTGTGCTCCATTGAGTTGGCTAAATATATTTTTTACTGCCTTAGCTCACAGCACAACTGGAATTTAAAAGGAAAGCACCCGTTTAAATTCATCAGAAGCAGTACCTGCAATTGTATCTTACTACAAATTCATATCCAAACGGATAGAAAAAGCAAAGGTCAGCCTCTGGAGTTTCAAGACCTATCAGAGAAAGTTGCCTCCGGCTAAGGTTAATCCTGAATGCAATTAGTTCCAAGCCTGGAAGGAATAAACCTAGATAGTAGAACAGACTAAAGTAGCATTTAATTATAAGATACCTTTGCTGACAGTCAGATTAGCTTGCAGAGATAAGACCTGGCTACAGTTGTGGGTTTTGCTGTACTAAAATGAATACAAAGAGTCGTATGTAAAAGCAGAAGGCATCGCTAATATCCTTTGGTTAGCAGGATTAAAGAGCTGCTCTTTCAACACAAAGCCTTGTTATCCCTTTTGTACTTGCAGCCTCCTGCAATAAGTAAAACAGACAGCTAGTCAAAGTGAAATGAGATTCGTGTCATTCATGTGTGCACTTAACACATAGCAGATGTATATTTAGGGCGTTATCTTCCCATCTTTCAACATTTCCATTTCACCTTATCCAGGCAACAGTTACCTTAACAAGTCAAAGGCTCCAAAATCTCTACATCAAAACAGTCCAGCCCAACAGACATCTTCCACAAGCATCCTCCTGCAATGACATCCTAACTGCTTAGTCAATACACATCTCGACACAACCAATTAACACATCTCAAGTCTTTATTTTCTTGCTAGACAATTAACAAAACCTAAAGGCTATTTCTTTGATAGGAGAAAATTGCTGCCATTTTCTTTTGTGCTAAGTCAATTAAAAAATAAATAATTCAGAGCTGGTCACTGCTCTCAGGAGTACAGTTTCTCCCTGCTGCTCGAAGTGCCAGATGACCTTCATCGGCTCAACAGCCTAGAGCCTGGGGTGGTCTGCAGCCCAGTTGGTTTAAAAGGGTAAGTTTAGGTAAACTAAGCTTATACTGTGAAGGTCATTATAAATAAAGCTCTGTAAATCTCAACAAGTCTCTGAAATACAGAGATTAGTGGTTTCAGCAAAATTTGTGGTTTTAGGGAGTGGGACTTACAGACAATGGCCTTACAAGAGTTTCACAGGGAAATCCTACCCTTCAGCCTGGTAGGCAAATGACAGAGCGATATAAAGGTCTGGCTGAGAAGGGCCAGGTCACGTGCCTTGTGAACAGTTTTATGCTCCATCCCTTTGCTTTTTCGACCGGGACTTTGGAAAAGATCTTCCTCTTTTCTGCTACTTATGGTGTTGGTACGTTCCAGGCTTTGAAGAGTCCAAGGAGCTTTTTCAGAGTTAACCAAAGCGTTTGCTGTGCCCTTCTTGCAAAGCTCCAATGACCTGGTGGGCCAGTACCTCTGCACAGATTTCCTTCTAGAAGAAATGCTATGAGTATCTAGAGGAGTAGATTGTAAGTTGACTTACAAGTCTGTTGGCCCAAATGGAGGGAGAGAGTTATTTCTTGAAGATTATCTTCTGGATGGAAAGCAGTTGCCAGAGCAACTGGGTTTGCCACAGAAAGTGTTAACCTTTGGAGCACTAATCTTTCCTGTACAGAAGCAGACCTTTCGTAGCTGTCAAGAAAAAAAAACACCTTCTGAAATACCAAAAACATTAATAAAATAATTTCCACACTCCATTAGGGATGTAGCCATGGTAAATAATGAGTTTATTTTGTTTGCTCCTACTGGCAAATTGCCTCCTAAATTTTAATCACTTCACTAAAGCAGCTGCCAGAGTTCTTCTTTCTCTTTAGTGCATTTATATTCGTTGCCAGTTTTGATACATATAAAATGCCGTTGTATTAAAAATACAAACAAAGCACAGTGGCATGCCTGCTGGAATACAAAACACAGCAATGATTTCATCAGTACATCAAAGGAGATCTCAGAGTGCTCTCCTTCCTAGCAAGCATTTCTCCTGAGAAACCAAGGCAGATTAGTCAGAGGCAAGCACAAGAAAAAGGTTTCTGTGCTGGACTTCAAATACATTGTGAAACATATTAAACAGTATTTTCTACTCTATAAAGATCCCATGTCCTGCTTTGGGGAATAAAAGGCACGTTGGTGTGCAGGAATGTTGAAAACCTGCATAAAAGATTGCATTTACCTCTCTGCTCCATAATAGATGTTCTTCTGATTTAATTGCCTTTGTAAAGCACATCACAAAAGTGACTAGGTGCTTTTCTGGGTAGGTTTCCTGATAAATCCACCCATGGGTATGTGCTCAGGGCAGTCAAGCAATTACAAATACTTGTATCACCAGAATTCGGGTCTTTGATATTTTATTTACTGTTATAAACCCAGTTTGAAGCAGACACAGTGCAACTAAAGACGCTCACACATGGGGATGGAGACACATAACTCTTTGAACAAGCTTTCCAAAGTACACCAGTGAGCACCCATCCCTGACATCCCAAGGGCAGCAGTCCAGCTGCTGCCCTGGGGCATGGTAGATAGTGTAGGTACAGATAGGTGGCATTTGGAAGGCAGCATTTGGATGTGGAACTAGGCAGGTCTGCAGAGACATGTGGCTTAATTAAAAATTGTATCTTTTTCTTAGATTGCTTTTGGCAATTACATGCTAAGGAAGGGACTGTTTAAAAAAAAGAAACAACAAAAAAAACCACGCTTCACCACTTCTACATCAAGAGAAACTGCAAAATCTAGAGATATCTGAGCATCCAACTTCAAAGACAGAAATAGGTTCCCTCCACAAATGTGCCAGCGTTGGATGGAATTTGGGAGTCTTGAAGCCCTCTTTACAGTTGTTAGCTCAGCATGTTTGCCCATTCTGGGTACAGCTTCCTAAATCTTCCGTGCTTGTCTGCTAGTCTTTGCAGGACCGCGTGCAACAAGTGAGTTTTCTGGTCCAGCATAAGTTCACCAAGTGGTACACTCTCCTCCTGGCCCCTTGATTAAATTACATAGACACGCCTTCCTTGTGGACTTCCCAACATGAAGTACTTGTATGTTGCAGGACAAGCCCTTCTCAGACAGAGCTGAAAACCTCACAGGACTATACGAGAAGTGGCAAACATGCTACAGCTGTAATTCCTTCCCCAAGCAAATGACAAAATAGCTGAACATTAAAAAAAAAAAATCAGGAACAGATTTAAGGAATGAGGGAAAAGAACACATTCCCCCCCCCACCCCCCAATATCTCAAGGCAGTATTATAAAACTAAATACGCTGCTGTTAAACACAGTGTTGGAAACTCTTGCAATGTAGTCAACCAAATATCTGTGGAAATGTCTCTCCATTTGAATCACAGAATCATTAAGGTTGGAAGACCTCAAGAATCATCAAGTCCAACCGTCAATCCAACACCACCCAACCCACTAACCCATGTCCCCAAGCACCACTGTTTGAGAAGAGCTTCTAATAACGTCAGCAAACACTTGCATCTACCAGTCCCACTCACCCTTCTAAGAGACCTCTGCTTATTGCAAATAGTGACAGGCAGGTGTATTTGGAGAACAAAGGGAAACCAGGTTCACCAGAGCTCTCAGATAAGCAACTGCCCTTCTGAGAGGGGAAAGAGCAGCACATGGAATATCTCCTTGCGGGAGAGGGTGCAAGTGATGCTTGTCTAAACGTAAGAGGACACGGAAAAAAGATAAAGCAAAAATTTAAGGAAGCTCTGAGTGGGAAAAGAGTGAGAGTGAAGGAGAAGGCATCGGTACACATTTTTCCGTAGAATATCTTCAGCTCCCCTGCATCTGGGAGCCTGGACAGAGTCCTTCATTTCTGACAGCCAACAGAGGATGTCAGCGTATGGGATTCATAGAAGAAACTGTCACAGTAACAAGAGCAGTGTTAAGACCCTAGGTATTGTCACTCAAACTGCCAAGTCTGGGGTTGCAAGGACCCATCAAGGTGAAAGCAGTTGAGAACAGAGCCTGTCCCACCACTGAAGGGCTCCTGCAACCCCTGAGTAGAAGGATTCTCGCCCACCTACTGAAGTTTAAGCAGGATTTTCCTCTGAGATAGTGCAGTGGCAATAGAGAGAGCTCACACAGCCCCTGCTCCCTGGTAGCCGTAGTGTGCTGCTCATCTGAGCCCCTGGAGAAACACTGCTGCTCTGATCTTAGGCAAGACGAGATCAACAGTAGAGGCAAGTTGTACAGTTGAGGAGCTCTGCTCAGTGGTTCCCTACGTTGGCACAGTGTCTGAAGGAGATGTCAATGTATGCCCCTTTTCTTACTTTCCTTTCTTTCCTGACTCTCCAGACACGGCCCTGCTTTGCTCTTGGTCCCATGCTCTGCCCAAGGGACACAAACAAGACTGGGGAAGCTCCAGAAAAACCAAAACCTCTGCCTACCATGACCAGCCAGGTAGAGAGCTGGAGTTTCCACATTTGACCGAGGCCAGGATGGTGGTTTCTGCCAGCACACCTGCCTGGGGCACATCCCACCTTCTTTCACCAGCATGGAGTCTCATTCCCTTTAAAACCCCAAGGGCAGGAACAAAATCCCATCAATACTTTTCTCATAGAAGCACTGCTCCAAGAGTCACGGGACATCTCCACTCCAACCTTCCACTAGAAGCAGGGCAATGACAAGAATCGGGCCAAGCTTTGGAGGGAGCCATGGTGGAGGGAGCAGTCCCAGACGAGGGAGAAACTCTCCTTCCAAAATAGCTTTTAAGTAATTAGTCTGTCTGAGCTGTGTTTGTCTCCTGGACTGATTTCTTACTTTCATACCCTCCCAGAGAATGTGTCTTGGGAAAGCTGCTTGGCTTTCTTGGTTTTCCTCTTGCCTGTCCCCAGTTTCTCCAGGCACAGTGTCCCAGTCCCCAGTAGTCCCAGTGGATTTGGATCAGGCACTAACCCTCTTCTGTCTCGCACTGTCTCTCTTCCTTACTCACTTTCGCTCTCCCAATGTCTCCTTCTCCTGCAATGCATTACTTTTCCCCCAGGCTTTTTCTTACACTTTTTAAAAACTGGAACTTTCATTATTCCTACTGCCCTGGGGGAAAAAAAATCACAGGAAACTACTTCTGCATAAGACAAAGGGGAAAGCAAAGCAAACCAAACAAATCTGCGTCTTTACATTTAACTAATAAAAGCAGAACAAAAAAAAAAAAAGCAGGCAGAGTCTCCAGCTTGAAAAAAGGTTCCCCTCAGAAATCTCACACAGAGCCATTGTAGGCATGGCTCTGGCTTTTTTCTCTGTTAAAAACCTCATTTTTTCTGTACCCACAGAGGTCTAGCCACAGGCAGGTTTTCCCCCAAGCTGCTGCATTTTCAAAGCTCACGTCTGTTTGCACTGGGCTCGCAGACTTTGATTAGTGAGTTGAAGTGATGGATAGGAAGCAGGGGTGGGAGCTGTTTGCTCCTCGCTGCCTGCCAGGCATCCCATGCTGCTTCACTCTTCTGAGCCTGCTTCTTCTGGCAGCTGGAATATTAAACCAGTTCGGTGCGTGCTGGAAAAGCAGGCACTGCAGAAGACTGGTGCTTAAACCACATGTCACTACTGAGTAGCGTTTATTTGTCACTTCTCTCTCCTGCTCCTTGTTCCCCTCCTTACCTGGGAAGCTCCTTGTCACATTTCCTTCTTGTTTGCCTCAAAAAGTATGAGCACACACAAGACCTACCGTTCTAAGCGTGCGTCATGTAACATCACAGAAGGGTTTAGGTGAGCAGGGACCTCTGGAGGTCTCTGGTCCAAACTGCTGCTCACAGTAGGACCAATTCTGATGTTACACCAGGGTGCTCATCCCATCAACCTTTGAAGATTTGCAAGGATGGAGACCCCACAGCCTTTCTGGGCCTGTCCCAGCACTGCGCTGCTCCCAAGGGGGAAAGTTTCCCTCCCTCTCATGTCCAACTGGAAATTCCCTTCCTACAACTCATGGTGCTGTTTCGCTGTGTGTCTCTGAGTGCAGTCTGGCTCTGTCAAGAACCACAAACCTAAGAGGCTGCCCAGGGAGGTGGTGGAGTCACCATCCCTGGAGGGGGTCAAGAAACGTGTAGATGTGGTGCTTGGGGACATGGGTTAGTGGGTTGGGTGGTGTTGTGTTGGACTTGATGATCCTTGAGGTCTTTTCCAACCTTAATGATTCTATGATGATTCTGTGATGATAAATTTTTTGGCGGGATGAAAATTCTGTACGCAGAACACGAGAGTCCCTTGTCTTTCCTGTACTAAGACAGCTTTCTTTCCTCCTCTCAGCTGCTTTCCCAGGGTACGCAGTTGCTGTCAAGGTACAGCACTGTCCTGGAACAGAGCTGTACAAAGCTCTCAGAGCGTAAGCTGGCAGTTCTGAAAGGTGGCAGGAGCCAGCTAGAAACAAATGCAAACAAAAAGAGATAGACAGCGTTACCCCTCGCTGACATGCTTTCCGAATGTTGTCTTTCAATCCACCGTGAAAAGTAACCTTTTCCTTTTTGGAAAATGCCACTGAATGAAAATGTTAAGCCTTTGAACTTCAAATTTCAAAAGATGGAAACAACTGACTTGTTTGGTGATGATGTGTTTTATCTGTCCTGATGGGAAGAGAATTAAGAAAGAGAACTTAAAAAAACTTATGAAGGGCAAGAAATCATGAACAAGTTATTAGTAGCTTAAAAAAGCTAATTGCCATGATCCTGAACACAAAATCAGAGGGGAACACATTTCCAATTGCAAAAAACCACTTTTTTAAAACTCAAGTTGCTTAACTGTAACCAAAGGATTAAGACTGATTTGAGGAAAAGGGTAGGGTTTTTAATTATTTTTTTTTTTTAGAAAAAGGGTATTTTAAAGACAGCTGTAATTGAGGACATGTGTTCTCAAAGGCTGTCTCTGAAGCTTGCTGGAGGAAGACTGAGAACATGTCATTTTATTTTAAAACTTGCCATGTGCCTGTGTTTCCCCATCTGCTCTGCATGCTTTTCACCATGTCAGGGAACAGGTCAAAGTTTTGCCATCGTCTGAGACTCAGGGTGCCCAAATATATTTTTACCTACTAAGGTACTCCAGATTCATTGGTCTTTGGATAATGAATATGGCCGCTCTTCGGGCTAAATGACCTTTTAATAGCAGTGAACTCTCCATTAGCCCCCTGTAAGCCTTTAACAACTAGCTCCAGCTGGGATGGGACCAAAGACTCACAGAACTCCTCAGTAAAAGGAGGGGGAGAAAAGGAGACATGACAGAGATGGGAGAGTAGGATGGGATAGAACAGAATAGGATAGAAGAGGATCATTCAGTTAGAAGAGTACGATGATCTCGTCCAACTGCTTGACCAATTCTGGGCTGACCAAAAGTTAAAGCATGTTATTAAGGGCGTTGTCCAAATGCCTCTGTTGTGGCTTTAAACCCAACTAGCAGCAAACACCACGCAGCTGCTCACTCACCCTCCCCTCTCCTGGGGATGGAGAGAGAATTAAAGGGGTAAACAGAAAAGAGACTCATGGGTTGAGATAACAATTTAATAACTAAACTACAACACAGTTGAGAAGTATAATGATAATGATAATAGTAACATATACAAATATACAAATGGGAGATACACAGTGATACTGCTCACCACTTGATGACCAAGGCTCAACCCATTCCTGGCTAATGATCCAGAGCAGGGAGAGTCCCGAAACCACAATCCTGGAAAGGACATGAGAGCCTGAGGGTCTGAGAGACCAAGAACTGACTGAGAGAGCAAGAGGACTCTGAGAGAAGGGTGACCCAGAGAGAGAAAGAACTTACAGACAGACCCTTATTTATATACTGGGTAAGACGTGCATGATATGGAATAGACCATTGGCCAGTTTGGGTCTCAGTCTTAAACCTGAGGTCGAATCCTGGGCTAGTGACTGGGGCTGTGCTCCCTCCCGGCTCCTTCTGCCCCTGCAGACACAGGCACAGCAGAGAAGCTGGAAAGTCCTTGACTGTCCTGGCAGCAACCATAACCATCAGTATGTGATCAGCTGCCTTCTCAGCACAAATCCAAACACAGCCTCAGACTAGCTACTGTGAAGAAAGTTAACGCTGTCCCAGACAAGACCAGGACAGCCTCTTAAACACCATCAGGCATGGGACATTGGCCACCTCTCCAGGAAGCCTGTTCTAGTGGTTGACCACACTCTCAGTAAAGAAATGCTCCTAATGTCAAGTTTGAACCTCTTCTGATGCAACTTTGAACAATTGCCATGCATCCTGGCACTGGATACCAGAGAGAAAAGATCACCACCTCCCTCTCCACTTCCCCTCCTCAGGAAGCTGTAGAGAGCAGTGAGGTCACCCCTCAGCCTCCTTTTCTCTAAACTAGACAAACCCAGGGTCCTTAGCCACTCCTCATAGGATGTGCCTTCCAGCCCTTTCACCAGTTTTGTCACCCTTCTCTGGACATATTCATATACAAGATCCTTCTTAAATTGTGCAGCCCAGAACTGCACACAATACTCAAGGGGAGACCACATAAATGCTGAATACAGCAGGATAATCACCTCTTTTCACCAACTGGTTATACTGTGTTCAATGTACCCCAGGATGCTGTTTGCCCTCTTGGCTGCCAGGGCACTGCTGGCTCATATCGAGCCTGTTGTCAACCAGCATCTCCAGATCCCTTTCTCCAAGGCTGCTCTCCAGCCACTCCTCTCCCAATTTATACTTGTGCCCAGTGTTACTCCATCCCAGGTGCAGAATCTGGCATTTGGACTTGTTAGATTTCATCCCATTAATAGCTGCCCAATGCTCCAATCTATCTGGATCCCTCTGCAATGCACCTTGTCCTTCAAGAGAGTCAACAGCACCTCCCAGTTTGGTATCATCAGCAAACTCGCTAATGATGCATTTGACTCCTGCATCCAGACCATTGATAAATACATTGAGCAAAACTGGCCCTAGAATTGAGTCCTGAGGAACACCTCTGGTGACCGGTTGCCAGCCAGATGTACCCCATTCACTGCAACCCTTTGAGCTCTGCCCTTGAGCCAGTTCTTCATCCAGCACACCGTGAACCTGCTCATCCCGCAGCTGAACAACTTGTCCAGAAGAATGGTGTGAGGGAGAGTATCAAAAGCCTTACTAAAATCCAGAAAAGCTCTATCCGCTGCTTTCCCTTCGCCCACGAGGCAGATGACCTTATTGTAGAAGAGTAGTAGATGGGACTTTCCCTTTGTGAATCCATGTTGATGCCTGATGATTTCATTGCTGTTTAAACACCCTTCAGTAGTACCCAGTATAATCTCCTCCATAATTTTTCCAGGAATGGAGGTTAGACTAACAGGTCTGTAGTCTCCTTGGTCATCCCTCATGCCCATCTTGTAAATCGGAATAACGCTGGCTAGTTTCCAGCCAGCAGTGACCTCCCCAGACCTCCCCTCTTCTCCTCCTGGAGGAGACCCTAGAAGTTTGGAAAGGACCCTTTGTGATCATCTGGACATGATGATGGGCTTGAGTCCTCTTCTCAGAGCAATTTCTGCATCAATTTTGAAGAACAAGAGCATGACCACTTTCAGATCTGGGCCAAGTCAAAGGACCTGGATTCCTTTGCATGAAGGCAAGGCCATGTTAAACCTGAAAAAATTAAGTTACCTGTGGACCTGGGCACACCCAGGGTCTACAGCAAAGATTTGCCAAGGCAGGTACACAGCACATGCTTCGCTGACTGACCAGAGAAAGGTGGCCTTGTTTGCAGACTTAACTCACGCACAAGTGTTGCACTGGATCTGTGCCGCTGGCACGGATATTCAGAGTAGGACATGTTACACCTCTGTTCCATCAGCCTAATTCCCCCCAACTAAATTGCTGTCAACACCAATGGATAACAAATATTTAACATATGCCTTTGAGGTACGCAGGGATCTTTCCCTCCACAAAGAAAGTGAAATGGAATACACCAAGCTGAACTGAGCCACCAGAAGTTCTGTATCTACAAGGCCAGATGGGGTTGCCATTACATGATTATAGACTATCAAATACATATTTCACTATGTCCATTGTCCTTACAACGCAAGAGAAAAAAAAATCAATTAAAAAAACCCAATCAAACAAAAAAAAAAAACCCACAACAACACACTCCCCCTTCTTAAAGCTATTTTTCTTCTGGTACCAAAGAAAAGCCTGATATGGATCTGACCTCCCATAGATGCATTTGTTTCAACTCCCCTCTTAAATGAAGTTTCTCTGGAGAGAGCTATAGGATCAGATAGCAGAATAAGGATTTTCTTTATCAAGGTAGCTGGTGAACTGCAGTATTTTACAGGAGACTACTGAGCTTTCACAGTAAAGATGGCAGCAGGAGGTGGGAAAATACTGCATCACACTGTCCCAGTTAATACTGGAACTGACACATCAACAGGGTGATAAGAGGCATCTTGTCACATCATTCTGCAGCTGCCGGTGATTCTAGGTTGCTTAATATTTTTGCCCATGCCAAGAGGCATGTTCAGCTGCCCCTTGCAGCCATGAACTATGTAATGACCTTAATTAACCATTGCCACCAGCTTGTTTGGTGGGGTTTCTCTAAAAGCTCTGCAGCCTATGATAACATGGGTTATTTGCATTGCTAGAACAGCCACGAGGAGGAGAGAAGAGTTATATTTAGCTGAGGAAGAATAAGAGACATCTTCTCATCTCAACCAAGAAGTGGGTGTCAAAGACTCAATACAGAGCTCCATAGTGCTGACCACTGATCAATCCACAGAAGCAGTCCCAAACCCAAAGAATTTAAAGCCTGGGCCCATCAGGCTGTAGGGTTGTCCTGCAGATTGTTTTTTGTTTGGGGAACATAGGAAGCAGCAATATTTTGCTGATCAAACAGTACTAGAGCTGATATAGATGGTAACAAGACTGTCAGTTACCTGAACCACACACCCCCGTTCTCTAAAATGCATTTAGTACCTGCTTGTATGGTACGATCAAGTTGTAGCTATACCCCACTCCTCTCCCCTTTGGGTTCACATATGTATCCTTGTAAGGCTTAGGGTTAAACCAGCTTGCAGAAAGCATTTTGATTCATATATTGCATGATTCAGACAACCCATGTAGCCCCTGATAAACTTCTGAGCCTCAACTCAAGTCTCTTAACACTCACTAAGTACTCCATTAATACCTGGCATGCAGCACAACACACAGACTCCTGCAAGCTGTTTGTTTCTTCTTCAACGGGAGCAAAGAAAAGAGGCACAGACCAAACACAGTCAAGTTTTTTCTGTAGCTGCTGTGACTGAGACTAGAACACTGATGGGAGTCACTGAAGTAGCTTTGGAGATATTTGTAGAGGGGCCTTGTGCAAGACCCAGTTGGGATCACGGTGTGTTCTAAATGGGAAAGAATGGGAATGTGTGTGGAATAAAGGGCAACAGATTGAAAGCATGTAAGAGATGTATAAGAGCATATAAGCTGGGAACAGACTGAAGATGGAGATGGGTAGGTAGAGAGAAGTTTCCAGGACAGGTCTAGATGGATTTTCATCAACAGAAGCACAGACAGGGGTGTAAGAGGAAGACTAAGAGAAGCAGCATGAGAGAAGGGCATGGGAAAGAAGAGACAGAAATATTCTCCATACTAGACACCAGAGGAGCAACAAGAGACCTGAATGGGAAGCAGCAAGATGGCAGTCAGAGAAACCAAGAAAAAGAAAGGCCTAAGGGCATCTCAGGACAAAGAGCAAAGAATTGAGGTAAATGGGAGACAACATCAGAAGAGGGGACAGAACGTTGGTTTTGCTCAAACAACAGCATGGCACTTCACCGCAACAGCAGAGATAGCAGAGGGCTTGGGATTTCTCCCTCCTTTGCAACACATACCCCCCTCCAAGCATCATTTGCTTTTTGCATGGCAGGAGGTGTCATCAAGGCTAGCAATGGGAATGTGAACATTTAGGGAGATGTTAGCTTCTTTTTCAAGCATCCCACTTCCAATAGGTGAACTAGGGAGGAAAATAACCCAACAGAATTAGTAAGCAATGGATAACAGTAAAGCTAACCTACTGTGCATCATAACAAAAAAACCCTTACTGCTGCACTGCCACTGTGCCAAACAAGAAAGCCTCCTGCCCCGCTGACAGCACAATCTTTTGAAAAGCAGCCTTGCTCAACACTTTGATTTTGTATTTAATTCTATATCCCTATTTTGAGAACAATGCCTCACTCTAAACGCTGCTCAAGGGGCACAGGCTAGTTGGAGGAGTCAGCTTGAGTTTGTTGCTTTAATGCAGCAAGGTAAATTTAGTTACTCAAAGAAACTTTGCAGAACAATCAGGAGATACCACTTTGAGCTGAAGGAGGGTCACTAGGAAATCATCCAGAAGTGTCCTGCCTAACCCAGCATGCCCTCCTTTCCCAGCCCACCCCAAGAGCAATTAAAGCTTCATTTCCAGTGCTCTGGCACAAATACCACAATCATTCAGAGCACCAGGGATGTATTCAGTACACAAGCAGCAACTCCACCATAACTGCAGCAATAATTTTAAGGAATTTGGCGCCCACTTGTCACCTCCAGCTGTTTTGTTCAAAAATCAGTCTAAGCATTATGGGCCTCGTGCAACAATAGTCTCAAGAGGAAGCGTACAGTGCAGATTACCTTGGCACAAAAGCATCTCAGGAGCCCCTGTCAGGACTAACATATCACACCCACCTGCTCTTGTAACAACAGGCCTCCAGTGATCAATGCCTTAGAGAGACATTTAACACCCTCCTCCCCTCAATTTCCAGAAATTACATTTCACTTAATCCCCCAAAGCAAAAGCACCCATGCTGGGAGTGTGAGTAATCCGCAATGCTTTGGGGTCTGAGGCTCAAACTGTAACAGCACCCAGACAAGCAGTGACACCATCACTGCGAGGCGCCCAAGCTCAGGCTCACTCAAATCCTCTGAGAGCATCAGCCTCCAGCTCCACCTGGAAAGTGCTCTTTCTGCAGGACGGCATGTGCCCAGGACTCCAAGGATACACCCAGTATGTTAGTACCTGTGGTTGGGTGTAGCAAATTTTTTAAAAAACATTAGGACTTGCCTGGCTGGAATAATAGATGGAGTATAGCTGATTGAGAGGCAGGGCTAAGGGGCCCTTGCAAAGGAGGTCTGAGCTGACCAGGTATGCTGTCTGTTACTTTCAGGAGGGGCCCATTGCCTGAACCTGGAGCTCTTTTGAAATCCTCACCTGCTATAATGAAGAAGAGATCACCAGTGTGAGATATGACAATACCCGGCACGTGACCTAGGTTTTCAAACAATATGCACATTCACACAAGCTGGATGCACAACTTGGAGCCCCTGAAAAGCCACCAAAGCAATGCACCAAGTTGAAGCTGCAGAGCCATGTTTCTGGACTGCCCTTGTTGCCACCGTGAATTCACCTTTCTCCCACCAGGCCACCTAATGTGGACATCAGCTTTTTTCAGCTCATGCACCAGGAACACAGGCAGCAGGTCGAAAGGATATATTCGAAGAAAGAACAAGTTACACAAGATAGAGACTATAGCTGTACAACTTCACATAGAACCAGAAGGTATTTGGACAACGCAGCTACAGGAGAGGTACAAACTTTTATAGGGAGCTCTCCTCCCTCTTCTAGTTCCTTAACAAGCCAATTTGCCAGTTAGTGGAATTAATTCCAGCACATTTGTGTCCTTTAACTTTTCCACTTTTCCCCACTGCAGTACTCCCACCTTCCCTCCGTGCCTCGCAAGATGTTTGTTGCTGATCTCCCCTTTCAGCTGGAGAGTACGCAGCCTGCAGCTTGCCTTGATGCCAATCTGGGCCAACTGCCAGCTGACCTAACACAGCACTGAACTTTTGAGTCAACCAGAACTTTTTCTTTGGCCAGAAATTTTCCCAGTATTTGTAGGAAATTCACTAACTCTGGGAACTCTGCTCATTCATCAGATTGATCAGGTTTGTCAACCAGGGCCGGGAATTACTGGGAGTGGAAGAAAGACCAGACAGACCCAATGATAATGCAAGCCTTATTTCTTTAGGAGACCAGTCTCAAAGATAGCACTGCTAAAGATGGGGAGCTGTGCTAATTAACACCAGCTCATTAACCCCCGTAGCCCCTCTGGACCACTGCTGGAAAACACAAGGCTTGCTTCTAGCAACATGCTGGCACAGGTACCCCAGAGTCCCTGACTCAGCAGTCTTTCACCCCGTTTGTAAATTACAGCACAATCAGTAAATTTATTCAAGTTGGGAAAGTGCTGAAGTACCCACTCACACCTCTCCTTGCCATCAATCTTGTCACCCTGCCAAGCAGACTCGAAATGACAGTTATGCAGTCATGACATGAAAACAAGAACTGCTGCATCATACCTAGCTTCCAAAGGGGTATTTTAAAAAAAGGAAAAAGCAATGACACAGCAGTAAAGGGGTTTCCAAACACCCTCTCAAGCTGGTCTAGGTTGGGTGGCCTGTTGAGAGGACGTACACTCCACAATAGACACATATCCCTGGCTATGTGATGATCCTGCACCCTGGGTTTAAATCCTTCCACCAAGCAACAGACAGAAGGAATATGGAGATTGAACAGCCTCTGTTTGTTGTCCCCAAATAGTCACTGTCCAGTTTTCCTTCATCATCCTCATTAGGAGCATTTCTAGCTAGCAGAGATGGCGAATTGCAAATTTTCATAAAGAAGAAACTTTCTTTGCTGTTGTCCCAAAGTAGAAAGGATTTCAGGGAGTTTTAGGATTTTCACTGAAAATTCAGTTCTGAAAATTCAATTCTGAAAATTTTCCCTAAATTCTCCTCCATCCTTGCAGAAGCAATGGGAAGGTCAGAGGCCCTTGTGCCATAGTGGTAACTGAGGCAATGCTCTCATCAGTCACACAAAGCATAATTCGGCTTTTACTTATTATTAGAGAACAATGACTCCTCCTTTACCCCCAGGCCAGGCTGGATGAGGCTTTGAGCAACCTGGGCTAGTGGGAGGTGTCCCTGCCCATGGCAGGGGGTGGAACTCGATGATCCCTAAAGTCCCTTCCAACCCAAACCATCCTGTGATTCCACAGCTCTGTGACCCGGGTCTCCTTCAGCATGTTCATCTGGGGCTCCATGTAAGCGATGCTCCAGCTGATAGCATCAGAAGCCTACATGTACATTTTACTGTTGGGAATAATATCAATACAATTAAAATAAAAATGAACAATTCCTTTGTCAGGAGCTTCAGTCCAGCTGTCAGAGTATTCCTGTCCCCTGTTAAATTGCACTTTCATATTTAATAAGAAGTTATTTACCCATTTTAACTGTCAAAATGTGACAAGGCACTTGGGTCCTGGCTGACAAACTCATTTTTCATCTTCAACTATTTCATGCAATTCCAGAAAATTTGAGAAATGGGCTAAGCCCAGCTAATTCTTACACAGAAATTCCACAGCATTCACTTCTGCTTCTGCTTCATTATTTGTCCTTATTACAGAATTAGATCGGAAAGCCCAATATTTCCACTTCCATAACCCTTCAAGTTTGCAAAAAATTTTCCATCATATTGGAAAAACTAGAAGATTGTTGGAGTATTAGGTTAATTAGGTAGTTCAATGAAGGGCAAGATCTGATGTCCTTCTGGCACTTAAATTCTTGATCTTGCAATAAGTGTTATTTTTTTAATCAAGGATTATTTTTTTAATTCTTAATACTCCTTATCACCATAGTGCCCTGCGGCTGGAATGAGCATTACGTATTCTGATCCATGCTAGGCTCACACAGCACATTGTGAAGTGACAAAATTCTTGTTAAGAAATGATCTAAATTATGGAAGATTGCCTAGAAGGATAGTTTTGTATGAAGAAAATGAATCTGCCTAACATTAGCACCTTTTTTTTTTTTTTTAAGCATGCTCATACAAAATCAATCAGGAACCAGAATGTGCAGCTGCTCTACTGCATGATTTGAGAAAGGAGCAGCCAGAACTGGAAACCAAATTACAACACAGATAATGAACCACATTATGATCAGAAGTCCCACTCCACAATACCACAGCTTTCCCAGGCTCATGCTAAATATATAAATACCTGCACAGAAGTGAGCACTAGAAGAAGCAGAGAGCTGTGATGGGAACAAGCCTTCCTCGGAGCAGAGAACTTGGCTGTTCCCAACTTTCACACCACCATTGCAAATCCTCCGTCTGGCTGAAGACACAGAGCTAGCCCTTGTTATCTCTGCTCCCTGCTCTGCCACCACCAAAAATATTCGGATCCATCTTCTACAACCTTCCTAAACACCTGACCACTGGAAGTCCCCCGCAGGGTCACCCAGAGGTTGGGAATGTGAGAGCACATACATGCTTTAGAAGCATCCTTTTTGCAGGACTGTATGGGAGAAGCCGCTGCACTGCACAACGGCTGCTATGGTCCACAGGGGTTTGCAGTGCCTGGGTTTGGGTTCTGAGTTTGGCCCGATGGCAGCTGTACCTGACACAGTGTATTTCATACAGGAATCATACAAGGACCCATGCCCCACCCTCACTCAGATCCCAAAAATGACCTGGCTTCGGGGCAGCTCTGTGGGTTTTTTTTTTCACAGAACAAATTAAAAATTATAGACAGGAGGCGGCTTTAGTCCCAGGCCTCTGACAGGACAAATCCCCTAAGAAATCTGCTTTCCCACCCCTAAAATAGCATGATCTTTTCACCCCTGTTCACAGTCAATGAAGATTAAAAGTGCTTGCAAACCCCCACCTCAAGGTAAGGGCTGGGCACTCTTGCTGCTCACACCTACTAATCGATAATTAGGATCAAGCACCTCAAGGCACCCACCTGTATCACTGAGGTATGTCAGCAGGGCAATGAACTAATTAAATCAGACTGAAACATCCTTTAATTAATCTGGAGATCATAAAAACATTTGCAGCTTTGGATGTGCAAACAGAACTTGTGCTTTTAGAAGTCTCTTAGGGCACCTGGAATCTCTGTCCCCGCTTTTCCTCAAGAGCTACTTTTGCCCATCTAAGCTTTCTGAAGAGACAGCTAACAGGACTAGCTCGTTAGTCTAACTGAGCTGCTGGAAAGCTCCCACTCCCCGTGCATCACTTCCTTGCCTTGCCTGCAGCCTGCTCTTGCTGTGCTTGCGCTGGTCCTTGAGAAAGGAGAGCCTTACAGAGGGTGGGATGTTGATCAGAGGAACAGGAGCTGGTCTTCAGAGGAGCACAGGGATAGTGCTCTTCTGCACACCTGGGCTGAGAAACTTTGGCAGTAAGGATTTATCTTGTTGCAGGTGAGCCAAGAGGGTCCTATTAGCAGTCACTCCAACACATGGACTATCCTGCACTACCCTAGCTCCTCACTGGTACTATGAGGCATATCCTAGGACATCTCCTGAAGATTCAGGAACAGCTGATACCTCTCTCCAGTCTAGTGGAAAGTGATATTTTAAACAGCCATTGAGCACGGGACTGAGGAACAGGGCTGCTCATGGAGAGTTTCCCTGGAGCACTGGGATACTGGTCAGCATGGAGCCAAGCCTTTGTCTTGATCCATGGAGCCTGTGAATGTTCTGCTCCTTGGCCATTCCTGTTTACTGGGCCCAGCAAACCAGGTACCTCTGCCAGCAAACATCTGGGTACCAGATGAATTTCAGGGATGGGAGAAAAACAACAAATAAACCCAAAGCAACAACAACAAAAAAGGGCTGTGGGATATGTCAGTTCTTGGTTTTCCTGCCTGGAGAAGCAGCTGGTCAGCCATAGGCTTTGGTGGATCGTCCCTGAGTAATTTGCAGGTTCCTAGATGCCCTAAAGCCCTGCCACTGGCCTGCCCTTCCCAAAGTAGCACATTGCTTCACGTCCTAGGTGTAAGGGGAAGGGATGGCTGTGTTCCTGCTGGCAGAATCCTGCACCTGCTGGTGAGACCCAAGCACTGCCAAGGGGCAGGACTTCTTTCCCTCCCAAGCTTACTCTGTGCTGCCAATACTTCAGGACCAATTGTCTACCCGCTCCAACCCCTTCCCAACCTGGAAAAAAAAAGTGTTGGGACTGAAAAATTAAATCAGTGGAACTTAGGGGAAAAAAAAAATCCTACATCTTTGCAAGGACGTGTCCCAAAGCAAGCAACACATCTGACTTTACTTTTATTTATGCCCTTCTGGGACAGGCAGAGAAGAACCATTTTAATCAGGCCTGGCTGGATGATATACAACCAGTTTAGCTACTTGCTAACTGAAAGCATCAGGGATCCGAGTTTTCTCACTAGCACAAAATAACAAACCTAGCACACACACGGGGGTACCATGTTGATAGCACTGTCTCTACAGCATGATTTTAGGGGTTGGGTTGATGGTTGGACCTGATGATCCTTGAGGTCTTTTCCAACCTTAATGATTCTGTAATTAGGATTAAGAAAGAGCCTTCAGCTTGCTTCTAGTCAACTACATGTGGATTTAGCAGCTGCCTAGGTTCAGATTTACTACAAGTTATATCACACGGCAGCAGATGCAAAATAAGGCAAAGCCTGCAATATTTCAGTGTCAAGCTTTGCGCCACTATATTTAAAGCTGTGGCAGAATTGCCTTCACCCAGTGTCCTTGTTCTGTGCCTGAACCAGAGATATTCATGATGCAGCTGACAAGCTCACTAAAGCCTACCAAGAGCTCATGCCTTCCTCCCTGGGCTTTGTTTTCAAAGGCGCCCGTGGCAACCTCAAAAAATGCCAGAAGCTGTCCGAGCAGCAGGATCTGCTTACCTCCCTTCCTCACTGCTTGTCTCCGGATTAGGCTACTACAAGTTTACAGAGCCCAGGCTGAATAGTCTGGGCAGTTCCTCCTTTGTGTAATTGGAAATTGTTGTTAGAGGAACTGTTTGCAGGTGTGTTGCATGGCCAGGGCACCGGCTCCAGTGCAGAGAGATGGCTCAGGCTGGAGCAAGCCTGCAGCCCCACAGGGCAATTTCTCTCCCTCTCCAGCTCATCTTGCAGGGCTCTAAGCTTGGCTAGGGCTTCACCTACCTGTTGAAATAACAGAGCAGACCCTGTCCTCTTACAAGTCGTGTAGGAGGAGAAGTTCCCTCTAAGAGGAGCTTGTTGCAGACTCCCACTTCCTGTCAGAGGATGGACAACTCAAACCAGCTCCCTTCATGATGTACCCTGGACCAGGTACTCCCCCAGCATCATCCCCAGCACCTCCTCCACACACACTGGCTGACGTGATTTAGGGTAGGATTGCTCATTTGCAGCATTGGCTTGTGGTCTGGCTGTAAAACCTCTCAGACTGGGCACCACTGCTGCTGTATTTAGCTGAGTAGTGCTCGTTAGGAGAGCAGAGATGAAGCACAACAGCACAAGGAAAGAGCTGGGTTTCCTATCTCTAGAGCTAATAGTATCTTAGTCATTCCTGCAAGGAAGCACAGAAAATCAAAGCAAGTTCCTGATAAGAGCAATTTTGGGAAAGACATTTAAGTCATAAATTCTACCTTGGGTAGCCGTTCCACACTGAAGACACTTTCCATTTAATCATTTCTGACTCCTTACCCTTCAAAATATTCACAGAAATACAAGATACACAGACTACTTCTGACCACTTTCCTTGACTGGTCTGCAATATTTCAGATGTGATTAGCAACTCATCTATAAGACCCTTACTGAACCCCTACAGACTTTCTGAAGATCTGTCCGTAACATTTTTACTTAGAGAAATCTTCCCGTTAACAGTCAAGGCACATCACTATATTTAGTTTTCAGGAAATACGACACTCATTCCATAAGAAGATTGGGGGGAAAAAAAAAAAAAAACCAAC
This sequence comes from Pterocles orientalis, assembly GCA_011057875.1. Taxonomy (NCBI): domain Eukaryota; kingdom Metazoa; phylum Chordata; class Aves; order Pterocliformes; family Pteroclidae; genus Pterocles; species Pterocles orientalis. The sequence continues at coordinate 180,897 of WKFP01013530.1, read as the reverse complement.
AGTGGCCTATTTCTTTGTAATAAACTTGTTGCTAAGGTATTGCCATTGATTTTCCTCTATATAATATATTTCTCAAGCACTGTAGGAGTAAATTTAGAATCTAAAGCAAGAAGAAAAAAAGTTTCTTTAGCAAGCCTGAGTTTGGTCAATCAATCATTATGGAATAAAATAAGAAAAAAAAATCCTTCTCACTGGCCTTATGAAGTGACGCGCAGTAATTCCTCAGAGCTGTGTAGGCCTCCTGCAGATTAAGCAAAATTCATCAGAAAGACTTGAGAGAGGTTTCTTGAGAAGTGAAAGCGGTAAAACACCAAGAATCCACTGAATCTGCTATTTGCCATTAGTCACAGGCTTTCCTGCTTCCAAGCAGGTCTCATGGTTTGGTCTCACAGGAAGGTCTCATGGTTTGGTCTCACGGGAAGGTCTCATGGTTTGAGGAGCAAGTTTGGAGCAACCCTTGACTTTTCACCAGGGGCTGGACAGGAGATGCAAGTTACAGGAGAGGATTCAATGCAACAACAAGTCCAGCTTCCCATAAAAGTTGGCACAAGCCAACACTGTGCTGTGCCAAGAGTGACCCACAAGCACCCAAGTCCAGGAGCGAGGTCCCTAGGAAAGCTCATCTGATAGCACGGGGCATGGAGGGGAGGCCATCACCTCTGTGCAGATCTTATTCAACAGTCGCACCCTCATAGTTAACAGCCTGTCTATAGGTAAGAGCACTGCTCCAAGCACTCCCTGGCATTTCGCTATGCAATGTGGATGCTTTTCCAGCTCGCTCATGCAACACAGCCCTCAGAAGAGTCAATCTCAATATTCTGTTCCCTGCAGCCATTCAGTGGCCCTACAAAAAAGGGACACCTACAGTCCCTTTCCAAACCTGAACGTACCACGAAAGCAAATGCTGATGTCCCAGCTCATCCACACCTTGTTTTTAATTAACTCACCTACTCTGTTTCAAAACCTTCAGAAGGTTAAAAACGAAATGAAGCCTATCTTAATTTTACTTGGTGGAGATTATTCATACATGCTACAAGACGCATTAGTAGTGCTTACAGGCATAAGAGAGATAAGAAATAATTTAATCTCACATACGTGAGCAAAAATAAGCACATCTGAGCGTTCAGCACAAAATTCTGACCTACGAAGCAAGCTTATTTAGAAATCACCGTAACAGAAAGTTACCATTTCACAAATTGCACAAGGTTGAGTTTTCTTAATAGATAATATCATTCCAGCAACTTCACCGCTCCCCAGCTGGGTTACACAAGCAAATTACTTCTCCATCTCTATCTAGGGCAGTGGTTTTCAACCCCAGCCTAAGTCTTCATGGACTTCTGAGGGACGGCAAGTGGGAACTAATATAGCACGTACATAGGGGCTACATGGATCCAAATACTCCTAAATGGTCTGGCTCTCTTCTGGGAGAGATTTAGCCTTCCAGAAATTGGGAGTATTTGAAAAATCACCTGTCCAAATGGTAAATTATTAGGAGCAGTGACTGAATCTTACACTGGAAGTGTACAGCACCCCATTTTCTCGATTGTAAGGCAACAGAACAGAAGCAAACAAGAATAATGTTGCTGGACTGACAAGGTCTGCTTGGAAATCACATATATAGTTTTCTTTGCTAATTTCTATTTTGAATAAATATCTCCGTGTACAGATGAAGTTCCACAAGGCCAAGTGCAAGGTCCTGCACGTGGGTCGAGGCAATCCCAAGCACAAATACAGGCTGGGTGGAGAATGGATAGAGAGCAGCTCTGAGGAGAAGGACTTGGGGGTATTGATTGAAGAAACACTGAACATGAGCCATGCAATGTGCACTTGGAGCCCAGAAACCAACCATGTTCTGGGCTACACCACCAGCAGCAGGTTGAAGGAGGTGATTCTCCTCCTCTGCTCTTGTGATTCCCCACTTGGAGTACTGCGTCCAGGTCTGGGCCCCCCAATGCAAGAAGGATGTTGAGCTGTTGGAGCAGGTCCAGAGAAGGCCATGAAAATGGTCAGAGGCTGGAGCACCTCCCGTAGGAAGACAGGCTGAGAGAGTTGGGATTGTTCAGCCTGGAGAAGAGAAGGCTCCAGGGGGACCTTAGAGCAGCCTTCCAGTGCTGAAAGGGGGCTACAGGAGAGATGGGGAGGGACTTTTTACAAGGGCATGCAGTAACAGCATGAGGGGTAATGGATTTAAGCTGAAAGAGAGTAGATTTAGATTGGATATCAGGAAGAAATGTTTTCCTGTGCGGGGGGTGAGGCAGTGGCCCAGGTTGCCCAGAGAAGCTGTGGATGCTCCATCCCTGGAGGGGTTCAAGACCAGGCTGGATGAGGCTTTGAGCAACCTGGGCTAGTGGGAGGTGTCCCTGCCATGGCAGGGGTGTTGGAACTCAATGATCTTCAAGGTCACTTCCAACTCTGTGATTCTATGATGGTATGATTTTATGATTCTATGCCCAGTCCATTTTCAGCCTTGAACCCTTTACCAGCACAGGCAAAGAACAACAGCGCCCTTGCCTGCAGCATTCCACTCTGAAAGCATCCTTCCATTCCCCTCAAAGCCAGGGCAGGCAAAGCTGTCTGTTGATACTAACTGAATTGTCCAAACATCAGCAAAACAAGAAAAGGAGTGGTGGGGGGCAGGTGCTAAGACTTTCTTGGCCCTCCAGATGAGCTTTTCTCCAGCACAATGCTCAGTCTGGGACCAACTGGTCCCAGTCCCAGTGAAGCCTGTGGAGCCAGCCCAGCCCAGCATGAGCAAGTGCCTCACTAAGCCACTGATTCCAGAGCTTATTTCAACTCTTCACCTATTCTTACATTACCTGAAAGCTTCTCAACTCATGAGAACCTCATAAATAACTCCTTGCTTTAAAGCACCTCATTAAGACCTGGATCTCCTTTTAACTACACTCCCATAAATCAGCAGGCTTTCTACTCCAGTCAATAAACCACATGAGCAGGGGTTAGTTCTTAGGATCTGGCTCAAATCCACCTCTCTTTTGGCTAATTGATATCTCTAAGTGAATAACTGTGTAGAAGTGACCTTTGGCGAGAAAAGAAACTTAAATCTCAGAAAACTGTTCCTGATTTTACTAACCTGGGAAGCTGCCTTCCCAGAAAAGTCAGTCTCTTGTTCCCAGCATAACTAAGAACAGAAGCATCTTTCAACAACTTTATTGTCTGGTTCTCTCTTTTCTTCCAAAGCCTATTGGAATACAAAAAGTATTAAGTTATCTACAGCTTTTCTTTGAACAAATCTTAGTTACCATAGTCTGGAAACTCAGCAGCATCTTGCAGATGACCTTGAAAGGAAATAGGTTTGCTTTGCCTGACTCTGAGCAGAAGAGATTAACACCACCTGCGCACACCCCACAAAAGCTTTATTAGCGGGCACAACAGATCTAGGTCCAACAAACAGAGCAAAGCCATGTTGTTGGCTTGTTGCAGACATCTTTCAACACCACAACACTGCAAGAGCTTCAGCCTGAGCTCTCCTCTCATAGATAAGAGCAGCAAACTGGAAAATGCATCCCCCCCCAGGTATCTTCCTTGTCCCACCCTTTGTTTGCAGGGTAATAGAGAGCTGCTTCTTACCCCTAGAAAATACTGTAGTCAAGGAGGGATGGCCCATCTCCCAGACTGAAAACTCCAAAGCCTCATAGTCTTATCCTTGCAAGCTCTTCTCTTTCCCCTTCTGAAGGTTCCGTCTTCAATTTTTCCAGATGGTCTGGTCATTGGGTGAATTCTAGCTTTAGACAGCTGCAGTAGTCTTCTCTTTCCCGTTTAATAGAACAAAAGCCATCATGATTTATTCTCAACTGGATAGAAAGATACTGAAGTCAGTCATGTTACTAACAGAAATGGAACCTTAAAGCTGATGTCAACCTTGGTACTGTTTCAAGATGCCACCAGGTACTAATAACCCAGGATACAGCCCTGTAAGGTCCCACCTTGCAGGTAGGAGGTCGCACCTGAACCACTGCACTTCATGTGCATGTAAGCCTGCCCAGTGTAATACTAGAAAACTACGACACTATGAGCCTTTTATAATTTAATGAGAGTCATCTAATAATGAGTCATTTCCTAAAATGGCCAGTGGGTTGCCGGTTACCTGGCTGCTATTTTTCGGTTGCACAGAATAAAAGAAATACCAGGTACCAGAGCACCTGGTCCAACAGACACAGCTAGACCCAATGGCTACAAGCTGTAGTTTCCAATGAAAGTGGAATCCCTTACCCCATCGGATCCACTTCTGGGAATTTTCCTTCTAGCCTAAAAAGGCTCAGGGTCCCAAGGGAACACGTGACAGCTTGAAGGACGTGGATAGTCAGAGCATGTGTCTGGAAAGTCTCTTCAGGCCTTAGACCCCAAGACTTGAGGAAAGCTTCCTCCGAACAGCAGGCAGTCATAAATCCATGGACAGCTCTCTGACTCAGCAGAGACAACATCACCCGAAGTGACACTGATAAACGAGCCTGCGAGATTTGTTTTGCTACGCAGCCTTCTGTTTAGCTTCCCCTGAAAATTAAATGCATAAAATACCATTAATAGAAAGAGGGAGCCAGATGTGAAACTAAATAATTTGGATGCAATACTTCATCACAAAGTTGTTGGCATAAAGTGGAAGAAAGCTTATTCAAACCAAAAAAACTAAAATGTGGTGTGAAAAGGAGCATTTAGGTGTGGCTTATTTACAGGTCAGTTTGTCCTGAGCCATGTCACATCTCCTGGAAAGCACAGTTCAGCTGTATTAATTGTCAGCTTTCATGAAACACTTGGGAATTTTCTGCGCTGAAAGTCCAGCCCAGACCCTGACGTGAGCAGAGCTGACCCAGAAAACGATGGCCACTGGTGCCTTTACTATCATGAGCCACCTGGAAATAGCCAGGTCTGGAGGACCATAGAGCAAAAAAGTCACTCTGTTCAACTCTGGGGTGCACTGGAAGAGAAAGCGGAGGTGGAAATCGTGACTCCAGTGGGAAACACAAAGAAAGCACTCTTTAGCAACATTGCTAGTCAATGATGCAATTTTTTGTATGTTTGAGGTAGGCTGGTGAATAACTGTTTGAAAACTGTGGCTCATTTTAAACAACTAACTTTTAATGAAAGTACTCAGGAGTCAGAGTCTGGAAGAACTTCTGCAAAATTAATTCGTTCTTAAGGATGCAAACTAAGTTGCAAGTTGTATTGTAATGGTGCTTTGGCTTTTGAATTAGTGAGATACAAAATTGGGGAAGCACACACAAACAAAAAGGGAAACAATAATCCTTATTGTAAAGAGGGATTTATATGAAGAATAAAAGAAGAAAAAAAGTTTTTAAAACATTCATGGACTTCCTGATGATCTCCCCAACATCTACTAGCAGCAAGCTGAACTCTCTGCTTAAACCCTATCTTTCCTCCTTTCTTCTATCCTCCCAAATCTTCCCTGGTGGCAGGAATGCCTGGCCATGACATCGTATCTTTCGGAAAGCAAAATCCAACCCTACTTGCCTTACTGTGTTAGATCTGAATGTTTGTTCCATACCTGGTAAATCAGCAACGTGACTGCAGAGGAAAGTTACAGGCTTTTTGCTGGATCTACATCAATTTGCAAGTTCAGTGGTGTCTATTTGGAGAGAGCAAGCAACTATTTTAACACGGTTGGCACTCTCAGAAATAATTTCTGGAGAGACTTTCTATTTACATTAGTGTTACTACTCTGCACGGTTACTTCCCACAAGAAATATGGACTGTTTTAACAATAAGGCAGTCACTAGTTTTCCACCCAAGAAGTGCTATGCAGTCATTCAAGGCTGATTCTTTTGGATCCATTTATTATCTGGGTTCCTTGCTTTGTAACAGTGTTTCATTTTTCTTCCAGCTGGGCTCTATGTTCCTTCTTGGCACTATAAAAGATCCTTTTAAAGTATCTTCTTGCTGCCCAAATTAAATCAGCTTTTAAAACAAAGACATGGAAAAATCCATCATGACCAATTTTGCCTTGAAGGTCCGTGACAGTCCCCAGCTATCTTTCTCTTCTACAATTTATGTGCTCTTGAGATGAGGGTGAGATTTTGTTGATGGCTGAGGGCTCAGCCCCTGCAGGGTTGGACTATCAGTGTGCCTCCTGGCGTATGCCACATCCTCACCACACTCCATGCCTTCCCTAAGCTAGAGGTGGATGATCCTCTGCCCATTTTTCCTCCTGTCTATGGGTCTGTACTGCGATGCTGCCCTGATATCTCCTCCAAACCTGCAACTCTGCCTGATGTAGACTGAATACAGCATGTCCCACTGCTCAGAGGATAGTTCAGGGTGGGAGACCACACTCCAAAACCTGGAGGGAATGCATGGATTGCAAGATGCTGGGGTTCTTAGAATCACAGAATCATGGAATGATTTGGGTTGGAAGTGACCTTGAAAATCATCCAGTTCCACCCCCTGCCATGGGCAGGGACACATCCCACTAGCCCATGTTGCACAAAGCTTCATCCAGCCTGGCCTTGAACCCCTCCAGGGATGGGGCATCCACAGCTTCCCTGGGCAACCTGGGCCACTGCCTCACCACCCTCACAGGGAAACATTTCTTCCCAAGACCTCATCTAAGTCTACTCTCAGCTTAAATCCGTTACCCCTCATCCTGTTACTGCATGCCCTAGTAAAAAGTCCCTCCCCATCTCTCCTGTAGCCCCCTTTCAGTACTGGAAGGTGCTGGAAGGTCTCCCTGGAGCCTTCTCTTCTCCAGGCTGAACAACCCCAACTCTCTCAGCTTGTCTTCATGAGGGAGGTACTCCATCTGCTAACCATGTTCGTGGCCTCCTCTGGACACGCTCCAACAGTCCTTCTTGCGTTGGGGGGCCCAGACCTGGACGCAGTATTCCAGGTGGGGTCTCATGAGAGCAGAGCAGAGGGGCAGAATCACCTCCCTTGATCTGCTGGCCATGCTTCTCTTGATGCAGCCCAGGATACGGTTGGTCTTCTGAGCCGTGATCACACACTGCAGGCTCATGTTCAGTTTTTCATCTACCGACACCCCCAAGTCCTTCTCCTCAGAGCTGCTCTCCATCCATTCTCCACCCAGCCTGTATTTGTGCTTGGGATTGCCTCGACCCACGTGCAGGACCTTGCACTTGGCCTTGTTAAATTTCATGAGGTTGGCATGGGCCCACCTCTCCAGCCTGTCCATGTCCCTCTTCCTGCTGACCTGTTTACCCTTGTAGCACAAAATAGCCCACGTTCTTCTTTCTTGTCCCCTTGGCACTGACTGGAAAGACTCTTCCTGGAAGACACAATACAGTAACAAAAGACAGACAAGGGAGACACTGCCAGTCCCAGCTCTCTGTCCTGTTCTCCTGGGATGGCTGTGAGGGAAGGAGGGCAACACTGTGCTGTGGAAGAGACGCCTTGTCTGGATCCCTTTCTTCACCCCCAAACTCTCCTCTGTTCTGCGCCTGGTCTCTGGGTTCGCAGGCTATAGCTGTATCAGGAGAGTCCTGCCACCACACAGCCCAGCCTGGTAGCGCAGACCAGAAATTGTAGTTGAGAGACTATTTGCAGCGTGCGGTCATCCTGCATTGCATGTGGAGGCCAAGCAGGTTACTGAGGCTTGTTGTAAAGTTATCAGTCAGGGTTTTCCTCTGACTCTCTCTCATGCAAACACATTCCAAACTCCAAACTAAAAAAACCAAATCAAACCCTTCCTAAAACAATCAGAAGGATGGGAAAACAGAGAAGGGAGCCCCCAGATCAGAGCAATTATGCCATTTTCAGCAGGCTGGTTATTATTACAAAATTGCACAGTACAGGCAAGATGCATCTTGCTTTCATTCTGTGGGCTATCTTTAATTCACTGTTACATGACACAATAGTCCAGCACTAACAGAGAAAATTGCTGTGCACACTGTGAACTCCTGCAAACAATACAATGTGGTTCAGTCCTGCTTATTCGTCATATCCCTGTGACCTTGAGGTATTCAAAAAGATAAAGAAAACACCTGAGATCTCCACGTCCAAAAAGCTATATGCACATACAAATCGCTTCTTTGTCAAGAGGGGCTTTGTTCAAAATCAGCAAAGTGTCTGTTATGCATACTAAAAGGTGAAAGCAACAGATAAGTAATAAACAGCGTTTCCTAGCAAAGTAGGTGACATCTAGAGTAATCTTCCCAAACTTGAGGTGCTTCTGTTCTCCTGACTTTCTTCTCCAGACCTTTCCATAAATAAAGTTCTTGAGAAGACAAAGACTCTCTGCTCCAAATGAGGAAAATACCTTACCCAGCTTGCTTTGTGTCCCTGCGGTTTGTCTGAACTCTCCACTAGTCATCATGTATTTGACGCTCTCTCTGAAATCTTTTCTTCCAACACCAGCAGCAAGAAAAAGCCCCAACTAAAGGATCAGAGAACTCACTGGTAGTGCCGCCTCAGATCAGCTCAAAATGTCCTGCAGACGGCATGACTTCAAGGAAAAGCTCTCTGTGACCTTCCTCTGTCTTGCATGATGCTAATGCAGTTAACCAGGGTCCTCTCAACCCAGTGAGGGTTACAGAGAGCCGTCCAGCCTAGCCTGGCCTCCAGAGCCGGGGCAGGATTTGCTGCAGCCTGCACTATGATGAGAGGCAGCTTATCTGCCTGTTGTGACATGGGTGATGACAGTGTCCCATGTCCACAGGATCAGTTTTCCCATTCAGCAGCTCATGTTTCTCTTCCCCTGCTTTGGTGTACCTCCCTTCCTCCAACTTGTGTGATATTCTAGAGAAAAATAGCCCTTCCTCTGAATGTCAGGATAAAAAAAAAAAAGTTTGCTATTTGCATCTGTAAATTATTGCCTGCTTTTCATTATTGCCTGCTGCCTTTGAAGGGAATGAATCTTCTCCCCAGTACAGTGTGGGTTCTGTCTGGAAGACTGAAAACTGGAAGAGCATCAATACAGTATCTTTGTATTTTTAGAAATGAGAGCAGGAGGACTCGTAGGTAGGGAAGGATTGAGGCCAGAAAGGGCAGAAGTGGGTTGTCTTGCTGTCTGTCTTTGCACTGAACAGGGCAGGAGGAGACAATGGGAAAGGGAAAGGCAAAGGTTTGCTTTCCAGCTTCTTCTCAGCCAGAGCTCTGAGAACAACTGGGATTTGCACAGGGGAGTCCAACCAATGGAAATTTGCCATTATAACCGTGATAAGTATTTCTTTTGATCTCTTGTGAAGCACCAGCCTGTCATGTCTACAGAGACATTTCTGCATCAAGTCTGGGACTTTCTGTAGGGCTGGAACTGGTCTTTAAAGACGACTTGATTTGGAGTCTTGGTTTAAAAACTTCTACCCTACGGCCACCCTTCTGAGTCATTATTGCAGGTGTTCCAGTGCTGGATAGTACTTCACTTCTTTGCCCTCCCACCGACCCAGGTGTATCGGGAGACTCACAGAAAACTCTGCATTTAAGGAGTTAGAGATCATGAACCATCCATGTCTGCCCTACCAGACGTCATACGAGGGCTTGAGCAGCCAGCATGAGTAGCTGTTGCAAGGGAACCTGCTGCAGTGCCCCGTGCTGGTCAGTCCAGTGCACTAATAGCTGTGATGACAGAGGTGACAATCCAGGCTGTCAGGAGAAGACACGTTGTTTTGTTTGTTCTGCAAAATAAAAGGCATCGCGGCACGGGAGGGAGGCAGAGCCTCTTCACAAACAGGATCCTCACAGCACGCCATGGGGAAAACCCACCCAGAGTCTGTCCCATGCTGCACAAAACGTGGGGTTCCCAGCATCTGAAGGAATGTAAAATTTACTCACCGTCTGTATTTCTCTTTTTGTTCTATCTTATTAAAACAGCTATTTTATTGCATCATTTGTTGTTGAGCCCTTCTTCCTGGAAAGAGCCCTGTGCTGCTCCTGGTTCTGAACATCGTGTCATGCAAACATGGTCTGAAGGCCATCTCCTTGCTCAGAGTTTGCTGAAACTACCACTGTGAAATGTGGCTTTGAGACATGGAAGTTCCAGCTCAATCTTCCCTCCTTGCAGATCCAGGGCTGAAGTCTTTAGGCCAGGACATCTTGTTTGGCTACTTGATTTTCCTGTGCCCAACAGAGCGGGGACCAGGGCTTCCAGGAGCTACCACAACGCACGCTGCTCGTGCATTATTTTATGGGTTCCAATAGTCAGTGAGTCAGTGGTGACCATCTGGTGGCACACCAGTACAGAAGAGCACCAACACGTTGCAGATCACACATGAGAGCACTGGGATGGCATTTATCCCATTAGCAATTGGCCTTGCTGTTCCTGGAGAGAAGAAGTGCTTCTCTGATGCTAAGGCCCACAACATTATGTCATGTTTGTGTTTCAGGAGGCTGAGAAAGCACCACAATGCCAGAGAACAAGTCCTCACTGAGGAAGACTGAAGCAGGAAAGACAACATGCTCTGGTGGAGCAGCAGATGTGATATACACCGTGGTGCACAAAAGCCTGCAAAGAACGATGCCCGTTATTGCTGGCAGGGTATTTAATGGTGATCAACTCTTGCTGACCCTCACCTTCAGCTCTGCAAACAAGGATCTCCACTGCTGAAGAAGGAGGCTCTTGAAGGTGGTGTCATGAGGAAGGCTCCAACAGAGGGGGTTATGTTAGTGCATTTTTTTGTCCTTTCTATAAACATAAAGAGATGAAGATTGTTTTGACTGTGAATGAAGGCTTTGGAGTTAGCTGGGAAGCCCTGTTTTGTATTACATGTCCTATGTGAGCACCTGAAATGCTGGGACAGTTCCTGAGGACTGCTGCATTAAAGCAGCAATGGGTAGTTTCTTGCTAAGGACCGAGAAGCATGGGAAAGCCTGTCATTTATGAGGCTATGTTAATTTATCTCCACTGAATCTCTCTGGGGACCAATAATATTGATTTAGGATTTTGTTCTGTTGACAGCTGAAAGGTGTGAGCTAGAAGTATTGTCTGTGCCTTGCCAACTGCTTCCCCCAATTACTGCCTGCAGTAGCAGCCTTGAGTTCTTGCTCATTTTTCACCTTGAGTCTCAATGCAGGATACTGCAGAGTATTGAGCCGTCTCCTTGTGTTTCTGCAGCAGGACACCCCCTGCCACATTCTGGAGTGAAGTTCTGCAGGGGAACTGCGTGCTGTGGGTACCACACTCCAGTTCTTGACATGCTCTGTAAGTTCAATTTGAGCTGCGTCTTCAAGAAGAAATCAGTCCTTCTAGAACTGAATATGAACTTACCACCTGGGTCTTGCAAAGCCTATAGTGCAATGTAGACGTTGAGTGGTGGGGCAGGGGGAAATGAAGAAAAACAATAATTTTTAAAAAGAAAGAAAACAAAATAAAACACAAAAAGCAAGCCCTGAATCTTGCATTTCTCCTAAGGGTGCAGAGAACTCATCCCATGGGGAGGAATAGCCGTGCACACTGCCTTTTAGCAGGTCAAGTTGAGTAGGGTCTGTTTGTACCGTATATAACTACACAAATTCCATTTCTCCCTGCAGTTAAAGGAGGTTAATAGCTGTTCCCCTGCTATCTCTGAGCCCAATGGGCATTTTCATTTCCCACCTGGGCTAAGACAGCATTGTCTTGGCTTCCCTGTAAAGCCAGTCCAGATATTAACAGGTTTAAGTGAGATGTCCTATTGGGAAGGCACCTCTGACCAAGGCTGAAATACCACCTTTTGTGGAGTAGGATGCCTTTCTGTCACAGTAGTTGTTTTGTACAGTCGTGTTATCCTCTTGTGTTCCAACTTAATGGTTTAATTTGTCTTGTGAAATTGTTGCAGCAGCAGAAGTAGACATGACACACTGATTTTCTCTTATAATAGGAAACATCAAAGCTCCTAAATCGAATCCTTGGCTTTATGGGAACCTGTCTGAGAAAGCTCAGCAGATCTACGGTGAAACAAAAGAGCATGGACCAGATATAACCATGTCACTGATAATTTGCAGTGTTCCACCTTGCCGAGCAACCCTAAACTGCAGGTAGCTGATTTTACAGCTGATGCATCACCTGAGCAGAAATAGCTGCTGCACATTTTGGGCATAGGATGAGGGCAGGGGGGGCTTGGTGTTATAAATCTTCTCCCTTGGAATTATTCAAATTTGCAGTATATTTTTTCCTTCTGAAACCAGAAAAGCATGAAAATAAGACCCACATCAAATCCTCTGCTAGGGTGTTTGATGTTGCCTGCTGCTCTTCCTGAAACGTCATCTCCTCTTTGAAAACAGGAACTGTGCAATACTTTCGCATAAAAAGAAAGTCTTGCAGACATTGAAATAAGTGTAACTGGTGCAGAGCTGCTTGGCTGATTCTGCAGAAAACCAGGAGTGGTGTCTTGCAGACAATAAATACTCCCCTTTCATCTCTACTCAGAGGTCTAAAGCTGATCTCTTTAATGCCACTGCTGCTGACTGCCTTCTTCCTAAAGAAAGCACCTCAGGGAGGAGAAAGAGAGATTTCCTTACACAGTGTGTGCCCACAGGGGGACAGACAGCCACCTCTGATCATATTTTGAAAATCTCCCTAGCCAGTTGTGGGCAGTTCCTCTGATTTTGACCAAAATAGTGCTTTTTGCCTTGCTCCGTTGTGTCTTTTTCAGATAGGGATGGACAAAATTTGTCTTCATCTTATCCTGTACAGCTGAGGACAGCAGGATCAGTGGGGTCTTACCCCTTCAGACCTTTCTTATCGAACACATCCAATGATGATCACTTAACCACCTGGATTAGCTGATGGAAACTGGCTTTGCTTCAGACCTGTACTGAGATATTGAGAACAGTGATTACACTGCCTATGGGGGATGTTATGAAGAACTTTTTTGGCCAAAAAGAAAATACCTTTTGCTGTCTTGCAGAGCTGATTAGACATAACGCAGAGTATCAGCTGAGGAGATCTAGGAAGCCCTGAATCAGTGGAAGAACAGGCATTCATGTCTTTGCTAGGCAAAGAAGAGCTCTTCAGTGTCTGAAACAAATGCTGACCAAAGCCTGTCAGATTTCAAGCCCTTGAAAGCCTAGAAATCTGCTTGTTTAATGAAGGAAGTGGGGTTCAGCCCAGCGGCATTGTGGAAAGAAGGTACACTGGCTTAAAGCTAAAGGCAAGCTTCACTTTTCCTTTGTTGCCGTGCAGAGGGTTGTGATGAAACTCTGCGAGCATTTTGCTGACTTCTTCTCCAACTCTGACTGTCTCCTCACTTTTGGAAAAACAAACTGCAAAGGTTAACCACCTAGAACGCCTGCTGTTCTCTTGCTCCCTTCCCTGCCCCAGTTATTACACAGCAAATAGGCACATAGGAAGAGCATATACCCTAGAACTGATGTTGTCAGAGTCTCTGCTTCAGCTTCATAGGCTGGCTGCCCTACCAAGCAGTTTTCTCCTATGAAAAGGCAGAGCATCACCAAAGCTTGAGAACAACGTGCTTGGGTTAACCTGGACCAAAACAAATAAAGAGGTTAGAAGACAACCCTAGATTTTCCATCACCCTTCTCTCCTGTTTCTTCAGAAATTCTCCTGTTTCTTCAGAAAGTCTGATCTCCTTGGGAGACAGGATACACACAACACTTCCTAAACCCACCATTTTCATAAAGGTACAGTGTCTTTTCTGTCTTTGCCCCTTGTACTCTTTCATCTCAGCATCTTGAGCACCCCAACACTCTGGAAGCTCTTCACATTTCTCCATTGCTCTGACCATTTCACTGCCTCCCTTAGAAGTCATCTTGTCTGTGGTTCTTTGGTATAAAAGGCAATTAAAGAACCTTTTGAAGCTGTGAACCTCATGGTTTCACTGTGTAGCAGCAGGCAGGACGGCCCACGCTATCCTAGCCTTTAAATCAGTGTGAGTGTGATGCCTTTGTTTCTCTTTGGCCATCCCAATAAATCTGTGTGTTTCAATCTGTAAATAACGCTGTGTGTCCAGCCTAAGAGTATGTTGTGCCAGTAAACAGGGGACAGTAGCCTAAAGGTAAATATGGCAGAGCTCCAGAGACTGCTGGGCTGACGGGTCCTGCCAGCCGTGTTATCACGCTGGGAACAGCTTCCCTCCCCGGGGCTGCCGCCAGCCCTCTCTGCTCCCCGGCAGCAGGAAAACTCGTGAGATATTGATGTAAATTGTCTTTGCACTATACCCAAATCTAAAAGCTGTTGGTCATCCAAGCCTCTCAGAGAAGCCGTGGCTTCTCCACACCAGCACAAAAGGGACACAAAGGTTTTCCCACACTCGTGCACGGGGACTGGGCGTTTTTTGAGTGCAGCGTCCTGATCTCTCTGACCTACAGCTGCCAGCAGCTCCATCAGAGGCATAGCTGGCGCATACTGGAGCCCTGCAGAAGGAGCAGGTGAGACATTTGGGGGCCTCTACTCCTGGAAGCCGTGTCTTGATTTACAGCCAGACCTGACAAAACACTCCGGTCGATTATTACCTGACAAGTGTCAGCGGTTCTTGTCTGTGACCATTATCCCTTTAATATAAACCAGCGAGGAGATTAAATAAGCTTCTGAAAATGCAGCCAGACTTTGCTAGGTCTTGGAACAGCCCTTATGGCGTTCTGGCCAGCTCTGCTTTTATTCCATTTCCTCCACTGGCAGACGACATGGCTCGTTCATTGTGCATGCAGGCGTATTCGAAAGTGTGACATAAATGAAATGCACTCAGCTTTATGGGATCTGTAAGAGTCCAGATGTGCCAGGACCTTCAGCCATTTTACAAGGTCCAAAGCAGAGGGATTAGGTGCCAGTCAAAAGCTTTGGTTTCTTCTCTCTATCTCTTTCATTTTTCCTCTTTGGTTTCTTGGGAAACCAAGTAAGTGAAGCACTGAAATTCCCTCTTGGAGAGTCAATCAGCTCAAAGTCTACTATACCCCAGAGACACTCCTGCTGACAGCTTTTTCCTCCATGGATGCCTCTCTTCTGAAGCCTGCCCAGCAGAGCTGTGCACTGACTGTGCTCTGCTTACCTGGAGCAAACCCTGCCCCCCCCAGGTGCCTCGGCGCTGGCACAGGGCCATCCTGCACGACTCTCAGCTCTGGCCCCCATCTTTCTGAGAAACAATCTGGCAAGTTTCTGGCTCAGCTTCTCTGCCACTCGTATGCAAGCTTGCAGACCTGCGCTGCATTCCCAGGGCTTGCCGAACACCCGCAGTGATGGATGCAGGTCGCCTGCCAATCAATCCAGACTCTAGCCAAGTAACGAAGGGGGAAGGTTAGCTGCCGCGATGATCCAAGCGGGAAATGTTTAAGCTAATGTATAGTTTCCCAAAGACATCATGCTTCTGAAAAAATATTTCTTTTAAACAATCATCTGTTTGCTCCAGGACCCTACTGCAGTACAGGTTTGGTAACAGGCAACTGTGGTTCTGGAAATGATGTGACCTAAATAAAGCAAGCAGATAGAAAATCTTTTATTCACATTATCAACCACAAGTGAAATCTCGTAACTCCCAGCCCAGCTCATTAGTCCATGCTGGCTGTGCACACTGTACATCAGCAATATATATTACTGTACATCAGTAATGTATAAACAGTGCAAATTTTCTCCATTAAGTTGCATATGATGTATTATTTAGTGGGATGAATCTCTTTCATCAGTTGTCTCTTGATAGAGTTTTCAATGATCCGTCCAAGCTGACAATAGGCACAACGTTCTTCCGTCGCTTTTAAAAAGCCCAGGGTGCTGTTCGCAGAATTCACTGGGACACCCAGACTTCCCCGCTGGCCTTCATCCCTTTGGCTCTGAATCAGCACAGAAATGAAGGGAATTATGTGAATTCAAGCTAAGCAGGTATTTAGGTGCTATAAAGACCCAGACTCTGAACAAACTCCCTATACACGGCCGTAGGCAGAATTTCAGGTGACCTTACAGGCTCGTTTCCCTGTGTCACAGGGAAATTTTGGTGAGTTGAAGTTTTCTTCATTTTCTGTTTTTCCTTACTGTTCCCTTAGCCTGTTTGTCAGCGGTGGTTGTGAACTATGCTTGTGACAGTGGTTCAGAATTGCTGTAAAGTACAGCGGGGCAGGTATTTTATCTGTCAATCGAGCCTGGGACATTTTTGGTGTGGTAGGCTGGAGGAGATAGCAGCGTTGGCTCTGCTCTGCTCCCCTTTCTCCTAACTCCTGCATTTCCTCTGACGTTTTGGTTTCAGTCGCTTCTTTCTAACACTTTGCTCTATGCAAAATTTTCTTTGTTACAAAAACCAAGCTAAACCTACCAGTGTGGAATGGCTCACAGGAACTTCTGTTGGAACTTCAGTTTTTCATGTGGCCTTTCTCCTCTCGTGGGGCAAACAAGCTCTCCTGGGTACACATCAGACAGAAGGACACATCAATTCACAGTGGAGTCTCGCCTGCAGAGGACAGTGAAGGAATGAAGGTAGCCAGACTTGAGGACAGCATTTCCAAATTTTTCAATTTCCAAAGCAGTTGAGGTTTGCAAAAATCATCCCAGAAGATATCTTTTTAAAACACACTTTCCCTCCTGGTCAGTTCTGCAGGGTCAAGCTGATGAGGTGTGTCACTCTGCACGAGTCCAAGGAGATGCCCTCCAAACCGGTATGAGACGTGTGGCCTTGCTGCATTGTCCCCAGTCACAAGCAGAAGGCAAAACCAGGAGAGAAAAGTATTTTAGGATTCATCTCTAGAGAGAAGGTTTTACAGAAATATTCAAGGCCAGGCTGGATGAGGCTTTGAGCAACCTGGGCTAGTGGAGGGTGTCCCTGCCCATGGCAGGGGGGTTGGAACTCAATGATCGTGAAGGTCCTTTTCAAGCCATTCTCTGATTCTATGATTCAATAAGATAGTAAGCTGTAGGAAGTAAAACACATCCTAAATCATTATTTCAGTGGTTAACTGGCACCAGACAAGACAATAGGAGATGAGTATTACTGGGTTTTAAAGTTAGCCACATAATTAAACAGAACAGTAAGAACAGCAGTTAGTCCATCTATTCTTTAACGAGAAACAATAAAAGAGAATCTAGGGGAAAAAAACCCAGGAACCAAAGCTGGTTTTTTAAATGAGTTTCTACAAGTAAAATTTAGCTCATAAAGAGAGAAAAAATATTGGTATGTGCTTAATGTGTGTTTATGGTTTAGCCCCTGGGAGACAGAGGAAGAAAAACTCTCTCTGCTTTTTTCCATCTTTCCATCTAAGCTGCATTAGGATGAAGAGTTGGGGCTGGTTGTCCGTAATTCACTGGGAAGTGGCTGTACAGAAAACCTTCTCAACACCTGCAGGCCTGCCACAAATCTGTCTGATGAAGGAAAACACCAGCATCCTTGTGGCAGAGTGGCTGTCTGAGTGAGAGGCAGCGGGAAGGAGATGACCCACCACCAATGAGCAAGGCCAAAAGTATCTTCACAGAGAGACCCTTGGTTTTCTCCAAATCCGGTAGAAATTCCAGAGGAACTCCATCACAGTGTTTTGGTTGTTTTGCAGCTGTGCCTGGGGTAGTGCACATGCACTAAAGATGAGCACAGCTGCTGTGGTTAGCCCACCCCAGCATAACAGATGTTTTGCTTTTGTGTGGTTGCAGGGATGGTAGCTAAATCTGCATGCAGAGGGGTGTGAGGGGCATCACTGCTGCTTTCCTAAGCTGCCCACAACACCGCTGTCCATGGCTTCACTTGGACGACACACTCCCCAGCTGCACTGAGGGGAGTGGGGCATTTCCAAAATGCTGTGCCCTGGAGACAGGGCAGCACTGTCAGTGTCTTTGCTCCGTACCCACCTCTTGTCCCGCTGGCTCTGGGTGGGCTCGTTGTGCTGTGCCTCCCTCCAGATCAAAATCCATCACCAGGGAATCCAGAGAAAGCCTTGTTGTTCCAACCCTGCACCAAAGCTTGGACCATCTCCCGGCAGTTGCCACCAGCTTGGCTCATCCCCCCCTTCCTTCCCACCGAGCTCTTCCACTTCTCCCCAGCTCTCTCTTCCCTCTGCAGTGATGTGCTCCCTCATTTGGAACCAAGAATGGTGGGCAGTGAACCGACACCATTCCCCCTGTGCAGCTGTCCCAGGGTAACCAAAGGGCTTGTTTAATTTGTAAGGTCAGGACTTGGGGGAAGAAGAGAGGTTGTCGTTGGAGAAAACAGGCACCTAATTACACTGTCAGCAGTAGCATGTGCTGTTGACTTCTGGCTGTATCAAGGAAAAAAAACCTCAAAACAGATTGTTCACGTGAACTCTCCCTGCCAAAGAAAACAATGCCACAAAGCCCAGAAACAAGGGGCAGACTGCATCCATGGCATGCTGCTGGACCGTGCAAGGACCAGAAGAGACTTAACAACAGGATGAACTTTGCATGCAAGGGAAGGGTGCCTGGGTGGTGAGAATCCAAAAGGTAAAGGCAATGCAGATGAGACAGTGTGTGGGTCTTGTCCAAAAACACTCTGAGGCTGCGTATGTGGTATTCTCTGTACACATGGGATATGTAAGAAGAGCTTCCTGTGATTGTATTAAGCACAAATCATGGCATACCCTGAAGTGACCAGTCCCCAGATGGACAACTGGACCCAGTTGTCTGTTCCCACTTCCACCACACACCTGGGAGTCACAGGTCAGACAGATCTCCCAGGGGGTCACCACCACTGTTTGCTGTTGGAGAGCCACAAGCCCTGGGAAGCTGTAGGCTCTTTTGGGTCTGGATTAGACTGCTACCAGCCAACTGGGAGAAGACAGGACCTAGTTTCATGTCACAAGTGATGCGGTTCCCCAAAGGCTTTTC
The DNA here is from genome assembly GCA_011057875.1 of Pterocles orientalis. NCBI lineage: Eukaryota > Metazoa > Chordata > Aves > Pterocliformes > Pteroclidae > Pterocles > Pterocles orientalis. Next base: position 162,233 of record WKFP01013530.1, on the reverse strand, counting down.
TCTCTTCTGAAAGCGCTTGTTCTGCCGAGCAGTGTGCTTGAGACCAAGCCTATGTCTCCCCTGATGTCTCACAGGGTCTGATCTCACTTGTGCCATGATAAAGACTGCTCTATCCTTGTCCAGCTCATTCCACAACATTTCAAGGGAGTTGGCATCTGTAGGACTGCTGTCAAATTTGCCTAAGATTGGTCAAAGTGACTCAGGTGCTCTGAGGTGCAACTGACGCATGCGTTGTGTCCTAGGAAACCCTGTTGAACCCCAGCAGGTTAAGGCTCTGCCTCCAAAATGCTATTTGTAGGGCCCTGCAAGAAGAGAGGGGCCATGCCGTTGCATTCCGTGTTTGCAGATGGAGCACCACTAAAAAAGAAGGGACTTGGATATTCAAAGGCTGCCAGACTCATGGGGGTGGTCAAGCTCCTGTTGGTTTTGTGGATGGACATGGTCATGGATCCAAGGGGTGTGCTGAATTGTAGCTGGAGGCTGCATCATCTCTCACAGAGCAACACATTTGTTCTTACCATCTTGAGAAAGTGCAAAGGAGAAAGTGAAGGTTACGCAGACTGATGCTGCAAACAGAATTTACTCTGAGCAATTAATTATGCCACAGGCATGTCCAAGTGGCTGCAGGCACTTGAAAAATAAGTGGGCAGATATTGATTTAGGAGCCTTCTGTAAAGCTTCTGGGTTTTTGAACTGTTGAAACTGAGGGCCAGGTACGCACACAAACAGCAGTATATTTAACTTACTGCTGATTATGTAATCACACAAACACACCAGTTCTGAGCTACACGTATAAATTGAGCCACTGTCCAGACCTAAGATTCATGGCCCCATCTATATCTTGCTCACTGGCATCTTTATGGAGGCAAAGCTTTGTACGAGGAATTATGGAAAGTTAGTAGGGAAAACCAGGGTGAAATCACTGTTGGGCAGCAGGAAGCTAATTTTGGTGCTGCAGATAGAAAATTTGATGTATAGATGTATTTCAATGTACATTTTAAGCTTAGTGTCAGAGGGATATAGCTAATTCCAAATTCTGACTTCCAAATGCATGAAAAGTCTGAGAAGTTTTAAAGCAGAGAAAAAGAGGCGAGTTGTTTGTTCTAGAATATAACAACCTTAACAGGGAGATCTGCCTCAGCTTAAAGAACATAACAATGTATTTTAACCCAAAACATGAAGGAAAAATGGAGTACTTGTGAAGACAGTGAGAATGTTCCAAATATTTCTCGTTTCTAGAGAAATCCTATGCTAAAGCTCTTTCCTGGCCCTATAGAGTACAAGTGAAATGAGAGCTGTGCATCTAACCCCTTTTGGCTGTTCTTAAATCCCGGTGCAAGTGCTTTAACCAGGAATATTTTCCCAGGCTTGTTGATCGGAATGAGAAGTTAAAACTTGGGTGAAGACAACGAGATAGAAGCGAAATCTGGTTACATTGTTGTGACACTAATGTAATTCCTTTGTGGGGGAGAGGAGGATTAGAGTCTTTTAATACCCTGATTTTATAGGTTTGTGCAAAATCCAGCATCAGTTTAGTTGTAGACATCTGGACTCTCCTTGTTAAATGAATAAAGGCTTTTTTAATGCAGAGGATTCTCAAAGGAAATAAGAAGTTCACTAGTGGGTGAATAAAACACGGAATGAATTTGAAATACTCAAGAGGGAAAGAAAAGCATTGCATAAAATTAAAAAAAAAGAACTGAAGTTCTTGATAAAGAAAAGAATGTAACACATGTCAAAGGCTACGCAGCCATGAGTAATGACAAAAGGTGATATTAAACATTACAGAACCCTGATTAGTTCTGTAATAGTGTATAAATCTGTGAATGTACAATTTCCAAAAGAAGATTTAAATGTACTTCTCTAAGCAGCTTACCAAAGCTCCATTTTTAAAATCTTCATTACTGTTTCTTGCTAATTTGTTTTTACCAGATTCTCCTACTATCTCCTGTGCACTCTGGTTATAAGGTGTTAAAAGGATTAGGGGCCCAGGAATTTCAAGAGCCGGTTGGTCTTTTCTACACATTCTTGTTCCAGGAAACAAAAGCCTCGTTGCTAACTTTAAATGAACTCAAAACTGAATAACATAGGTCATCCTTTGCAAAACACTTGGGGAGAAGATGCAGGCAAACAGCTCTGTCTGCTGCTGCTGACTTGTAGCTACTCCAGGGTGGATAAAAAAGAAATCAGAGATATGGCAGATTCACCACTTCAGCAAAAATGCTGCCCTCGCTTCAGGATTATTTTGAGATCATGATGCCCACCAGCACTAGTCAGTTGCTTGACCGAGAATATCAGAAAGCAAAAAAATTTTGTTCTTGAAGTTTAACATTTAAATCCCAGATGCCCTTATTCTAAAGCGTTTTGCCACTTGCACATCTCCAATTGCCGTGATCCCATGATCTAGAAGAACCAGTTCACTAGGTCCAGGTTTTCATACCCGAGCTCACAGCGAGGAACACCAATTCCAGGGATTTGCAATGACTCCCTTGGTGCACGCATGGATTGAAGGGCTGCTCCATGTCTCTCTGCACCCGGCTTTCACAGCCTGTGTGCTGCACTTCCTTCACCTTGCATATGCACCATGGACCAATCCTTGACAACGGGATATTGACCTTAGATAGAACAACTGCATGGTACCGAGGTTGACATTTGATATTTTCTGCTGGCTACTGAATCTGTAAAATCAGGCTTGCAAAAGTGGTTTTGGATTTATGACACACACTGTCCCCACAATCCCATCAGTCCCCAGACTGCTGGTCTGTTTGCTCCCTACGAAAATGATCCGGGCCTGGCATACGTGAAATACAAGGTGCAGTGGAGGGCATGGGTTACACACTGGAGCAGGGACCCCATGCTGGAGCAGGGAAAAAGTACGAGGAGGAAGGAGCAGCAGAGACAGTGTTGTGAACTGACCATAATCCCCATTCCCCATCCTCCTGCCCACTCGGGGGAAGGAAGTAGAGAAGACAGGAGTGAAGTTGAGCCTGGGAAGAAGGAAGGAGTGGGGGAAAGGTGTTTTTAGATTTGCTCTTGTTTCTCATAATCTTACTCTGCTTAATTTGCAATAAATTAAATCAGTTTCCCCCAGGTTGAGTCTGTTTTGCCCCTGATGGTAATAGGTAAGTGATCTCCCTGTCCTTATCTTGACCCATGAGCTTTTCATCCCTGTCCTGCTGAGCAGGGGGAGTGAAAAAGCTGCTTGGCAGGCACCTGGCAGCCCACCAAGGTCGACTCACCACACACCATTTCTCTAAAGTCTAAGTGATGATCAGAATTCACTTTAGTTTAAAATTTATTTATTTGATGGCCAAGCCATTGTGAACCAGTTTTAGCTTGTTCCAACTCACAGGCTCCTTTCCCACCTTGCAAGTTACTATTCCCTTGGTTGCATCTGTACAACTGCTCTTGGGAAACTCCTTGCCTGCAAGCAAGCTGGAGGCAGGTGAAAGCACCTTCAGCACTAAAGAAAATGTCACACGCTGTACCCTCAGAACAGATACCTCCCACCTGAGCTTCTCTTTAAAGCTGTTGGTTTTCTTTTCCGGTCTGAAAAAGGGTTTGTGCACTCCACACTGGGTCTGTTTCTTCTGAGCACGTTAGCTAGTCTGATAGAATGTATTTGCTTTCCCCATAAAAATTGATTTATGCTCTTTGACAACCTCTTCCTATGACTCTAAAGGCTTGTCCATCCTAGAATATCTTCAACATATCAACCAGCAGCTCATAGACAAAAAAAAAAAATAGCATGGGGTTGCAATAACCTTCCAGTCTGATCAAAGAACAGGAAGAATTAGTTTTTTCCTTTCCATCTAAAGGCTATATGACTGAATCTGACAACTTCTTACTGAATTGAAGCATGTCACTTCAGAAGAGGTCTGATCCAAGATTTCAAGTGATGGAGACCTTACCCATTCCTAAGTCACTGCAATATCTAGTTATCCACCTAAAAAACAAAAAATGCCAATTTCTTGCACTATCCTCTGGGAGCTGAGCAGACTCATATTGCAAGATGCATCCCACATCTGTAAGCTTCTACAGTGCCCAGATTTTGAAAGTGAAGGCAAAACAAAATTTTCATTAGGCAAACAAAAGTTTCTTAACTATTGCCTTTTTGAACTGCATGTAGCCATGTGGCTAGGGACTTTTCGCATTGGGACAACATACTACCTTTCCTGGCTTCACCTCTCTTGTCTGCTGAGGTTAATGTACAGATAAGAAAAGAGGTGCAGAGGGAATCTGAAAGCACCTGGGTTTAATCCCTGAGAGCTTTTAGCACAGCCTGGAGTGGGAGAAAGCAGAGCTGCTTTCATCATGGCAGTGCCAGGTGGCATAAGCAGAGAGTTTGCGATTTAATAAGAATTAGCTCCAGTATTAATTAGCACATAAATCCCTTGAAAGTTTTATTATTTCGTGAATAATTCACAGAGTTTCCGTAGACTCAGATTCTCTGTCTCACTGTGGAATCGCAGACTCTCTCCCCAGCTTCTTAATTCGTTCATTTCTTCCCTCCATTCTTTCTTTCTTTTCATTTCTTATCCTGTCCAAGAAATTTGCTTCTCATGGTTGTCTCAGTTGCCCTCCATAAGCAGTCAGGAGGTATCACTGACTGTTAGTCAAAAAGATAACAATTGAGCTTTATTTCCGAAATTGATCTGGAAACAATTCATGAACGTTCAGGCAGAGAGGGATAGCAACAGCACACTTGAGTACATACAAATGGAACAAGAGGGATAATGCTCATTGGGGTGGAACAAAGGGGATTGAGAGAGAAAGACAGAGAACTACAAGACCCGTAGATAATCATTGACAAAAGAGTTTTAATTTGCCAATCAGAGGAAGAACTTGCACAGCCAAATGAAGCTTTTAAACAGATGGATGGGATTGAAAGGGAAAATACTGGAAACAAAGAGATCTGGGACAAATAAGAGTTGCAGAGCTCTGCGTAAGGGTACCTGTGCGTTCAAGGTTTTATTGGCTGCAGAAACACTAAGACAATACCCATCCCTTGGAAAATGCTGTTTCAACAGATTATAGGAGGAAGCAAGAGCTTGCAAGGGGCCACTACAGACGTGTAGCCTGGAAAAAGAAGATGGCAGCAGTACCACCCGCTTTGGGAAACCCTTCAGCAATGCTGCAGAGTGTGAGTGGGCCTTCATTCCAAAGGGAAATGGAGCATATGTCGGAGGTGAGTCAGTAGCAAACAGTACATTGGGAACATGTATTTTGGGAGGTTACTGGAAAATGGAGGGAAAGAATAGTTTGATTGGTGGGTCAGGGTTGTGTTGATCGTTTGATCTGACCAACAGTCTGACAGAGGTGGGACCAAGGCAGTAGAACAGGAGTTTTGAGACAGGTGAGCTTTCAATACGTCCCAATTCAAAGCGGAGGGAGCTTCACTTGTCCACAGACTGGGGTGCTGGGAAGGACCCCTTTGCTCTAGGACAGAAACACCTTGATGATGTTGCTGTCCTCTTCCTCGAGAATTCATAGGAGTAGACAAATAGGCTGTCCTCACGACTCTCAGGCTGGCATAAGAGCCTCCTGACCCTGCCAAATTTACACAGACATATCTAAGAAGAAGAAAAAAACCCTGCTAATTCCAAGGTTAGAAGTTCTGAAAAGGTGTATTTCTATTCTTCGATAGGCTCAGCGGGCTGAGAATAAAATTGTAGAGGCAGTTAACGTATCCGGGATGTGTGCAGGGAGGTCACAGCTTAGTAAGCCCTCACCAGCCTGTAAGACAAGGAATGGCAGCAAGTGTCCAGGGGGAATTCTGGGCTTGGCTCATGTTCTGCAACCAGCCATCCAGGAGCAATACCTGCACATCCAAGGGCTTTGGAATACCAGATTTAAAAAGATGCCAAGATGCAAAAAGAAAAATCTCTAATAGGGTGGCAGGTAGGTTTAAGCTTGCCTGCCCGCTTGGACTTCTCAGACACTTTCCATGTCTGTGCGACATTATACGCAACAGGTGAGTAAATGTCGCTGCTTGGCCAGGATGAAAATTAATGTTTCTCTGCACTAGCCTGAGCAGCTCTTGGTCCTCAGGGAGGTACCTGCCCTGTTTCCACACCTGCGACTCCTCAGCTGATGGCCCAAAGGTCCTGCTGTGGCTTGCGAAGTTCTGCCATCCCGTTCCAAAGAGAACAAGGCAGAAGGGATGTCCCCTCCCCATGGAGCAGGCAAGGTGTGGCCCACTCTAGTGGAACTGGAGGGTATCTTTGCAAAGGATGTCTGCACTGATTCCAAGGAGGTGGCTCTTCCAAAAGCCAGGCTTAGCTAGCGCAGAGACCCAGCTCTATCGATTCACTCCCACCACAGCTTTTCTTTCACAGAATCACAGAATGTTAGGGATTGGAAGGGACCTCGAAAGATCATCTAGTCCAATCCCCCTGCCGGAGCAGGAACACCTAGATCAGATCGCACAGGAACGCATCCAGGCAGGCTTTGAATGTCTCCAGAGAAGGAGACTCCGCACCCTCTCTGGGCAGCCTGTTCCAGTGCTCTGTCAACCTTACTGTAAAGAAGTTTTTTCTCATATTCAAGTGGAACCTCCTATGTTCCAGCTTGAGCCCATTGCCCCTTGTCCTATCACTGGATGTCACAGAGAAGAGCCTGGCTCCATCCTCCTGACACTTACCCTTCACATATTTATAAACATTGATT
>WKFP01013530.1:142103-155544 GCA_011057875.1 Pterocles orientalis | reverse complement strand
CCTTTCTGAACTGAGGGGCCCAGAACTGGACACAATATTCCAGATGCAGTCTCACCAGGGCAGAGTAGAGGGGGAGGAGAACCTCTCTTGACCTACTGACCACCCCCCTTCTGATACACCCCAGGATGCCATTGGCCTTCTTGGCCACGAGGGCACAGTGCTGGCTCATGGTCATCCTGCTGTCCACCAGGACCCCCAGGTCTCTCTCCCCTACACTACACTCCAACAGGTCAGTACCCAACTTATACTGGAACCTGGTGTTGTTCTTGCCCAGATGCAAGACTCTACACTTGCTCTTGTTAAATTGCATTAAATTTTCCCCCGCCCAAATCTCCAGCCTGTCTAGGTCTCGCTGGATGGAAGCACAGCCTTCTGGCGTCAGCCACTCCTTCCAGTTTCGTATCATCAGCAAACTTGCTGAGGGTGCACTCTATTCCCACCTCCTGCCCAGTTCTTTGCCTCCTGCCCAGTTAAGAGCAGCAGCATCTGTCCGTGAAGTGCGCTCAGAGCATCTGTGCTGCAAAGAAGATGGACCCAGGATGAAAAAAACCCAGCTGCATATAGCTGAGAGGGTTCATCACTATTTTTTCCCTGTCTTTGGCCCTCATGCAGACAGATTTCTTGTTTAAATTCTGACCTGACAAAGTCACTTTGAGAGTTGTTTATCAAAAGGGATTTTTTTCAGGGAGGAGTTTACTTTGCAGTCACAGGAAGATTCCACTGCATGCCCAGCCAAATTCATTTGGAAAGGCTCATTTGCTATAAACCACAGCATCTTTTTCTCTTACCGTAGGCAGAAAAAGTCTGTTCCAGAAGCTTTTTCTTTCTTTTGCACTGCAGCTACTGTCCTGACAGCCATGCTTAAGCTTGTTAGCCAGCCACTGTGGATTTCAGGGCAGAAAGAAAAGTGAGAAGAAAAAAAACAGAAGAACTCTGAGTTGCAGCACAGTGAAAACCATGTTTTCAGGGATCACCAGTAAATCAAAGATCAAAATTCAGCTCATAGATTCAGGAGAGGTGTATGTGGGAATTTGCCTTTCTATCCTGCAAAGCATTTTGTCATTCTTGCAGGAAGGATAAGACTTGGTAGACATAGATCTCTCATAAATAGTTGTTTTTAGTGCATAAACCTCTCCCTTTGTTGATAATTAGCAACTGCTACATTATTTCTGTAGTACTGCCAGACAAACTTGCTGAAGGTGATGCTATATCCCGGAGCAGGAATCCCCCCCATTTTAAAGAGCTTGTAAGTGGTTTAGGGAGATGCACGAAGTAGCATCATTTCCAGGTTCCCTGGTTTGGGCTCTGCATGTGAATGTGTGTATATGTGAATATATATCTACGTGTGTGTGCGTATGCTGTTACCCACTGCTGTCCTCCAATACAAGTGAGCAAGGACCAGGAGCAGCAGAAGACTCCAGGCAGGGTTCACATGAAGGGCTGGACTGGAAGAAGCCCCTTTTGCTCAACACAGCAGGTTGGGTTTGGTTTTCCCCGTGGGTGATTTCACAGTGAAGGCATATTTCCCAGGGAACTTCTACAGCCACCCACAACTTCACTGCACAGCACAGGGCATGTGTGTAAAAATCCCATCAGAAGCTTAGCTTCTAGCACCATCCTGTTGAAATCTGCCCATGCTCCAGGGAAGACACGCCCTGGGGAAGCTGGAGTCAGCCTTTCTGGTTGTCAGCAAATGGCATTTTTTTCTGGAAAAGTTTTGGAAAGAAGATGTGGCACAGAGCCCCAGATGGCAGATGAGTTGTGCTTCTCTGTTCGATCTTCACCTTGCCCCAGCAGCTGTGTAAGGCTGGCGGGAAAGCAGACCCAGAGCTGTTGTATGCAACTTCCATTGGTAAGTTAATTGCACCCACGGGTAGTTTGCAGTGCCAAATAAAAAGGAGTTGTCCTCTGAGCATTTGTTAATGGGGAAAGTGAGTTTTAGAGGGAAACATTTACCACCAGGGCATGCATATGAACATATAAGCATATATCTAAGACGGACAGGGATGTATAGTTCATGTCAGTACGCAGCGCTGCCTCTGCTAACTGCGAGCTCTGGCATCAGCGTGGGAAAGCGGCCGCTGCCTGAGAGCACTGGGAGTTAACTGCTTGCTTGATACAGAACATAGCTGCAATTAATGGAAGCTGGAGGTCTTTTTGTGAAGAAAGAAACGTTCCAGGAGTTTTATGTGTCCCAGAAGGGACAGGCGAGGATGTGGTAGAGCATCCGGCACTGTGTGGCTCTTTTTTGGGCAGTGCTGAGCCAAGGGTGCTGGCAGTCACTTTGTGCTGTTGAATTATTCAGGAGTCCTTCACAGCTGACTGCAAGCAAGGGAGAGTGGGAGGGCTGGGAAGAAGTTTCGGAGGAAATGCTCAGTGTTCAAGGAGAAAGTTAAGCGTAAAGCAGATTTTCACAGGACTTCAGGCCAGTAAAGGGTGATGGACTCTCCTGATGGACACATAGGTGGTTTCTTTGCAAGTGAAACTTTATAAGAACGAAAATCCCTACCCATAAATTAATCAAACCAAAGTAACAATGTGGAAGAGAACAATTTAAACATTGGTAAGGTCAACTGAAAGCCATATGTTGTATTGTAACATTTATGCGGCACCTGTGAGAGTGTTAAGGGGCCGTTCGGACACCGCTGAAGAGATGACATGTCTTTTATTTATCAGTAAAGCAGAGCTTCCCCTAAACATGTTGCAGATTAAACATGTCCCTTCCTTTAGCCATAGGACACATAGAAAAGCTGAGGTTAAATTGCCCGTTTTTTCCTCCAGATGTGTGAAAGAAGTAATAGTAATGTACCAAAATTACATTTGACCTGCTTCAATGTAATGAATTGATATCCCCAAGATCTTCTTCAAGGTATGTTCTCGTTCAGTTTCCCAAGAGCTGACAATGCTTTTAAGGGGCAACAGCCCTCAGAGCTGCTTTCAAGGCCAGGCTGGATGAGGCTTTGAGCAACCTGGGCTGGTGGGAGGTGTCCCTGCCCATGGCAGGGGGTGGATCTCGATGATCTCTAAGGTCCCTTCCAACCCAAACCAGTCTGTGATTCTGTGATTCTATGACAGTACCTGTATAGAGACAGTGAAGAGGAAACACAGTGCTGTGGCCTTGAGAAAGCTTCTTTCCCAGCAGCATCTCATCACCTTCCTCCTTGAGAGGTATCCAACGCAGGCAGCTGCATATACTGCACAGCGGCTCGCAGCTAAGACACCCTCGCATCAAAAGGTCCTAAGAAATACAGTTCAGCAAGACAGCTGGCTGCACTGAATAGCCTAGAAGATTACCTCAGCAAGATGTTTTTGTACCTTTAGAAACACAAGAGTTCCCTTCAAGGACGAGCAGCAGATATTTAATGGTAAATCATATGTCAGAGACAAACTACAAGCGACACACACAATAGATAAAGGATGACCCTATCCATTTATCAGAATGTCTGCTCTCTGTCTGAGGAGACCAGGAAATCTGCTTGGGTTTTTGGTTTTGTTTTGTTTTTTTTTTCCACTCTTTCTTTTCTCTACTCTCCTGCTTGGGTTTTTTGCTTACCCCTTTTTCAGCTCTACTGCACCCAGGAGTGGCAAGGCTTTAAAAAAGCTGGCTTTAGGGACATTCTGGTCATCAGGACAGTGAATTGACACTGGAGAAGGCAAAACATTTGTCATATTTTCTCTGAAGCCTTCAGGAAAGTGGCAGCACCGTGTTGCCAGTGGCGGAATTATAACCCGACAGTGTAGGTGCCGGCAAAGCCTGGAAGGAAGCTGAAAACTTCAACAAAGTCTTAGCTGGTCCGGGTTGTACAGGTCATATTCATTCTTGAGGGAAAAACCCTAAAACATGTTCACACCAAATTTCAGTTTTGGTGAACCACAGATTGCCAGGCAGTAAACACACCGTCTGAAAGTTCTCAACAAGCACTAATTGTGATGTTTTCTTTTCCTTAAACATATGGGTTTTTTAGACAGAGCATCACAGAAACTCATCCTATGACAGTGTTCCTGCTGTGAGTATAAATGTCCTTCTATTTGCCTAAATGAGAAGAAGTGTCAGAAATCATGTTGTCACTCAGTAATCCACAGAACTGCATTTAGGCTTAATTTCTTTTGTTTTCACCTCTCAAAGTTCAGAGTCCCTACAAACTCTTATCTTGGTTATTGCTGACTGTGAGCCAAAGCACACTTTGCTCAGCTCCCCATAAAATGCAAATCATGAGCAATCCAAAAGCTTTCTGGAGTATCTTGCATGAAAGGAAGATGGACCTACGGACACCCCCATGTCAGCCCAAGAAATAGAGTTGACTTCAAGGAACACCTCAAGTAAGGCTACATAGTTTTCAGAGATTCCCCAGCCAAGGTAAAATCTTGGTACCGTTCAAGGAAAATATAGCATGCTGGATTCAATAGCTTGAGATATGAGGCTGCTGCAGCTCAGTGCCACCAGGTTCAACCAGTAGTGAGCCTAAAAATGTGCTCCCAGTAGGCACAGAGCATGTTTATGTACCACTTCTATAGGTATATACATGGCTGGCCACACAGACCACAGACACTCCCACCAGCACAAACAGCACCAACAGCCTCATCTCAATCCCTTCTTGAGCTGAGCAGAATAAAGTTTCCCTAATGGGAATATATATGCACATATATGCAAGGTGGATCCCTCCACTATTCTGGCTTAGACACCCAGTCTGCCCAGTAGCTGTCCCTAGATCCCAGTCTCCCCGGTTGCTGGCATCTGAGGCTGTATGAGCCCCTGAGGCTGCATCCCTGCTCCCGCACAGATGGGAACAGACCATTGCACACAGAAAACAGCATGCCTCACCCAGGAAAGGGTAAGAAAGCAATTTAAGAAGAAGATAGGACAGACTGCCCTGACTGGGTGCAGAGCACTGCAAAATGGGGGCGCTGACCAGCAAACTACACGCCACTGGCGCTTTTATCCCTTACCCTTCTCTTTTCCCATTCTTGCTCCTCCCCAAATCATCTAAACACCCCTTCACCCCTTTTCTTCCCTTTGGTCCCCCCCAAGCATCCCACAATAAGACCTGTGCACTTCCAAAACCCTCTTCCCTTGCATCCCATAATGTACTCCATCGCCACTGATGCATCTGGCCCTATTTGGGGTAATGCTTCCTAACAGGAGACGAGCATCTCTGTCCAGCTTCGAGTCAGGCGTTGCAAACACTGGACCCAAGCGCCCTGTGCGGCACATATTCCCATCTTGCTACACCCCAAATCCTATGTGCCGCTGGGTCCCACTGCATTGTTTCCCTCTGCAAAACCATCCAGGTAACCTTACCTCCTTATAAACCAGTTATATCGCAGCCCAGGATGTCTATTGCTTTTATTCAAGGTATTTGTGGTGCTCTTGCCTCGCCTGCACAAAGGGAACCCACCAGTTGGGTTTCTGGGGCAGACACATTGCCGTCTCTCTGGCCACAGAGTTATAAAAGTGCTGAAGAACAATGGTGCAGCTGCAGGTGAAGAGCAAAGCTGATCATGTAGCCTGAAAAAAAAGAAAATTACAGGCTTCATTTTCAAAGGAGGACTGTTTCATCCTTGCTATTGCTTATTCTTAGGTTTGATGTTCATATTTGATGCCCAGGTACTTCTCCCAAGAAAAGCTCTCTAGAAAAACCCCAATCTTGCTCTCTGCTCCCTTACTGAGTTTCACTGGAGATAAAACATATCTCCTCTGTGGAGTCTGCTTCTCTGGGACAGAATATTTGGGGTTTGTTTTTAAAAAGAGCTGAACAAGGATTTTGTTGGATTAACTGGCTTTCTCATAATAAAAGTCTTGAGTAGCTCTAATGCTATACTTGGCTTTTTTACAATTATATCAGCTTCTCTTTTCTTTGCAATTTGTTTCCCAGTGTTACCCAGCACGCGTTTATCTCATTTTTTTTCCCTAAATGGGCTGACTGTTCCCCAAATGCCTGAAACTGTTGCTGTGCTGATTTTCTTGACTCAGGTTGCAGTGTCCTGAGCTGCTGTCCTTCTCACATCCTTCAGCAAAAAAAAAAAAAAAAAAAAAAAAAAAGGAACAGCAGAGGTGTGCCTTTCTCCAGAGACCTGAGTGGCATGTTGGAAGCAGCAAAAAGAACGCAGAGGATGGATTTCCCAGACTTGGTGCCATGCTACAGAAGCAATAGCCTGTTGTTTGTTTTTTTTATTCTGTTGAGATGAAAACTTTTCTCAAACTCTGACAGGAGGCTTCCATGAGTGGAAACCACTGGCTACAACTTTGTGTTTCTGTTAAAAGACCAACATTGTGGCATTGCTTTTAGCCTAGAAATATGGAAACAACGCTGGTCTCCTTATCTTGGCATTTCCCTTCTCTGCTATATTCACTTTGATGGATTAAGCTTGAATATCTGGATGGTATTTGAACGTGTAGTTAAATATATAATTGTGGCAGGTTGGCCCTTGGCTGGGGACCAAACCACACACCCGCTCACACAGTCCCTGCCCCCACCCAATGATAGGGGAGAGAATTAAAGAGGTAAATGGCAAAGAGAACTCGTGGGTTGAGATAAGGACAATTTAATAACTAAACTACAATAATATTGGAAATAATACTATTTACAAAGATGCAATGTGTTACACAGTGATACCGCCCCTCCCCACCCGATGACCAAAGGCCCAACCCCCTCCCAGCCAATGACCCCGAAGGAGGGAGAGAATAGGTGATACACAATGATGCTGCCCCCCCCAAAAAAAGGCTCGGCCTGTTGACAATTATACTGCCCCCCCTGGAAAAGGCTCAGCCTGTTGAGGTAATACACAATTATGCTGCCCCCCCCAAAAAGACTCGGCCTGTTGCCAGCTAATAATCCCCAGAAACCGCACAGACGATTCCCCCCAGAAAGAGGGGAAAGGGGGGGGAGGGGGGTGCACCGCTCCCGGAGGCACTCACGGAACGGAGATAACAGCCCAAGTGTCCCAGTCCGAGAGCTGACCGAAGCAGAGGAAAAAAAACAGCTAACGATCCTCCTGGAGAGGGAGGATGCCAAAACTCACGGAACGGAGATATACGAGTGTCCCGGGCCGAGAGCTAACGGTGACCGTGGGGGGAGGGGGGGGGAAGGCCTTGGGAGAGCAAACGCAGGTACCCCAAAGCGAGATGAATCCGGAAGCAAAAGGAAGTGAAAAGCCCGCTCTCCCGGAAGAGTCCTCTCCTATATACTGGGTATGACGTGCATGGGATGGAATAATTGGTCCGTCTGCTTCTCAATCTTGACCTAAAAGCAAATCCCAAGCTAGAAGCCGGGCTGTCTCTCTCTCTCTATGGAGAGGAGAGAGGCTGAATGTATCTCATCCTTGAGAACAAATAGCAACATCCTAGGAATAACTATAAATGTTCTTCTCTTATCAATTCTCTCCTGAGCAGGAATCCAAAACATAGCTTCTTGCTAGCTGTTTATGAAGAGAAGGGAAAAGGAAAAAAAATTAACTCTCCTCTGCTTAACCCACGACAATAATATAGTGTCTATATAGAGAGGGACATTTGTAGATACAGGTACTTAAATATACGATGTATTTCTTGGAAGGAGGGAGGAATGAGAATGAAGACATTTTACTTTCATTTTCCAATCATAAGAAAATCATGAGCCCATATTTTAAGCCTGGTGGTCTGGGGAGTGTCTGCTTGACTAAGAGAATTCAATTAGATGTGTGTATTTCTGTCCTTAAGTTCCAGACCCTAGGAATGCTACAGGTCTGAGCTCTGAATCAGACCTGCACCTTTTCATGTGGGTGAAAATCCCAGTCTGGAAAACAGCTGAGGGACTGCACTGCTTTTCTGTCCTCAGCTTGGCAGAGTGACATTCCTGCCCGTGAACCAGAGGATTCAGTGCATGGAAAAAGTCCCAGAACTGTAGCTGAGCACACTGATGATGCTTACATGTAGAGATTGTCCCAGAAAGTGTCAATACCAACCTCAACTCTCATGGCAGAAAAAAAAACACAAACAATCACTCCATAGGCAATAAAAATACTCCCAGGGTTCACAGAACACTGTAAAAACTGATGGATAAAAAAAAATACACACTATTAATGTGTCAAGCAGCTCGTGTTACAGCAGGGAGAAAACTTCAAGCACAGGAGCTAGTGCCTCCAGTGTGTTGGGAGAAATGACAAACAGGAACAGCAGGAACTTTGGTTATCCTGCAGCTTGCGTAAAACCTGTGGGACTTTGTCAACCACATGAACCACGGGAAAGGACCGAATGAGCAAAGCTGGGCAGAGGGATTGCAGCTTAGTTCAGCTCCAAGATGTGCCTGAACCTTAAGACATTTATGTAGGTTTACCTCACTGCCTAGAAAAGTCCTGTGGACAAGTTAGCCAGCAGTAGTTCCTGCTTTTAGCTTTCCTGGCAAGGCTGCAATCATAACAGGAATTTCCATGTCAGAAGGAAACCCAAAAGTAGTGAAGTACGCAAAGAGGGGAAAAGAATGGTAATTCATCGATTTATTTTTAAGTTCAGGAGTTCATTTGGACTTCTTTTTGTAACAATTTTAACTGTTTCCAATTTCTCTGATCCCAAAGCTCATATGGTAGCAGAAATACTAGCCGAAAAAGAAAAAAGTCTGTGTGGTTTTAAAGGAAGAACTATTCGACTGCTAAGTTTTGTCAGCCTGGACACAGTCGCATTGTTAGCTGGGGAGCAGGGTGGAGAGGGGGGATGTCTGTTTTCTTTCTCAGCCAGTGGGAGGTGATCAGAGGGGAACCTTTGGGAGCAGATGGGGTCCCCCAACACTCAGAGCTCTGAGCTCAGCTCTCAAGGGAGCACCCCCAATACCAGATTCCAGGAAGATGGCAGAGCAAATTAAAAGTTGGTACCTCTAATTAGCAAGCACATATTTCCCCATAGGGCAGAGCGTCTGGAGGCTCTGGCTGTTTTTATTTGGGAACCCACTTCTCGTGTAAGCCCCAGCCTGCTGATCTCAGCTTCAGCCCTGTGCCTCGAAGCTCCTGCACTCAAAGGATGGAGTTTCAGTGTGGGGCTGGGAAGGACTTGCTTGGCTATTCAGGGCTGAACTTAATGGAAGAAAAGGAACCAAAGTGAAGATTGGGAAGGACACGAGCTCACCCATCAGCTGCCAAAGATGCGCCTGTAGCCTCTGTAGTGCTCATGAGGCAGAGGGGTTTTCATCCTTCATTGCTGGAAACTACCTTTACCCCTTGCCATCTGTGTTTTACCTGCATCCTCTCTAACTTTCCTGCCAACCTCATACCCCTGAGGGAAGAGCAAGTCATCCAGTCCCCGTGGTAGAAGACACTGAGCAGAGGAGCGGCAATGCTGAACAGACACATCCTGCAACACAGATTATCATAAGAAGGGAAAAGAAATTGAAGTTGGCCTTTTCCAGTCCAAGTGACTGTTTGAAGGAGGGCTCTGTTTTGCTTTTGTATTTCACCTTCCACTCGACCGAGAGAGATACTTGCAATCTGCAGAACAAGGGCTAACCCTTTGCAAGGTACTGCAGTAAGGAGCTCTGGAAAAATCACTCACCTCTTCAGCCAACAGATGAGAAGCAGGCATCCAGCCCCCAGAAAGCTGCAACATGAAAGTCTGTCCATAACATCCTAAAAGCCAAGGACAGCAGAGAAACACTGGAGAGATCCACTGGATGATGCAGTGTGACTGCTGTGTGACTACTCTGCTGATGTCAGTGGCTTTCACACTGCGTGTGCCTCCCGTGCTACCTAAACACACTCATGAGACTGGACAGCCCACCTTGTCAAGATCTGCTGCTGTATTACACAGCCCTGACAGCTTCCTGGCTTTGGCTTCTTTCTATTTTCATTTTAGAGCATGTTCACATTAATAACAGTGGCTGAGATGTATGTTCTCATTATGAATGAAAAATCTGCTCTCCAAAAAACTAATCAAGCAACACATTCTCGCCTGAAGCAGCATTTTAATGGAAAAAAAAAGCTTCATGTGCATGTTACTAAATATCTCCTTAGAGTTGCATATTGCTTCCATTAATAGACTTTCCTAACACTCAGCCATGCTGACAAATGTCATTTTTTGCTACAATGATAAATTAGGAACATTTTGGATAGGTGTGGGTCTAGTTCATATGCCTATAAACTGCATTGAAAAATAAAAAAGGAAATTCCTTCTATTCCTTATCACCATATTCTTGCCCTTCCACCACACAACAGTGGATTTCCCAGGTTCACATCCTCACCTCTACAAACCTGCATCCTCATTACCAGTCAGAGAAATGTAAAGTGATGTGGTGATATTGTCCCCAAAGAAGCTAATGATCTAGGGGAGCTGATGATTGTTTTCTGTAGTAAATAGAAATTAATTGATCTCTTTTTCCTAACACCAGCCTAAGGTACTTGCTTAGCCAGGTAGTTTTATTTATAATTATTTTGTTATTTGCGATGTGCTGAAAGACAGGGAGAGTATAAGATTGAAATTCTTCATTCCCTCTGCAGAAGCACTGATTATGTTGCACCCATTCGTGTCAGGAATGGGAGAGTTCATTCACCCTGCCACAGCCAACAAGCTACACATCTTTCTAATTGTGGGTATGGTTTCTTCTCCCTTCCACGTAAGGATAGAAGTGGTCCTTGGCTCTGGCAGCTAGGCATGGAACAGAGGCGTGAGCATCCTGTCCTCTCCCCCAGCCCTTGGCTCACTCCCAGCCTACTGATGCAGACCAGAGCTAACCCAGGAGGTACTGACAGAGCTGAATTTAGAGAAGCAACATGCAGCGGGATGCAGTGGTGCTCCTGGCACCTGGAATCTAGCTTCACAGCTGCAGTACAGCAATGCTGCTCCTCCCTGTTCCGATACACAAAGCTGTACACCTCCCACCTCCTGGGCGGGTGTGTCCACCCAACCAAGATACCACCTTGGTGCACAGGATGGGTGGAAAGCTGGCTGGCCGGTCAGACTCAAAGCGTGAGCAGCACAACTAGACACCTGCCCGCCTCTATTAGGAGTGGCCTTTAGGAAGACACAAGAACTACCTGAGCAGCAGGATTTGATCTGCCAGGGGGAAAACTGGATGCCAAGTCCAATAGAGGAGCTTTGCACGGCCCCATCTGCCACAGCCCCGAATGTAGGAGACACTCATGTTAGCAGCACTTTCCCCCGCTGCCAGCCCAACTTCCCCCTGCTCCTGCCTAGGAGGCTGCCATGGAGATGGGCACAGGACCAGCACAGAGGGGTCCCTGCTCCCTGCCCCACTCCCTCCCCTCTTTTCTTGGCAGAGCCACTTCAATTCTGCGAACACAAGAGAACTAGCAGCTCCCAAGAAGAGAATGCACTTTTTCTTCCAGTAGCTAATGGTCCAAAATAAAATATTGCAGCCGTTGGTGCCATGTGGGATGCCAAATCAGAATAATGCTACACCTACGTTGTAGACTTGGTTGTGGCATACAGCTATGCTACAACTTTGCCAGCTGATAGATTAGAAATTATGGCTTCACTCTAACTGATGACACCTCCTCACCTTGTGATGGATGTGTCTTTGCACTAGAAGAACATATACTATAACTGTATAGCTCAAAAATAAATTCTTATAAAGGAGCGAGAAAGTCGTTTTAGCTTTTTAAATGCATCCTGTATATTAAAGAAAATAAAGTCTGAGTACGGTAAACAGCTGAAGAGACTACCTGAGCAAACAAACAAATCTCAGGAACTGAATGAATGAGAGAGTGCCGTGTGGTCATGGCATTGACATGCCTAATGGACAGAACTGTCAAAATCCAAGAAATCTCTATGTACTGAGCACTGAGCTGCTCTGTGTTTGCCACCGGATTAAAAAATTGTAAAACTGGAACTAGAATGTGGAGATGAATTTCAGTTCATCTTCTCAAGTCTTTCATTCTCACAGTCTGGTGCTTCTGTAGCACTGGCAGATGGCCTAAAGCAAAATACATCACAAGGAGGAACTTCATTGCTGGGGATCAATCCGCAAAGGCACCCCTGAAATTAAAGATATCCTAACCTGTTAAGGGCTGAGAACCATTTTAAACTTCACTCTGGGGGAAAAAAAAAAAAGAAAAAAAAAAGAAAAAAAAAAAGAGGTATTTGATTAGGTTGTAGTGAAACCCATCATCCCTCCCCCAGTCTGTCTGCAGTCAATCACTACACACCCTGGTTTTGCACGGCGTGACATAGGGAACCTGCTTAAAATCTGTCTGAAAGGAAGTGTTTCAGCACTTGCGGAAACTATTTCCTCAGACAAGAACGCTTGCTAAATTCAACCCACAGAGAGTTTCCATCTCCCTGAAATGCCTTTTCTCTGCTAGTTTACTCCTGATCAGAGTTTCTCTGCTCAGATCCCTCCCCCCCATCTGTCCCACAAAGAGAAGGAAGGAGGCACAAGCTGACACTCAAGCCTATCTCTGCAAATGTGCTCTTCCTTGGAAGGAAAACTGGAAACCTTGGTAACGATGCTGGGAGAAAGCAGCTGACAAAGAGGAGGTAGGGAAGGTTTGATCAGGTAAAACCCACGTCATTGCCTGCTCACCCTTTGGGGCATCACAGCAATAGCCAAGGCTCTCCCAGCACAGGAACGTGACGCGGCTGTCAGACAGCACTTGCTGGTGGTGCTGGGCACACAGCCTGTGTCACACGTCCACCTTTTGGATGTCGCTGTGCACCGAGGCTGAATGGCATGTGAGCCAAGGCTCAAAGCTCAGCGTATGTTTCACATCATCCCCTGCGTGCCTGCCTACCCCACGGCGTTCTGATGGAGTGACGCTGAAGTAGCTGTGCTATTTCCCCCCAGTCACCCAGGGCCAGCAGTAACATCACAGCTGTCTTCTAGGAGATATGATCTAAAAGGTGTCGTGAGTCCGTGTTTCTGATTCTCCTGGGCACTAGGAGCGGAGATCCCCATTTCTTTTCGCACGTTCTGGCCAAATGAGCACTTTTCCCATGAGCACTTCCTCACATCACTACTTCTTTGCAGAGAAAAGAGAGAAGTTGATAAAAAGCAGGAGTCACGTTGAAAAGTGCTCGTGGGACATCACCACACAGGCCTGGCACAGGTTCTTCCAGGAGCATGTGTTTTCCTCATTTCTGAGAAACACCCCCTAATCCTGCATCCCCAGCTGGGACCGCTCACAAGACACTCCTGATTTCAGCTTTTTTTGCCTCACACAGGAAATAAAATCAGCCAGAAGGACAACGAGGAAGCAGCACTCCGTGTAAAATCTCTTTCCCCAGTGTTTGCCATCTTTGTGGTTTCAGTTGCCGGCCACAAGAGAGAAGAGGATCCTCTCTGTGCAGCCAGAGGAATTACCAAGCAGACTGCAAACTCCGTGATGTACTTTTATCACCACAGCCACAGCAGTTTATCTCAAACATAAATAGGTGATGCCAAGGCAGGGAAATGCCGGGGCCACCAAAATGAATTCATCTGAAGAAACAAGAGATGCTACTGCTGAATTAGGTGCAAAAAAAACC
>WKFP01013530.1:105920-142083 GCA_011057875.1 Pterocles orientalis | reverse complement strand
TTCTGCAAATTAGATGTGAGAGATAAGGGGAAAAGAACCAGAAAGAAGTTAACATCGTTAATAACCAACTGCTTCCAAAGGCCAAGAAAAAAAAATAAAACAAACCTCAGAGAAAGATTTCCAAAAGGACTATCTGAAAATCTCAGTGTTTGAAAACCTAACTGAAACATACACAAACCAACGTGTCATACTGAAAATGTGTTCACTTCGTATTTCAGTGCAGTTAATTTCCTGTCTTTTAAAGGAAGGAGGCTGTCTGAGAAAATGAGTGGTTCTGGGAGCAGAAAAAATGGAAGGAGCCTTTGCATGGATTCTCTGATGTCTAATAAGGGCTGAATCTGTTCTCCAGCCTTTTCCTCATTATTAGCAGGATTTCAGCCTTCTGTTTAATCATCTATTTTATTACATTTGTAATGCCCTGTTGTCTCTTTATCTGCTGCTCCAGTGTCAAATTTCACAGAGATGGGTCCAGTTCCAAAGTTTTGGCCCTTTCCTACCCCAAAAATATTTGCAAGGTTGAGGGGAGCTGCAACTAACAAACCTTCAAAATTATTTAAATGACTTACCGCCATTCTTTCAACCTGGACAATTGTAAGCGCACGTATTTGATTGTACAAATAACTAACAGCCTTCCATCAAAACGAGTCTGATGCTAGTGCCAGCGTGAGAAAGAACTTGCCATTTCAAAATCAGGATTTGCAAGTCGGGAGACGGTTGCAACAGAGACAACGGAGAACAGTCACAGTTCATAGGCTGGAGATAAGGAGCATATTTTAAGTGCTGCACTGAAAATACATGACCTTGCTGTTGCAAGGAAGCAAGGGTCTGATCCAAAACCCCCAACGTCGATGGAACAATCTCAGGTCTGGCTGGATCATCAAAAGGAAGAGAACAACATGGTCTAGTTGTATCCTTTCCTTCGCTTGGTCACTTCCAAGTGTGAGGAGGCTGTGACAAGACATCCATTCTCATGGGGTTTTAATCCTCATGTTTATTCTGTGTACCATTGCTTATATAATTATATATAACATATATGGTTGTCTAATCCTTAGAAGACGTGTCAACTCCATCTAAAACACGCTGTGCTTCAGGATTCACTTCTTTTTTCTTCAAAGAACAATACATTGCCTTAGCAAATCAAATGCAGAAAGCTGCGTATCTCTGATTTTGTTCAAAGAAATATTTTCATATTTTTTCTTCTTCTCAGAATTCAGGCTTCAAGTACTTTCAGCGAGCACTGAGGCATTTGTCTTGTGTCAGGTGGGCTGGCACCTTTTCAAGTTGTTAGCCATGTGTATCTGTTTTATAAGGCAAACAGTTAGAGATCCTGTAGTTAATACTGTATTTATCAGCACAGAAGGGGATCTCTCAGCTCTGTGAAAACTTTATCATGAAGCAAAACCAAGCAATAGCACTGAAACATATTTTTCTTTCCTCTGTTGAGGCAAGATGGACATCCTGAACTGAGAGCTTCCCAATCCTACTACAGGTGCCAGAACAATTATTCCGGTTGGCAGAGAGTTTTCCTCCTTCTCATACGATACAAAGGTCGTGTGCTTGATTCTTGTCAAGGCTGAGGTTGTGGCACTGGCTGGCACTGGTTAACAAGTCCAGCTGCTTACAGTAAAATAAGGTTTTGCTTTGCCATTTGAAATAATTCAGTAGAAACGTCAGTTGTTTTCCAGTAACGTTAGAGAGAGCTGTGGTGGATTCCTCATTGCATACACAAGGAGGGCTCTCACGCCACCCTATTACTTTTGCCCAAATAATGTGGTTTTGACCTAATGTGTTGCAATTAGACACTAACAACACTTCAGGGACTGACACAGTTAGTTTTTCATCATTTCAGGTCTATTATAGCTGTATTCTACCCTTTCATCCCAAAGGCACGCCAGAAGACAAACAAGTGTATTTGCATACTTGGTTTGCAAAATAAAGCTGGAAAAGTTCATGTTTCAAACACAATCCTGCTCAGAGGAAGGAGGATGTTTCGTTTGGCTTTTTAATGAAACAAGACAAATGGGTTTGTGCATGCTGGGCTCCACAAGCAAGGGCTGAGAAGACGAAGACACTTCAGGAAAGCTTGAAATTAAACCAGGCAACGAACAACCAATGTGTGCAAGGCTTCAGGAAAGGAAGAAGGCATTATCCAGAAAAATAGAATCTAACCAGCATTTTTTTTTTCCATCTTGGCACAAACCTACCTGGTTTTCAGCTAGGTTTGTGCAGACAGAAAGAGAAAAAAGTTGGTGACTTGAAAGAATACCTTGTTTATTCTAAATAGTGAGATGTTCAATACATTTCTAGCTATTAGACTAGACTCTGCAGTGGAAATCGAAACACAATAGGTGTTCTGAACCCTACAGTAACAGACAGCAGAAATCAAACTGCTCATTGTTTAGCTCTGCTGGTTTCTTCCTTGCTACATCACATCCATTAACTCGGGATTTCATGTTTTGTGTGACTCCATGTCATGGTTTTGATCAATACATCCTACTGGCATGAAGCTCTCTGAAAATCCTGGACATGACTATAAGCAAATTCCATGCACATTTTGCAGCTACCAAGCAATTTGCAAAATTAATTTAAAATTAAACTCCAAAAAGACTCTGGATTTTGGATGTGAACTTTGTAAGGCACCTGAACATCCACCAACTTGCATTCCTATCGGGGTGGGGCTGACTACAGTGTCATTCTGACTCAGTTTGTATTCTCACTTACAACTGTATTCTGAGCAGAACTTGCATAGAAGAGTATTCTCACAATAACTACAAACGCTGACATTTTGCTCTAGAAAATGAATGCTACTGCCATTTCAGGAGGCTGTGTCTGCCTGAAGTCAAGGACAACTTTTCTATTGAAACTATCAGAAGGAAGAGGAATATCCTCTAAGGCTTCATAACATAGATGGGACAAACAAAGACTAGACAGACCCAAATAGGTCAGAGTGATGGTCACCTTGGGGTGCTGTCCAGACAGAACTAAGGCAGTGAGACACGACCGAGAGCCGTGCTCATGGGACGCTGTAACTCTGCTTTGGGAATGATGACACTCGGAAGCAATTATTTACTTGCACTCAAAGTCAGGAAAGCAGTTCAGATATCCTGGAAGGCACTTGATTCAAGAAGATGTCCATGCAAGCTTTGAAAATTTTGCAGCATTGGGCTACAGGTAATTTTGATGGTATAGGACACATGTCAGGTGGTGTAAGAGACAGGAGGCAGAAGAGAGCTTGTCTGAGCTGGCCAGAAGTCACCACCTTTGGTCCAGAGGATAAAAGGTGCATAAACTTGGTGCTGCATGCAAGCAAACGTGCCCCACAAACAGGCAATGGCAACCAACTGGATCAGGTTGTGAATGCCTTACACAGAGGAAAAGCTTTTAGACAAAGTAATCCCATCAATTACAACACGAGGCAAGGGATTTGCTATCCAGCCCTTTAAAAGGAGCTGATATATTTTATGTAGTCAGTTTTAAATATCACTGCAAATATAACACACTAAACCATGGCAGTTTAGGCTCAACAGTCTATTGTAACTCTTCATTTAGATTTTGATTAACTAAGAAAAATAATATTCCCTAATCTTCCAGAGAACCTTTGCTGTCCTGATAAGGTAAGATAACTTTTGTAACAGGTGCTGCAGGTTACTCACACATGAAACTTGCATTTTAGAGAAGTTCAGAGCAAGTTAAAATCAGGTGATGGTTGCAGAGCATTCATTTAAGATGTTTTCTGCGGCTGAAGCAGTGAGAACATTGTTAGGTTCTGATTCCTGATCAAAGGATTATGGAATTTAAATTGTGTTACGTCCTTCCATAGAGAGAAAAAGGGGATAAAGACACAAGCAATCACTCCTGATTGCACATGTAATATGTGCTTCTCTTCCCTTTTGGCTTGATTCCTTATATCCATGATGTTTAAGAGATCACATTGTTCATCTATCTTTCAATCCTCCAGTAATAAACTTTAACTCACTAATCAACCTCACTGAGCAGTTGATGTTTCCAGGATTTTATATCCCTATAGGTTTTGAGAAAATGGGCGTCTGGCTAGAGGAAAGCAGTCCAGAAAGTGTTCTTGCTGTCTGTTATAAACTGGGCTTGGCAGCAGCTGGCAACCCATCGGCACAAGTGTGCTGGCTGGCTAATTGAGCATAGATGTAGTTCATCATTACCTACAGGCATCAGAGATGACAGAAACAGAAGCTGCCTATAAAGAAAACAGGACAGGAACCAGGTTTATGTAGGAAACAAGTTTTTAACTAGTTCTGCTTATTGATCACCTTGTTTTATAGGACATTGAAAGTCCTGGTTTCAGCTGAGACAGAGTTAACTTTCTTCCCAGTAGCTAGTAAGAGGCTGTGTTTGGGTTTGTGCTGAGGAGAAGCTGATCACACACTGATGGTTATAGTTGCTGCCAGGACAGTCAAGGACTTTCCAGCTTCTCTGCTGTGCCCATGTCTGCAGGGGCAGGAGGAGCTGGGAGGGAGCACAGCCCCAACTATCAGCCTTGAATTTGACCTTAGGTTTGGGATTGAGACCCAAACTGGCCGATGGTCTGTTGCATATCATGCACGTCGTGTCCGGTACACAGATGAGGGTCCATCTGGAAGCTCTTTCTCTTGCTCCACGTTTTCTCCCTCCAGGTCACCCCTCTCTCAGGGTCATCTCAGTCTCCTGGACACTCGGGCTCTTATCTCCATTTCAGGATTGCAGTTTAAGGACTCTGCCTGCTCTGGGATCATTAGCCAGGAAGGACCTGATCCTTGGCCATCAGGTGGTGAGCAGTGTCACTGTGTATCACCCATGTGTATACTTGTATATGTTACTATTATTATCATTATTATATTCAATATTATTGTAGTTTAATAATTAAATTGTTCTTATCTCAACCCATGAGTCTCTTTTTTGCTTTACCCCTTTAATTATCTCCCCCATCCCCAGGAGATGAGAGATGAGAGGGTGAGTGAGCTGTGTTGTGATGTTTGGCTGCCAACCAGGGTCAAAACTATGACAGTCCTTTTTGGCACCCAATGTGGGGCTCGAGCAGTTGAAGGAAGGACAGAGTTGAACAGAGTGCATTAAAACAAACAATTAAATGATGCTTCTGATAAGGATTCATTGTTTCCTAAGATGTGGAGGAAACTGTTTCAGTGTTTTTATGCATTCTGGGACTTGGCTTTAGAGCTCTATGATGTAGCACCTTATTTGCCATATGTGTTTGTGCCTTTTGCTGGTGGGGCTACTATCTGTAGGTGCTGGATTAAGAACATTGTATTGCTGATTAAGGGTATTGGTTTGTTGTGCTGTTGTTTGACGGCCTATGGTGGGATGAGAGCCTCATTAGTATCAATCTTATCGGTTTATACAACAACTGGCACCAAGCCAAGTGAAGTTGCCACTTCATCCCTATATACTGTGTGCCATCTGGAGAATATTTCTACCAGTTACACCAGCAACCAGTCTATGGGCATGATGTTTCCCTTCACTGTCCCCTTCTCCTCCAGTCAGTTTTCAAAGGCTTTTGATGATTTTGAATCGCTGGGATTTCCGAACTACTTCAATCCTGTTGTTAGTCCTCCTGAATGTGTGTCTAACCACACATAACACTTGTGATCGGATCCTTGTCTTGCCATTTATTATGGTTAGGCAACGATTTGGAAAAATCATTCAATGCATTGCCAGTGACACCCCAGCACCTGCTGCCTCCTCGACAGATAGATATAGAGCTACACAGACTGCAACTCCTGCTACAGTTGTTCCACCCCCACATGCTACTGCTGCTCAGTGCAAACACACTGCAACTACTCAAACTCCAGTGGCATTATGGCTGCCTCAATTACGGCTAAATGTGTTGCAACTACTCAAACTCCAGCACCTGTTATGGCAACATGCACTGCAGGTACTTAACCTTTCATAAACTCGCAGCCATAGCTACCCACACTTTCATAAAAACCACAGCAGTGACTACACAAAACACAGCACCTGCTGCCAACTCCAAGCTCTGCACCCATCAAGACGACTCCCACTCCAACACCTGCAGCAGCAACTTCAACCCGAATGCCTGCTGTGATTCCAACCCCAATGCCTGCTGTGGTTCCAATGCCGTTAAGCACCTGCCATGACCAACTCCCACTCTGGTGCCCACAACAACAGCTCCAACCATGGTGCCCATGGCTGGAAATTCACCCCCGGCACCTGCCATGCCAGCTCCAACCACTGTGCCTGTGGTGGTGACTTCAACCATGCTTGAGCCACAGTAGCAAAGCTCAGTCCTACCACATTCGACAGTGCTTCATTCGAGTTTCCTCTCAGCTCTTGCAGACTTTCCAAAGGTCAAAAGCTCCCTGATCACAACAGAAAACCAAGAGAGGGAGAAGGAAACACAGCATCTGCATATCACACTTTGAAAAGGAAAGGGTAAAATATGACTGCCATAAGAAAATAAGGCAACAGGAAAAACTGCTTAGATTTTATATTTAAGAAAACTTCTTCTCTCATTGAAGGCTAGGCTTTAAGCTGGCTTAAGCCAGCAATGCTGCCCTAGCTTTGATTCACATCAGCCCTGGGTTTAGGCAACCAGCCCAGCTAGACCATTGTTAACACTTCAGTGACGGCTCAAACGAAGCTACCTTACACAGAAAAAGATGCACATGGCACCCAGCCCCTCAGAGGTGTTATTCAAACCCACAATTTAATTCCAAAAAGCCAAGACTGGGAGCACCCAAGAGGAATGTCAGAGGAATAGCCTTCCCTTTGCCCTCCCTTCTCGGCTGCGGAGAAGGGAAAATGGAACAAGCTGTGAGCTGACATTTTGCTTTATTATTTCCCATGTGCCTGCACCTATCACAATAAGACCTAAACGTGTGCTTAAAGATCTCCAGGCACAACTGCAATGTAAATAATGAATTAGCATTAACAATACTGATCGCAGACAATGCTTCAGGCTCTAGTCAGCTAATATGGCAAATGTGAATTTTTCATAAGATCATAACAATCTTGCCAGTCTATAACATCCTTTTCTCAGTTTTTTGATGAAAAGGTATGAATTCATTTTCAATCATCATCATATTCTGGAGGAGTTTTTATTACCTCTAGTAATGACTCATAAGAGTGGGAAACAACAGTTACTCCTGCTCCAAGTATAAACAGTAATGACTTAACATGCCTTCAGTTTCTGTCTTCTGAACTGTCTGATTCTCAGTCAACTGGAGGATATCAGAACATATTTACTTTGAAGAATAGCAGATGTTTTAATCTTAAGTTAAATTTAAACTCAACATCAATATACCAGAGAGAAATGAGATAACACAGGATCTCTTTCAGTCTTTCGGATATGCCGAGCTATCTCTGGATAAAACAGCTCAGAGCTGAGCCGTGGCTATACATTGCCAGTTTAACTAAATCCATTTCACTGTGGTACTAGCAGCTGTGTGTAGAAAAGCCGCAAAATAACACTTTTTCCTAGATCAGATGTTCCCAGACAGATGTAGTATCACTCAATTCAGAAAATGAATTAATTAATACGCTTTACCTGACTGAAGCAACATTTGCCCACATAACATCCTTCTGCTGCCTTCCGTGTTGTGTTGCTCATGTGCCTTGCACCATGCAGATGCACACACAGAAGTCTACCACCCCAGGCTTTGTCTGCCTCCTGCTGTAGGGACAGGAGAAATGCCTCCCGCCATTGTGTACATCACATCAGAGCTGGTTTAGAGATTTGCTCTGTATTTAAGGAAAGTGCCCCCATGTCCATGAACAGTCCAGTTTCATATTCTCGAAGTACTACAGTTGTGAATTCTGTAGCAAGGGCTGTAAGAGACACGGGTGTTACCTGGCAGGACTGATCAAAAGAGCTTTAGAATTGAGGGGGAAGGGGATACCAACAGGATAGAAGTAGGAAAGCCAACAGTTGGCTTAGTATCAACTGAGGGTAGCAATGCTAGTGGGAACATATACACTGTTCCTGGGAGCAGAGAGGGCTCAGGAGCATATCCAAAATGCTTGTACACCAACACATACAGTATGAGAAACAAACGGGATGAACTGGAAGTGTTGGGTAGTTCCCAGAACTATTACATCATTGGTGTTAGTGAGACTTGGTGGAATGAATCCCATGACTGGAATGCTGGGATGGAGGTCTACAGCCCTGAGGTGTTCCTCAGGGCTCAATTCTAAGGCCAGTGCTGCTCAATGTATTTATCAATGGTCTGGATGCAGGAGTCGAATGCACCATTAGCGAGTTTGCTGATGATACCAAACTGGGAGGTGCTGTTGACTCTCTTGAAGGACAAGGTGCATTGCAGAGGGATCCAGATAGATTGGAGCATTGGGCAGCTATTAATGGGATGAAATCTAACCAGTCCAAATGCCAGATTCTGCACCTGGGATGGAGTAACACTGGGCACAAGTATAAATTGGGAGAGGAGTGGCTGGAGAGCAGCCTTGGAGAAAGGGATCTGGAGATGCTGGTTGACAAGAGGCTCGATATGAGCCAGCAGTGCCCTGGCAGCCAAGAGGGCAAATGGCATCCTGGGGTACATTGAACACAGTATAACCAGCTGGTGAAAAGAGGTGGTTATCCTGCTATATTCAGCATTTATGTGGTCTCACCTTGAGTACTGTGTGCACTTCTGGGCTTCCTAGAGAGGTGGCCAATGCCCCAAGCCATTAAGGGTTTAAGAGGCGTTTAAACAATGTCCTTAATAAAATACTTTAACTTTTGGTCAGCCCTGAACTGGTCAAGCAGTTGGAATGGACATACCTGGTCTGACGTTACATGAGTCACAGCTTATCCTATGAATCACGATAAGTGTCCAAGTGTCTAGCAGGAGCTTGTGAAGCACACCTCACCATTTATGCTCTTTGCCAGCCTCCAGGCAGTGAGCAGGGATAATGCCAGGCAGCCAGGATGCAAATGGATGGCTGAACACCCACACTCACACAATGATTTGTCCCAACCATTTAGCGAATGTGTTCATTCAGCAAACAAACAAGGCAGGTTCACTCCTGCAGAAGGAACAGGACAGCCCTGGAAGGGACCACTGTAGCCACTAACATTATTTCTGAAGTCCACCCCTGCAAAGCCTATAGAAAAACTGACCATCTGTGGTGGTTGAACATTTTATGCCTACTGTTTTCTCAACATCTGATGTACTTTTAAAGTTTTAGATATACTTTGGGGAAAGCTGAACGATATGGCTGGGAACTGTTGTCTCTAAGTTCAGTTGTTTTTTTCCATTTTCTGTGCAAACACCATTAAGAGCAGGTACTGAGGCCACACGGGGGTCCTGCATTAGCAGCTTCCATTTCAGAGCAGAAAACCCAACCTTACACTGGTTGGGTGGCCCCCACACGCTTTTTTCCTCACAGGAAACAAAACCCAAAACCACCACCACTCCAAAGCGAGCGCATGGAGCACATTGGGCAGCTGACAACCCTGAATTACCAAGGTTTCCTTTGTGCACAACAGGATTTGCAAGCACTACGTAAATTTTGAAAGCCGCTTACCTGAAGACCCTCTGTTTCAGAAATGGTGTAAGCAAGAGCCCAGTTCGAGACCTATTCTCCCTTTAATTTCACAAGTCATTCCAGCTACTATTCTGCACAGCAACTGTGCATCAACCTTGTTTCCCTTTTCCACTCTGAAATCACTTGCAGCCTCTGCCCTCAGCCCCTGGTGCTCTGTAGCTAGGAGTGCTTTCACATGCGCAGAGTGTAGGATAGGGATGCTCTCCATCACTAATGTGAATCTTCCTGTTTTCAGCATCTCTTCTTGACTATGCCTAGCAGTTGTTAGGAAACGAATGGTCAGAATTTGGAGACAAGAGCTCTCGCTTTGCTACTGTGAGCTGCTAGCTGGGTTGGCTCCGTACTTGACACTTCTAATGGGCTCAGGAAATGACCAGTTTTGCTTCCAATGTGGAGCGAACCAGAGAGAGCAGGAGGCACAGTTCCTGTTGCAATATGCTGACTGCGGTAGGGGATTTACTCTCGTTAGTGACAGCCTGGGTTTCTGTGACCACAGAATCCTCAAACCACTGGCATGGAGAGTCCTGCAAACAGGTCAGAGCAGAAAGACAGCGGGTGCACTTCTCAGAGGAAGGGAACGTCATCTTCGGTGACTTTGAAAATTTTTTGTTGCCCTACACGTGGGATGAGGATTTGCAAAGAATTTGGGGACTGATGTGCTCCTGAAAATCTTGTCAGTTCCACTGAGGGATTGGTTACATAATTCAGATAAATGCTAAGCTCTCTTCTCTGCATTTT
This sequence comes from Pterocles orientalis, assembly GCA_011057875.1. Lineage (NCBI taxonomy): Eukaryota > Metazoa > Chordata > Aves > Pterocliformes > Pteroclidae > Pterocles > Pterocles orientalis. The sequence goes on along the minus strand of WKFP01013530.1, from coordinate 131,811 downwards.
CCGGATTAAATATGTCTGTTCAGCCACAACAATTTTTCCTGTATTTTTTCTGGAAGCTAATTGGTTCAAGTAATCACTTGCTATCAAAGCAAAAAATCTCATTTTACCAATTTTCCATTTGCCAAATATTATCCTTCTTTATGGCTATAGAATTTCCCATGTTTAGGGAGAAAAAAAAAATTCCCACAGCCCTAGAAGGAACAATGGTGATTTCCTAACTGCACTTAACCATGCTAGAATAACATAAAAACTTTCATTAAAAAGAATCACTCTTCTTGTGAGGTATGCTGGAAATACTCTGTTTTAGATTAACTATCTAGGAGGAGAATAAATTAATAACTGGTGCAGCTTTATTGCAGTCACTGTGCTGTTACAGAAAGTATCACAGCTCCTTTTGTAAAACCAGAGAGCAAAGATAGCTGTGAATGTCACATTCTGGACTGTTTTAAAAATTAATGTTTCTGGTTTTCAGAGTTTCCCTGGAGCGCAACAGCAAAGGACGGGCCAGTCCCAGATGGCTTTCCCCCGTGCTCCCACGACATGTCCCCACAGCCACCATCACAGGGATGCACGTGGTCCTGACCTGGCAGCCCCTGCACGCCTAGGAGCCGGTGATCCTCGTCACAGATGGCCCCGGGTGGGCACGGCTTGTGCTGTGCTGCATGCCCGGTGTGGCCTCCAGAACACGCTGCACGTGGCCCTCGGCCACAGGACAACCTTCCCCATCTCCTGGTGCCGGAGGAGCTTGCTGCCTGCTCCACGTGGTGCCAGCAGTTGTGCACCTGCATGGCCTTGCCCATAGAGTGCTGCAAGAAGTTCTCCTGGCAACATCGTTCCTGTTTGAAGGTAGAAACAATGGATGGAGTTGATTTCTTGTAAGAAAAAAATCGTATAATAGCTCAAATGACCAAATCAGGGGAACCTCTCCATGGATGAGGTCTGCATGGCGTGCTGTGCCCTCATCGGAGACCCACCCCGTAATGCACAGCTGGGCACTCCCAGCTTCCGAAGGGCACAGCGCTATCTGTACTATCCTCTCCTTTACAGTGCTAGCTTTCATAAACAGCCTTGAAATTATACTGCACAGCATCTGAATGCCTTTCTTACGGGGATCATAATGAAGCAGCACCTCCTGGTGCACAGCAGCGTGGCAGTCCGCACAGATCCAGCACGTTCCTGACGGGCACATCGGGCTGCTGCAGTCCTGGCTAACGGCAAACTCAGCCCAGAGACCTCACTGACACATCAACTCCCCTCCTAGAGGTGTCGTCTTCTGTCGCCACACCTTCCACACTATGGCAAAGCCAACTCCAAATTAACAGATAAAAACCATGTACTTCAAAAAAGCGTGACTGATGGTTTTTTTTAAAAAAATATATATCTTTGGAAACCATGAGAAAGTTGCCCTGGCAACATTGTTTGCCATTCCTTTTTTGCTCACTGTTTCCTTGTGTGCCTGTTTCTCTAGCTTACGTTTCTGACAGTACACGCATGATACACGCAACAAATGCTGCTCTGGAAAGGGAAGAAAACCAGCATTCGGTCAAATAGAGGTCTGTCTTACCTCTCACACCATCAGGGTGGAATAGTCCCATCTGTGATTAATACCACTGTATTACAAAACCTAGCTTAGAAATTTTCACAAGGAAAAAAAATTGTTTTTCAGGAAAAATTTTTTGAATAGCTTCCATAGGATGGATGACCCAGATTATGTGGGAGGGGAAAGCACTGTTCTTAGCATTTTTTTTCAACTGAATATAAGCCCAAAAGGAGCTATTACCTCCATGTAAATGCCAATTTTCATTAAGCATACAGAAAGTAATGTAGCAGCTAGGAGGTAACTGGGATATAATTTAAGCTGACAGCTTTGAGATCTCTTCCCTTTGGTCAGATCTCATTGAATTTGGCAAATGGATTCAAGAACTGTGAGTTTGCAGATAGACAGGTCAACAGGAAAAAAAAAATAATTACGTCCTCTTGTACTCTCCGCTAGAAACTATGCTAAAAATGTAAAATAGCGTTTAGAAATGTCAACAACCCCTCCTCCAGATTTCTTGAACTGTCTGCATGTGTCATGAAAAAAATGTTATTATCATACATAAAACAAAAAATATATCTTAAGTGTGACCAGAGTACTTCTCAAATTAAAAAAACAGTCTCTGCACAGTGCTGTCTTCTCCATCACACCTCATGGAGTGCACAGACTTCCACCTAATTCAAGATGAATATTTATGACCACAGCACTGTATCATTATGTTTTAGTTAAAAGTTCCATTTCGTCTTCTTCTAAACAACTCTCTCGACTGCAGTTTTGTAATCCATTTAGCCTGCAAATTGAGGTGCAGAGGAGCTGCAAGGCGATGGATCTCAGCATCACAAATACTGAGTACCTTCCATGACTTCAGCCAAATCACCTGGGCTTTGCAATAGGGAGGCAAGCTCTTTGCACAAAGCTTATCGCTTCTGGGGTGCACTGTGCTAGTATGTGACCTGGCAGCTGAAGTGTCTGCAAGATTTGTACCTTTCCAGGTCAGGATATGGATTGCCTTTAACACCTTCAATGCTTTATCCTCCTGCCCTTCATGTAGTCCACGTCTAGGAGTTCAAAAACATTTATTGCTTTCTGTAATTACCTACCAAGAGGCAACTGACAGTGTGTTGACATCATTTTGCCAGAATTAAATCCTTCTGATTCTCTGAGAAAGCATTTAAAACCTTAGTTATTGCTTAGAGATTAGCCAGACTGCCAAATATCCCAGCGTTTCATATACATAAAACAATTTTATACAAAGTTTAAGGTGTTGAGTTTCTTTGCCTTGAAATTTTCCAATATCTTCATGTGACCTTGCCTCAGGGAAATAAAAAGAAGTCGAAAGTTAATTCAAAACAGTCTCAGTGAGCTCAGCTATGTTCATTTCCCAGCTTCCTGCAGCATTGCCTAATCTGGCAAAGTTCTGCATAAGAGCAGATAGAGTCATCACGGGATCTCATTTGTAATGTACGGCTCCATACTTACAGTTATCAGGAGCAGCTCATCTGACTGTTTCTGTCCAAAGACAGAAAGCTTATACTGTTCTTGTGATGGGCTCCAGCAACCCTGAGGTGTGGATGGACTGCTGGAGGTCTCTAGCCCAACTCTTGCTTGGCACTAGCAACACCATCTTGCATTACCTTGGTCCCGCTGACTGCTTCATGGGAAATTTTCCTTAAACAACCCATACCTCCGATGAAACTCTGACACTAGGGCCAACAGAAAAGCAATTTGCCTTCAAGAGAGGCAGGATTTTGCATATCATATAGCAAGTCTGTGGCGGGGCCTTGGTCAGATCAATAAAAAGAAAGAGATGGAGGGGCAATGGCCAGTCTAGATGGAGGGGCAATGGCAATGCAGGTCCAGGTGAACAAGAGCAGTACCGGAACATGATGAATAGGAGGAAAAAAGTGTGAAATGTGAGCTGTTAAGAAAATGTGATGCTGGATAGGAAAAATGCGTGGAGCCTGATGCCTGGTTTCACATCAGCATTGTGGTGCCTCACCCTCTGACAACCCCCGAGGGACACTAACTTTGACAGCTTCTAACAGAGGACTTGCAACAACATATCACCCCCATTTTCCAGGCAATGGAAATGACAATTGTCCTGGAAAATCACTGCTGATCAATAGCCCTCCCAGCACCCATTTCTCCTACTGGGGTATGGGCGTCCCTTTCCCAAGTGCTGTTGAGCCGGAGAGTTGCAAGAAGACTTGTGAACACACTCAAGTTCTCTACCTCACAGCCCCTGCTGCTCAGATTAATTGGCACTTTTGGAGTTGTTCTCCGTGAGAATTTTCTTGTCCCTGCTTCACCCTTCCTTGCACCTCCAAATTACAACTCAAAACTCTACTAAGATAGATGGTATAAACATATTTCTTGAGCTACAGGGGTGGTTTTGCTTTTGATTAACATTCTTCACTACCCAGAAGTTGGCAGGGAGTTTACAGGTTTTGCCTTTGGTCTCCCTGGAGTGGCTCCATGTGTTTTATTTGCAAAATATCTGTGCATGCTTCTGGTTGTTCTGGATGTGAATGACTCAGAAGCTATTCAGTCTGCTGAGGAACCCTGTGGGTCACAGGTGAAACAGGCACAGTGGGACATCAAAAGTGCCTATCTGGGCACAGTCAAGTATTAAGTGGTATGTACTGAAAAACTGGGTTTTCAGTTAAATGGTCTTTTGCAAAAAAGGTCTGGTTTCCAGCTAAACATATCAAGTCTTCATCCGAAGCCAAAGTCTAATATCTGAAAGCTAAATGGAGAGCCAAAAATTGGTAACAAAACGTTGAGACTTGTTTTGGTCAGGTTGTATTGCGACTTAATATTAAACCGTGATCTTCTGAACCCCAAGAGGAAGGAAATTTCAATGGCTTATGCTGCCCAGGGTATAACAAATGGTGATGTTTTATACGTCCTTGGCAGGTTTTTCTGCTTCAGCAGGGCAGCCAGTTCCAATTGTTTTCAATCAACAGCTTTATGTGATGAGGCTTTTTGTATATTCAAAGGCATCCACATGATCTGTCATGCACTTCTTCCCACCTTCTTCTTCTGAAGCACATTTTTGATGTCTCTGGCGGTACAGACACCTTTTCTGGTCCCATGCAACACAATCATCATGGCATTGCAAGACTCATCTTTTCCTTATCAGCAAGTGAACTTTATCACCTGTCTTGTGGAGATCCCCTTCCCTTTGCGCTTTCATTTCAGGATCTTTGGTGACTGCAATGTCAGCGATCTTAGAGGAGTTTAGAAAGCTGCTGACTGACATCCAAGCATCTGCAGGACTGCCAAGCCTGTGTGCTCACAGGCAGAACCAGAGTCTGATGAGACCTGAGTATCCATCACACTATCATGGATGTTTCCATAATTAATGGAGGTGTTGGAGACTTTCATATAGATGTTTCTGATCCTGTTCTCCTTCAGGACTTGTTAATCCTGCTCCTTTAGGAATTAAATTACAATAGTGCCCAAAAGCACTGAAAAACCCATGTGTAGGAAGCAGCTTTTTTCCATTTCTCTACTGTTCCCAGGAGAAAAATATTAAAGAGAAGCACTGGAAATGGGACTGAGCTGCTCACTTGAGGAGCCAAAAGCCATAGTCATCTGAAGGCTGCCCTTTACAAACCTTTACAAGTTGTCACTGTGTGTCTCAGTCAGCTCAGAACTGCTTCCCCTGAAGTGTGAACACTCATTCCAATTAATTTCCCAGCTTGTGTGATAGATGAAAACCCTAAATCAAGGCAAATTACCCTTAGCTGTTTGCATTGGATGTCTTTGCAACTTGATGGACCATAGCAAGAACGGGAGTGACTGGGGAATATATATAGAACAAAAAATCAGATTTTACGTGGTGGGATTTATTATTCAGCTTAGGTTGAAGATTATTTATTAGTCATGCAGTCGTTTAGTCACTTGCCCTGAGGAACTGGGATAACACAGAGCCACTCAAAAGTCACAGTTACTTTTAGCTTAACTCCACAGGTTCTAATGTCAGTGTTGCTCGCTCTGCTGTAAGAGCACCTTGATGGACAAGAGCTGCTTCTCCTGCTAGGGGACAGAGCAGTCCCAGCATATGCAAGCAGCATGTTGGCACAGGAGACCTGGCCACTGGCTCACCAAGCAGGCCCGTACTGTAAAGGAGAAGGTGTTCCCTTGTGTCTGCTGCCTCTGCAGCAGCACGGACCACTCACAGCCCCTACCACCCATTGGAACAGCCAAAAACCCTGGGACGTTACGGCAAAATTTCCCATTGGATATTAAAACAGCTGCTGTAGACTAACCTCCAGGACCACATTTTGAATGTTTCTAGCAAAACAGTTCCAATTTTGCCCTTTCAAGCACTTACAGCTCATCCTGTGAGAACAGCGCAAAAAGGGAGAAAAGGCCTGAATCGAGAAAAAAAAATAGGGTTTTTTTGCAGTGTTTGAAACATATCCATCTCAAACAAAAATCTGGGATCAATTAGTAAGCTTTAGATCTGTTTTAAACTAATATTAATTAATCACTGACATTTTTCATCCAACTGACTTCCAATTTCACTGAGGAGCAACATCTAGTCTAGAACATTGGACCCTAAAACCGCACGTACAGAGTGTTTGGTTGCACAATTTGAGACTTCGAGGTAAACCTTATTGTCAGCTTTGGGACTGACCTTTATAAGCAGGAGTCTGAAATTCAACAGTTGTAGAAAAAGAACGAAAACTTCTGGAGAAGGCAACACTCACAACTGTACGTCGTGGTGGCCAAGCAGCACATGGTTTGGAAAAAGAATTGCAAGCTGCACCTGAGCAGTCGGTGAAGAGGCCGAGAAGACATCTAATAGCCAGAGGAAGGGCAGTTACAGCAACAATGAGCCACACTCTTGCAATACGATGCAACAGGGAGCAACGACGGAAAGCCTGGCAGGTTCAGGCTGGACATTGAAAGAAATGGCTTCCCCAGGATCTGGGTCACCAGAGAGGTTGGGTGGGGAGAGTCTCCACCACTGGAGGTTTTGTTGCTGAGTTGTGACAAAGCTGCAGCCACTCTGTTCTAGTGTTGGTGATAGGAGGTTGGATTATAGATCTCCAGCAGTCCTTCCCACGAACGCTGCCGGGAGTCTATCAAGCCTTTCCTTAGTGCCCTACACATCTTCAGCAACCAGCAACTTCAGCACATCCTGAGTCACAGGATCTCTAGGTATATGCTGCATCCTGAACAACATGAGGTAGTCAGAGATGGCAAACTCAAGATAAACTTAATTATTCAAAATAACACTATAGAAAAAAATCAGTTCAAAGAATAGAGACGGGTGTTGGGAATTAGGAACAAGCTTCCAAAATTATTTTAAACAATGAGATTTTTGTGTTTCTTAAATGCTTTTTGAAAAGAAGTCAATGCTTTGTCTAACTGGAAATAGAAAACCTACAAAGTTCACCCTTAAATATTTTTAAAAGCTTTGTAAATGGATTATCTGAGCACAGCAGGCATCATACTTTTGGTAAGTGCAGGATGATATAAGCCTCAGGGAACTTTTGAAGATAGTTCATTCAATAATTCATTCACTTCCCTTTAATACTGTGTTGAAGAAAAGTTAAACACTGGCTCTGCTTTAATAAGTGAATAAACACTGGCTCTGCTTTAATAAGTGAATGAACACTGCAGATGTAGTTTCCTCATAGGATTAATTCAATTTGCTGTCTTCTTCAAAGTAACCCTTTACAAGGCAATATCAGGAAAAAGGTTCAGGAGCAAAGTACCACACAGGCACTGCTAGAGAAGTTATCACAAAGTAGCCCTAGCCCTTTGTGAAATACAGATGCTGAGTTTGAAGTGCAGATATTACCGGTGCTGACACATTTTCGTGTTTTGGCACTGCATCTGAAGCTCTCTTCTAGACCAAATAATTTGGTACAGGCAGCTTCCTGCACAGGAGGGGGGCTTTAAAAAAAAAAAAAACTTTCATGGAGATTTTTATTTTGGGAAATGCTTGAGTGATTCTAGTCAAAATCCAAGAGAATTATGCTGGCTGTAGGAGCACAGGAATTTGAGGACAGGGCACTCTGTTGTATTAAGCTTGCAAGCCCCAGTAGAATCCCTTGAAGAAGACAGTGGAGGAAGGGTAGGCAGGAAAACACTCCAGGGAAATGATGTGGTGGGCACATGAGGGCTGGGGAAGGCTATGGGTGAATGACCTGCAAACTAACGTAAAAAGATAAGACTGATACTTAGTAGGTAAAGTATTACCAGAATAGCTCCTACAAGAGTGCCAAGAAAAAAAAAAAGCCTACAACACAAGCCTATTTATTTTGAGCCCTTTTCGAATGGCAGAAATTCAGATTATTCAAGAATTCGTAAGTCCTTTTTCTTTTACAGTGGACAAGCTCCAATTTTCAAGCAAATTAGGGAAGTGCTCATTTTCACACAGCATGACTTGGAACCTGAATTTGTTTGAGATTAACTGTTTTGAAAAAGTTGTGCTTTTGGTCATTTAATGTCTTCTCTTCAGCTTCGTGAAGTGAGAAGGGAAGCCACCCAGGAAAACAGAGGTGGCTGGTTTTCACAGAAGGACGAAACTAAGTGTGAAGGGTCTGAGGATGCAGCAGGAGGAATTGTCCCCTGGTGTTCAGAGGCTGCTGCCTTCTCATTCTCTGCATGGCTTTGAGGGCTCAGGCACGGCTCATCTTTCCCTTCCACACCTCAAACGGAGCATTCCCAACCTTGTACAGCTGACCAGACTTCAGCCAATGCCTTTCACTGCGCTGCTGTCCTTTTTCGGTCCCCCAGGCATCACGTTTGGGCTGGGCTCAAGCTCTTTGAAAAGCACAGCCCACTTCAAAGACATCTGAGCCCACATATTCAGAAAGAACTAATGATTTTTCAGGGTGTATCCTGCCTTAAAATGAATTTACACATCTTGGTTGTTAAGCCGGTATAAATATACCCTTTAAGCCTGGAAAACTATCCAGCCAGGCTGCACTCCCATGCCTTTGCTCTCTACCTCCACTCTCAGAATAGCCCTGTGGACCGTGTAGATGGCCCAACACTGGCTTCAGTGAATGCTCCCTGCTTTTAATCCTTGGAAAACATCCTCTGTCTTTTGGTCCCTTGTGAGTCTTTCGACATTGCATTGCCTTTAGACATCATAATCTTACGTTTTCCCCTCTAAAAATAAGATTGGAAATGCTAAGAAGCAAATTAGACAAGCAAAGGTACTTCAGTGTGCTAGTGAGCTCCCACAGCTGCTGAAGTAAGTCCATTAAAGCTCCTGAAGACATCAGTGTCACCAAAAAAACTAGGATTTATGTCAGTGTTTCCTTCCTGTAGATAGTCTTCAAAACTATGGAGGCTTTGGGAGGGTTTAGAAGGGAAAAGACTGAAAGAACAGTAAAGCAGCACACTGTGCGGGACACATCCTCTGAGATCTGCTCTCAGGCATTCTAAACACCTCCCCTGTGCAACCTCCAACAGATGCTAAAGAACTATTAAGAAATATTTGTGGGATGTTTATGAAGACTTCTGATGTCCAAGGCATACTTTATGTAAGTGGATGTTTATGGGTTCATTTATTTTCCTATGTTGGAAAGCCCAGAATTAATTCTCTCTCGGGACCCGTTTTGATTTAGCTTGGACGACTCCATTATCAGATGTAACTCTGCTGACATACAGCCGAATAACATTTGCTATTAAGGTTCTCCAGCTTGAGAAGCTATTCAGGAAAATTTGCAGAATCATTGAGTAACTCAGCTTCAAGGGTCCCTAGTCCAACTCTCTGCTCAAAGCAGGGCAACTTCAAACCAGAGCAGGTTGATCATGCCCTTGTCAAGTTTTGAAAACATCCAATGATCACTGTTTTCCTCTCTTTCTGCTTTCCCCTGTAGTTTTGTTTGAATGCAGCAATTTGGTGAAAAGACACCATTTTCCTGTTTGTAGCCTCTGTCTTTTCTAACACCTGAACTCAGAGAGATGATACAAGGACAATGGCTTCCAGCACAGTTTGCTTTGCTGATTTTGGCATGAAAAACACCATAATTAAAATAAATCAAATGGTTAAGCCGTACCAACAAAAGCAAGAAGTCTGGTAATTAAGGCCCCATTCTCCTGACTCAGTCTCCAGTGCCAACTCCCAAACACACTCTCCTGCTGTGACTTTCCCTTTTTATTCCACAGGGAAGAGACAGAGCTTTCTGGTTTGAGTTTAAAAAAAAAAAAAGTGTGGCTTTAGTATGAGTGGACCCAATTTAGCCTCTCCTCCATTAGTGTTAGCCCCTGCGCAGGAGTTTCAGCCATGCTCAGGCATTCAGTGATCAGCTTTGATCACAGAAAAGGAAACTGTGGGCACAGTGAATGGTGAATCAGCAATTGTGATGGATGCTCCTAGAAACCCGGATGCATCAGGAAAGACAGCCGGTCCCCACCCTTGCTGGCTGGAGGTGTCATTGACAGAAGGCAGTGGGTACTAATGGCTCTTTGTTCCAGTGAGCTAAAGGTCCTGCCAACAGAAAATGAGAAACTGATGCTGTCTTTTTTTTGCAATTTTTAACCTTTCCCTGGCAGTTATAGCAAGTACAGTCAGAGCAATGGACAAATCTACAGTGCTTGGCACCTTCAAAACTACCTGGTGTGTCTTGCTGGAGTCAGACAGACCTGGTGTGAGCCCAGTATGTGGTAACAGGGTAAATTTTGGTGATCCATGTGTTATCACGTGAGTTTCGCAAGAATTTACAATAAAAGAAGTACTCCTATTTCCTGAGTATGCCTCTGTCCTCTCTGTCATCAATTCATGCTAGTTCCACTGCTGCTCCAGATATATCCAGATGCATTGAGGAGATGGAAATTGTGAAATCTTCCCTCCATGATTTGGATAAAGGTATAATAATACGTACTAGCAAGAAAAAATCTGGTAAGGTTACTAAAGGGCATAGGTCTGGGAAAAGCTGCAGCTAGCTTACTGAAGATGTATGCTCATTGTTCAGAGACAGCAGAATGACAAAGCATCAGGTTAAAGATAGTATAGGGAGAGAAATATCTTACAGTGACAAGAATAAGAAATCCATGCCAGCAGAATACAGTCGTTAAACTGCACATGTGCATTGCCAGGGACAGGACACAGCATCTTCCCCCTCACACTGAGCCTTTCACGAGTCAGCAGAAGGAAAACCTCCCTCGTTGAAGAAGAAGCATGGTTTCTGTCTTCCACTGGCAACCCAAGGCACCTCGCCTGCCAAGCACCAAGCTTCCCTCCAGCAGAGGGGAGTGCAGCCTGTACAGCAGGAGCTGTCAGAAACTCCAGGAGAAGGGACGAGCTTGACATTTTCACCAAGACTGTAACGATGATTTCATCTTGCGCGAGTATCAGCAAAAGATACCGCATTCCTTCTCATGTCACTCAGCCCTGGAGGAAAAGCAGTCTAAGGTTAGCAAACTTCCAGAGGGAGTGAAGTTTGAAAAGAAGCTGGTGAGAAATGAGAAAACTGCTGCAGTTTTTTAGGGAGAAGTTTTTATCTGTGTCCCTGCAATGGGTTCACATTTTCCTCTTCATACTCCTGTGTTCCAGAACTCTTTCGCTTCCTCTAAAAATATGCTGAACAGCAAAATATACTGCAACTTCCAGTCTTTTGGTATAAGCAGGCAAGCACATCTGTCACGGTACAGCCCTCTGAGAGAGTCATATTCCACGTCAGTGTGGTTCAGGTCACTACGAAAGGTTTTGCAGAACAAAAGCCAGACAAAAAATGAGAGAGGCAGGCACAAAGACACACACTTGCATGATTTTTCATGCCATTCTCATTTCAAAAACTGATTTTCAGAACGCATTTGCTTTAGTATTGAGCTATATTGTCTCGTTATTGTTCTTTCAAGATCACATTTGTCCATATCAATCACCATAATAGCTGTACTGTAAAGAAACTCTATTAGAATTATATCTGCAAAGACTTCACGATTTGGTGCCTAGACCATTAACCAAGCGTATGAGTAGCCTAAAATCCAAATGTGCCTGGGAGTAGTTGCCTTTGCCCTTGGGGTACATTTCATCCGTTAACTCCAAAGGGGAACTGAGGAATCCCTTCCTCCATGCCAGTGAGATTGAGCTCTCGTTTAAAGTCTCTTTTCTACCTACCACACAGCATCATGCTTTGGTCCTGCCTTGCCATATCCTGACCTGGTCTCCACTCTCCACTTTACAAGGCTCTATACAGGCAGAGTAAATCAGTTTGTTCCCAAGGAAATGCAGCGTTAGCACTGTGTAAGAGTCAGTAGAAAATCAGCATTGTCTCAACCTCGTCATCAAGGTCATGACACCCCCAGTTAGACTATAGGGTCTTTTCCTATGGATTTGATGCAGCCTGGGAGCACGACTCATCCCGACAGGCCTGTTGCAGCAAAGTTGCGATATCATGAGAAAATCTCCAGGGTAAAACACAATTGCCACTTTCTGAGACAAAGGCGCGGCTGGCATGCAAAGAACTTGTTTCCCCAGCAACGCACCCTGGTACTGGTACAAGATGGATAGACGGGGGACGGAGTGAAACGGTCTCGTTCCACGGCCCTGCCCCGTCCCAGACTATCTGTACCTCTGTAAGGACGGGAACAATGAGCTGCAGGTGCCACGGCTATCCAACCAGAAAGATGGCAGACACCGTGCCAAGCACTGTGGCGAAATCTTTACCCTGAGGAGAACTTTGCTTGTTATAATGTCATTATAATACCAAAACACACCTCCATCCCGAAGCCTACCCGCCTCCGAGGCAGACCACTCCCCAGGCACTCCTCTCTGGATATGCACAACGGTGCTACCTGGCAGAGGTGGAGATAGGAAAATGAGTTCCTGGGGACAGGTGGGGATTCCTGAGGTAGAGGAGGAGCAAGGTGTGGAACTTTATATAAAAGGTCATCCCCTAGCAACCTAAAGTTGAAGCCTTCCCCACCAAGGATCAACGACAATCGCTAGGACCGGCGGGACGCTGCTGGCTCCGGGCCCAGGGGACACCTTGGACCCGCGGTGGTAGCTATATTCCTCTTTTCCTCTCCTTACTTACTTTTCACTCCCTTTATCTATTGCACGTTGCTTACGGACACAAAATAATAAAGTTTTTGCTGTTTAGCTGAAGCTAACCCCTTTTGGTGTAGTCGCCTTAATTTTTCACTTAGAGATTGAAGCGGAAAGACTCCACAACTCGTGAAAGTTGTAAAGTAGGTATGTAGTTTATTCAGCGCTGAGACACATGGGGGATAGCTCCACCAAAGACATGCGCACCTTTTTGCAAAACCTATCCCTCTATTTATTCCCCAAAGTGTTGCATATGCATTAAGTTTTGTAATCTATTCATTCATATTAATTACCCAGCCCCACCCAGCCCCGCTTTGTATTATAATTAGCTAAAGAGTCCTTCTGCGCCTGCGTAGTGCTCCCTGGTGGTCGTCCGGTGGTCGACAGGATGAAGTAAATGAGTCTTCATCGGAGTTGAACTTCTCACCTCCTGGTCTCTTGGTCTCAGTCCAAAGAACCAGGATGCTGCCCAGCTTGTTTGGGGCCTGCTTGAGGCCCAAGCAGCCCTCCCTATCTCCGTGGCCTTGCAGGTGTTGCATTCTCTCCTCTCGTTTGGGTTTTCAGATCCTCCCCTTATCATCACAGCTTTGATCCTCTCATCCTGTCTTCGCAAGCACGACAAACGTTAATCATATATTGTCCCAACAGCTATTCTGAATAGAGTTATTCTTTGAGCCCTTGTTAAATTGAAAACCCCCTGTCTCAAGATCTCAGCAAAGAACCATCATGAGTCCTTAGTGGACCATGATACACTGTTAGACACCAGCTGTGGTAACTCTAGTTTCATTTTGCTCTGGAGGACTGGCATCTGATCAGTGGATAAACATGTTTGCCAGACTTGTTCGCTGGTGAGTGTAAGAGGAATTGACAGCTCTCATAAGAAATATGTGTCAGGAAAGCAAGGATGTTATAAATATGGAAAAGGTAGTAAAAGTAATAAGCCGTATGGAACAGCTACCAGACAGAAATCAGAGTCCATCAACAGAAAAGTAGAAACAGCACAATTTGTTCCTCTGTCTCCAGGCACAGGACTTGATAATAAATTACTGTACCATGAAGATAAGAGGTATTCAAATATTCTAAAAGTGTTTAACCTTTCTTATGTCTAGAGCATATTTTAAATTGAATTTCTAGCACAGCTTATGGAAAGAGGTGCTATGACTCTCGGCGTCTCTCCCAGTTCAAAGCACAACTAAAAAAGTCTGCAGAAATGAATCTGCTAAGTCTGTCCATCACTAACTTGCCACGTCCTGTGTATACTAGATGGTTTGGGGTTTTTAAAAAAAAATTATTTTGTCCACAGGATTTTTGTCTTGTTCACATCAGATGAAGGTCTCTCATCTCTTTTAAAAATCAGCATTCTGCATCATCCACAATTTTAGATTATTACACAGCACCAAGTCTACTTTTCAGGCAAATTTGCTCATTTCCCGCAGCTACAGGGCTTGTCATCACTGCCCTTCACCACACAAATGCGCCTGTTTTCACACCACACCACTAATAACCCAGGTGATATTATCCCAGTTGTATCTAATGGAACCTGTAATAGGAATCCAGCTCCAGGGGATGAAACAGGGATTCCCTTTCAAGTTTATGGGGAGAAAAAACACATTTGAAGTGGCACAGGCTCACGTACCCTCACCTCCGCATAACCTGCCTCCTCTTGTTTGATTTCTGCCTGTGATACTTTGATTCAGTTCTTTTCTCAAGCCATCCTAGCCTCCCTCCCAGCTAGCCTCGGTAACACAGTCTCTTCCTCTACCCATGGGCCCTTTTCTCATGTCTCTGTCCTCAGCTTTACCTCAAAGCCAGACGCTTCCTTTGCTTCCCACCCAAATCCCTCTCCCTGCCCTCTCCCAGCCCATCCCTCCCATCTCTTTCCCCACCTGGTGCAGTACAACAGTTTCTCTGGGGATCTGACAGGACTTTGTTACCCCTGCCACCAATGCCCATGCTTATGTTCAGGGTATGCTGTCTGCCACCCTAACCAACCCCTGCGGCACTGATCTCAGGTAGAGGTTTATTTCTCAGGAGCCAGGACACAGCATACAGGAGGAAAGGGGACAGTAAATAAAGACCCAGTGCATCAGCTGGCTTACCCCTAGTACTCTTGGTCTTCCTGTTTCTCAGAGAATCATAGAACCACAGAATGGTTTGGGTGGGAAGGGACCTTAAAGCCCATCCAGTTCCACCCCTGCCATGGGCAGGGACACCTCCCACCAGCCCAGGTTGCCCAAAGCCTCATCCAGCCTGACCTTGAACCCCTCCAGGGATGGGGCATCCACAGCTTCTCTGGGCAACCTGGGCCACTGCCTCACCCCCCGCACAGGAAAACATTTCTTCCTCAGATCTCATCTAAATCTCCCCTCTTCCAGCTTATACCCGTTACTCCTTGTCCTATCACTACACCCCCTGATACAGAGTGCCTCCCCATCTCTCCTGTAGCCCCCTTCAGGCATTGGAAGGCTGCTCTAAGGTCTCCTCGGAGCCTTCTCTTCTCCAGGCTGAACAACCCCAACTCTCTCAGCCTGTCCTCATAGAGGAGGTGCTCCAGCCTCTGACCAATTTCATGGCTCTCCTCTGGACTCTCTCCAACAGGTCCAGGTCTTTTTTATGTTGGTGGCCCCACAGCTGAACACAGTACTCCAAGTTCACACATCTTCTACCCTCCCTGGGATTGTCTTCCGCGTTGTTGTTTTCCCAGCAGCCCTGCTTACTGGCAGCCAGGGATGGGGCTGGCGGCTGCAGCCATGGGGCAGGTGGCTGCGGATGGCAGTGGAGTTGCTGAACCGACTGCACTTCAGAGAGCAGCTCATTGCCAGGCCCAGCTTGGACACGCCACCACCACTGTCTGTCTTGTTCCATTAACGGGGCTGAACTCTTCCCTGGCAGGGCAATGCTGTGCTGAACGGAGACCAGTGGATACGATCACAGCTCCAGAAGATGACAGGTAGCCTTTAAACCACAAACAGTCAGGGATAGTGTTATAGCAGAAAGCACTGAGCAATTTTATTTCAGCTGCTGCCCATCCAAGGAATTAAAACAGCGATTGCTTCCCTCAGAGGTACCCAAGTCCCCAGCTTTTGAAAGCCCTCCCCCAAACTTGTCTTCTCCCAGACTGAAGAAGTCACTGGAGTCCACAGCTTCCTTTTGAAGCAGCTGGTGCTGAGCACTGAACGATATAGCATGTCCTGTGTGGTTCATTTGTGAGCTCACCAGCCAGCTCCATCCTTCTATCCTTCCAGCTTCCTCCATAAACAGTCAAATAACTCGTTCGATCTCTGTACGCGCTCCTGGCTCATCTGCCACCCACCATGAAGAGCAGAGACAGCCTGGAAGGCACCCCCAGCATACCCACCTGATGCTGGGCCATGGGAGCTTAGCTTGTACTGAGAAATACCAACTCTTAAAACTTCCCAGGTTGAAGACTAATAAATATAAAAGAGGCAAAATCATCCGTGTCAGGCCAAGGGATAAAATAAAAGAGATAACTTTTTTCTCCTTTCCAGCAAACTGGCAGACAACAATATATCTGACAAGCAGTCATTATATATCTGTCTGCACTTTGTACAATCACAAGTTCTAGAGGAAACACCACACAAACACCTTTTCCTTGCTGTATGTGCCCAGCATCTTAGCCCAAAGTGTCGGCTATTGTAGCTATAATCGTGTTAAACAACCTTTGACAGATCAACTCTGGAAGAGCTTTCTGATTTTTTTTCAAGCTTTCTCTCATTTAGACTTTTAGTCTGTTCAGCCTCTTCTGGCACGGAGCTCCACAGCTTCGTTATGCAACGAAGGATCCATGGTGCTAAAGAATCCTTCCTTCAGTCTGTTTTAATATTGCTTTTTTAAAAAATCTTTGAATGCTTTACAGTTATGAGAAGCAGCATCCACTGTTTCCCTGCTCTCACTCTTATTCATGAACATGGAGGACTTGATCATTGCCCTTTCCGTTGTTTTCTTTCCAGTCATGTCGAAACTCTTCTTAAAGAGCATCCACCCATGCCTTGGTCCCCAGATCTCCTCTTCCTGTCCCTTCACTTCCCCCATGATAGTCTCTGAGACAGGCTGCACACAGCTCATGCCACGTGTGGGGTTTGTACAGCGGGACAACAATGCTGTCTGGTTTTCTCCGGATATCTTTCCTAATAATTACTCACATCCCATTTGCCTTTTTGACCATGCTGAGCTGTGAATTGATGTTTTCAGAGCACTACACCAGAGCACAAATCCTCAGATCCTCTTTGCAAATGGTACACGATAATTTAGAGACAAAGAGCAGATAAGCATATTGAAGGCTCCCCCCCAAGCACAGATATAATTTTGCAGATAAATAAGGTTAATTTCATCTGCAAGATCATTCTGCAGCTCTTCAGTCAGTTTGGACCATCCAGAACACACCTGTGTCAGCAGTAGGCTTGGCCACATTCTCCTAGATCCATTTCAAAGCCATGCAGGAGATTCCACAGGCAAGCTCTCCCCATGGAGAAAATAAGCATTTATCCCTCCTCTGCCTTTTAAAACATATGTTAATATGTTTTACTTCTAGTTTCATCACAATTCCATTTTTTACTGCCATGTCCCAACAAATTCTTTTCTTTATTACAATTTCTTGCCGATGTGCCTGGTAGACTTAGTCCCCTGCAACACCCAGTGCATCACCAGACTTGCAGAACACTTCAGAGCTAAACTGAGGACTCTGCAGTCTTTAGAGATTTTAGATAAGTCCATCTAAATTTCCTTCCTCTTTGCCAGATAGCAGGGATGCAAATTTAAAAACCTGCCAATCATTAAGATCTTCCAGAATGTTGCTGGAGTTACTAGTGTCTTTATTACAATTTTCTTCGTAGGTAGGACATGAAAAATCTCATTAGTTTCATCACTGAAAGCTTCTGTCTCCTAGCATCTGCCCTTTCCCACCCCCACAGATAAAGGAAAATTTAAAAAACTCTCAAAAAGTCAAAGTTCTTAATTAAGTGGGGGGAAAAAAATCATATGATAAAAGTTAGCAAGGGAACAGCGAATGAAGTGGCTGCAGTGGAGAACATATGTTCATTCTGTAGAGACGCTCCACCTGATGCCAGCAGCACACCGGCTGCTCCCATGCTTGTCATGGCACCAGCTGACTCACTTCCAGGGAGATAGGAAGCTTTAGCAGGATCACACTGCAGTTCAGCTCTGCAACAGAGTTGAAATTATTAAGAATTTGTCGCATAAAATTGCTTGGATGTTTTTAAACCAGAATCCTTACACTTCTGGCAACTTTAAGAGATTAGAACACTAAGAATAAGTATGGGCTTGAAAAGACAAGTTTAATCCAGGGACCTCACTACACTTTAAGCTAAGACTAAACTAAGTTAGCTAAACTCTAGTTAGTTAACTCTAGTTAGCTAAGACTAAGCTAACTAGAGTTTAGCTAAAAACATTTATTTGCAAAAACTGTAGGGTTTTACGCAGATTTTTTTATCGGCTTGCTAAATCCATGTCTGAATATATCACATATCCATGAGAAGATATCACATCTTCTCATCTGAACTGGCAAACTCAATACTGTAGAAGAAAACGCTATGTGGACACTCAGGTTTCCAGGGGGACTAAATCATGGTCATAAGCATGCTGGGCACCAGTGGAGGTTTTTTGGTGCCTACCCTATAACTCAATTTTCCTACATGACGCTGAATCAGGTCTCCTAAAAGGTGGCTGGTCATCAGATCCATGTTACGTTGGGCTGCAACTGGATCTGCTGCAGTTCCTGCACTGTACAGGTAGTCATAAATGCTAGAAATGGATAGAGTCGGGAATCACACGCACTTTGGATAGGTGGTCAAACTCCTCACTGGGGCACCCATTGGACTGGAGACACCACAGGTACCTTCCTAGCAGCATATCCAGGGGTCCGCTTGGACCAGCCACCTGGTGCTATACAACAGAGCAGCCAATGCCCTCCACCTGACAGGCCATCATGAATTAAAAGAGACAACCAAACTCTGCAAAAAGGTGGCACTAGCATGACTGAAGTTATCTAAAAGCCAGCTGTTCCTGCTTTTCTAGAGAGGCCTCAGTATGTCACCATACTTAATAAACCATAAAAACTAATTATTTCCGTTTTCCTTCTTTGGCGCACATCCGTGCATCCAAGGAGGCTGTGACACAGCAGCACTGTTAACCAGGGATAACTGTGGAGTGAACAGGCAGGGAGACAAACATCAAACTGCAACTGCTTTGCCAGCAGAGATGGCATCTCTGCTCACCGGGTTTTTCCAGGCTGAACCAGCTTTTTCAGAGCACAGCACAAAACCAAGCTGAAGAGAAAAAAAAAATCTAAAACAGTTCTGAAGAAATGAAGGCTCTCGGGAGGCATGGTGGGCCATTTCTAAGCCAAAAGGTAACTTCTTTTACAAAGAGCTTTTGTTAATTAGAATCATAGAATCACAGAATGCTTTGGGTTGGAAGAGACCTTAAAGATCATCCAGTTCCACCCCCCTGCCATGGGCAGGGACACCTCCCACCAACCCAGGTTGCTCAAAGCCTCATCCAGCCTGGCCTTGAACCCCTCCAGGGATGGGGCATCCACAGCTTCTCTGGGCAACCTGGGCCACTGCCTCACCACCTGCACAGGAAAAACCTTCTTCCTACTATCTCATCTAAATCTGCCCTCTTTCAGCTTATAACTGTTACCCCTCATCCTGTCACTACTCCCCCTGACCAAGAGCCCCCCATCTCTCCTGTAGCCCCCTTTCAGCACTAGAAGAGGCTGCTGTAAGGTCTCCCCAGAGCCTTCTCCTCTCCAGGCTGAACAACCCCAACTCTCTCAGCCTGTCCTCATAGGGGAGGTGCTTCAGCCTCTGACCATCTTCATGGCCTCCTCTGGAGCTGCTCCAACATCTTGACGTCCTTCTTGCATTGGGGGCCCAGAACTGGACACAGTACTCCAGGTGGGGTCTCACGAGATCAGAGTAGAGGGGGAGAATCACCTCCCTTGACCTGCTGCTAATGCTTCTTTTGATGCAGCCCAGGACACGGTTGGTTTCTGGGCTGCAAGCGCACAGTGCCGGCTCCTGTTGAGCTTCCCATCACCCAGCACCCCCAAGTCCTACTCCTCAGAGCTGCTCTCTATCCATTCTCTGCCCAGCCTGTATTTGTGCTTGGGATTGCCTCGACCCACGTGCAGGACCTTGCACTTGGCCTTGTTGAACTCCATGGGTCCACCTCTCCAGCCTGTCCAGGTCCCTCTGGATGGCATCCCTTCCCTCCAGCGTGTCACCACACCACACAGCTTGGTGTCATCAGCAAACTTGCTGAGGGTGCACTCCATCCCACTGTCCATGTCTCCAACAAAGATGTTAAACAGCACTGGTCCCAGTACCGACCCCTGCGGAACACCAATTAGCATTACCTTCATTAGTGGAAACAACATACCCAGGTGAAGGGAGGGCAGGACTCTGGAGTAAGAGCTCATCTGTATAAAACTGCAAGCTGCAGCCCAGAGTATGCACAGGCAGACCTGCATGCAGTGAGATGTACACCCATTTCCTCTTTTTGCACTGCATTTACCTACATTTGCAGTACAAGACCCCTGCCCCATACCCCCCACCTTCTCTTGCCAGACAACAAACAAGCCACGTAGTGTGGCACCAAGCAAATACAACTCTGGAAAGCACCACGTCTTTCCTTCACACCCCTACCCCATCCATTGTAATATACAGATGACCAGACAGAGAGTGACAGGTCTGGAGACAATGCTTCCTCCTTCCAGGAAACTCAGTGCTCCAAAAGCCCCAGTTAAAAGGTTTTTCAAGTGCTGTGGACAGGGCATGGATACTCATGGTCTACAACAAAACAGAAGCAGAAGACCTATTAGTATCAGGGAGGTTCAGGCATTTTTCTGAGACTTATGCTCTCTTGGAGATGTTCCAGCCCCCTGGCCCATCCCCATCCTGGGCCTGATGCCTGGGGAGTGGAGCAACCCACAACTGAGAACAGGCATTGCCTGTGCGGGGATGGAGTCTTGGTCTGGGGCTATACCATGCCACTGCCCATGCAGCTCCTTTGAGTTGATGCTTGATAAAATAATTTTCATGTGCTTGTAAGCCTGCCTCAGCCAGCTCCTTCTAGCTGTGGGTTGTATCCACCTCTTTGGAGAGAAGAAGGACTTTCATGTCACTTTGCAAATGTTATCACACTGCCCTTGCCATAGGAGGGAAGGGAAAACAATGCCCCTTACTGCCCTCTGCACACTCCCTCCCAAAATACAGCCATCTAAAGCCATCCTCAGGTGGAGGCTCAACATGGAAAATTTTATCTCCAGAAGCTATTGTCTCAGAAAGTTATAGGGAAATTAAAACAAAAAGGATTGAATAGAAAACCATTTGTGACCTCGGTGGTTGCTGCTAGAGCCCAGAGCAGGGATTGCTTGTGACAAGGTGAAAACAATCTTCCTTACACCACTCACAAAGATTAATCAAAGACCTGGGAAATTTTGACTTATAGATCATCTATTCCTAACAAGCATGTATTTATTATTATACATCAGAAAACATCCATACAGATGACACATTGCTAAACGAGAGCTGTCAGATATTTATTTTTCCAGTCACTAGAAGTAGTGCTATTAAACTACCGAAAGGCAGCCTTCAAAAACAATAAAATAAATTCCAAATTAGTTTAAATGAATGAATTCATAATAATCACTGCTAAAGTATCAAGTGATCAATCTCTGTCTCCAGCACCTTCCTGTCCTGAATATTAAACTAGCAGAAGACAAAACACAGTGCAAAGGTTGGGGCGTCTGTCGTGGGGGTACCTCTGGAGCCAGCCCACTCCCATGGGTAAGCGACACTCATCAGTTCCAGAAAACTTTATCAAACTTTTGGATCTTGGAAATACAGAGAATCACAGAACAATTGAGGTGGGAAGGGACTGCAGTCAGGTTTGGATGAAGTTGCTTAGGGCCATGTCCAGCTGAGGTCTGAGTGCTTCCAAACACAGAGATCCTACAACCTCTCTGGGCTTCCATGCCCATGTTTGACCACCCTCATGGAGAAAAAACTTCTCCTAGTATATCTTATTTTTCTCTTGCTGCTGACATCATCCCCTCTTTCACGTCTCGAGGAAAGAGGAGGGATGTTGGTGGCAGGGCTGATACGGTGAAGGGCAGTGCTGTGCCTCATGTATTGAGGGTGTTATGGATATCACTACTGATTAGCAGCAGTGGGAAGATGAGAGTTGTCTCTGACACCTGGGATGCTCCTGACATGTCCTCTCTTGAGCAAAATATTCTCATCTGCAAATGCATGGTTCATGGTGGGCAAGGGAAGCCACTTCTTCACCCAGTGCCAGGCAGGGCTTTCACTTCTGAGGGCCCAGAGACCACCATTTAATCAACTCACAAAAACAAAAAAGAAGTGGCTGGGGCATGTTTCTGGCAGTAAAAAAGGAAGCAGCAGGCAAGATCAGCTCCTTTCTTCCCCTTTCTGCCCTTCAACTGAGAGTGAAGCAAACATTTTGGGCAGATAGTCTTGAGGAAGGGAAAAAATGAGTAAACTTAATCGTTAGTTGGACATACTGTGCAGGACTGCTGCTCTGCCAGCCTGGGGCTTGCTTTCAGACCCCTGAGAATGTAATTATTAACGATTACCTAGTAATTATATGAACTGCATATTAAATCTGTCCTGTGTTGTATGAACTACACTAACAATATTAAGTGGCAATGTGCGAAGTAGAAGCAGTAATACCCAGCAGTGAGAAATCCTGTTTTCTCCTCTGCTTTCCACGCTCTTTCCAGGGAGATGGTAAAGCAGGAAGCCACTCATGGAGGCTGAGGTGATAGGATAAGAGGAAACGGCCTCAAGTTGCGCCAGGGGAGGTTTGGGCTGGATATTAGAAAAAATTTCTTCACTGAAAGAGTGATGAGGCATTGGAACAGGCTGCCCAGGGCAGTGGTGGAGTCACCATCCCTGGAGGGGGTCAAGAAACGTGTGGATGTGGTGCTTGGGGACATGGGTTAGTGGGTTGGGTGCTGTTGGGTTGATGATTGGACTTGATGATCCTTGAGGTCTTTTCCAGCCTTAATGATTCTGTGATTCTATGAAGCAACCCTCACTTGTCATGGCAGGAGTAGGAAAACAGAGGCTTGGGATGCCCCAGAGCTATGCACTTGCAGCTTTATGGCCCCAGCACTGTCAGTGTGAGTCATTGCAGGCTTTCCGGTGGGAAGATGCTTTCAGGCTTTGTATTTCAGTTTTACAGGCCATGAAATACTTCTGAAATGCTTCACCCTTGACAAGTTTATGGGCAAATAGATTTCTTCCTTTAATATTTAGTCACGTTCATGCATGAAGTACCTGATTCTAGACACACTAACACTGACATAACACCCTTGCGTCACTCTCTGAATTTGAATATTTATTTACTCCAGTTTGTACTTTTGCAATGGGGGGGGGGTGGTTCAAAGAACTACCCTTTCCCAACCCCATAGCTGGAGCTGCTGCCTCCACCAAGGCTTACACACATCCAGGAGAAATCACTGCCTGAAGCACAGAGCTGCCAGAGGGAGAAAAGAGACGACTCCTTCATCCAGGAGACCTTTGCAGCCCCAAGAGGAAAGCATTAATTTCAGATTTGCCCTTTGTCTTCAAATACATGCATCATCTTATTGCACTCAGTCACACGCCGCCAACTCACCAGCATGCCAAATTGGGACTTTTTTTTTGACTGAGTTAAAAGGTAGATGGACAAAAATGGGAGGGTGTCTCCCAGTACCTATACCAGAATGGAGTGGAGCATGAGGCTGCCAGGGTGTGTGGTGAAGGGCCAGCAGAGCAGTAAGCAGGCCAGAGAGCTCAAGGGGATGAGGAGCAGGACCATGTGGCACGCCCAGTGTGTCTGCTTTTTTATAGTGAGACACTCATAGAATCATAGAATCATCAAATCATAGAATGGTTTGGGCTGGAAAGGACCTTAAAGATCATCCAGTTCCAACCCCCCTGCCATGGGCAGGGACACCTCCCACTAGCCCAGGTTGCCCAAAGCCTCATCCAGCCTGGCCTTGAACCCCTCCAGGGATGGGGCATCCACAGCTTCTCTGGGCAACCTGGGCCACTGCCTCACCACTCTCACAGTGAAAAATTTCTTCCTCAGATCTCATCTAAATGTGCCCTCTTTCAGCTTAAAACTGTTACCCCTCCTCCTGTCACTATGTGCCCTTGTAAAAAGTCCCTCCCCATCTCTCCTGTAGCCCCTTTTCAGCACTGGAAGGCTCCTGTAAGGTCTCCCCAGGACCTTCTCTTCTCCAGGCTGAACAACCCCAACTCTCTCAGCCTGTGCTCGTAGGAGAGGTGGTCCAGCCTCTGACCATCTTTGTGACCTCCTCTGGACCCACTCCAATAGCTCAACATCCTTCCTGCAATGCCTACGAGGAGCTGAGAAACCCTGGGCACCAGGAACGGAGAGGGGCAGGCACCGTCTGAGAGACTGTCAGAGATGCAAGGAGGGCTCAGGCTGCCTTAGGAAAAGCCTTCCTTCCACTGAGGTAATAGCATGCATCTTTGGTGGTGGGAAGAGATTAGATAGCAAGGTCAGTGGAGTATGTGCACATAGCATCTCTTGTCTCAAGGGCATTTGGGTGTCACCCTGAGACTTCTCTCCCTAGCCTGCAGATGGGAGATGGCTGCAGAGAGCCCTGGAACATCTGTGGACCATACAAGGTCGATAACACCAGGGAGAAACTCCGAATCTCCTCAATAGGTAGCAGGGTCTGGAATGACGGGCGCTGCAGCAAGCAGGGGGCAGCTGGCAGTTCTTCCAGCACAAGCATGGGCTGGGTGTTCTGTTTCTGGACTGTCTTTCCTCTGGGACCCAAAGCTGCTTGCTAGAAGTGTCTGGCCAGAAGACAGCAGAAGAGGGCTGACAGACTGAGGAAAGTACCACTGGGAAAACGTGAGGAACGTCTTAGCTAGGGCTCCCACAGAGGTGCCACCCCCTCCAACTGTGAGCATGCCTGGCTTTGTCACACTAGGATGGAGCTGGTCGATAACGGTGCCTATGGATCAAAATACATTTTCCTAGTGAAAGCAATTTTGCTGAATTTAGGGTCTTTAATTTTAGCAATACTCATCAGTGTCTCTTCATCCTGATTACAATGTTCATCTCCAAAAGCACTGTTTCCACAGAAGTGCTTGTTAATGTTATCACACCAACAAGCTGATGAACAGAAACAAAAACACTCTGGAGAAAGGTTATCAAAGTCCCATCACCCTGACACGACTGCAGAAGCAATAGAGGCCTTGAGCCACACTCCTCCTACCACAGGTTGGAAAACTCCTTTCTAATCCCAGAGGGCTAAAAATGACCTCTGGGATTCCCAGGACCACGGACACCTTCAGGAGAAATTCTGTGACCAAGCTTTCTTCAGATAGAGCATCACTTTTATCCTGGAATCTCTGCTGGCCTGAGTGGATCTGGTCATGGTTTCATGGAAGGGAAAGAAAGCAGAGGATGGAGTCTCCTGTGTACAAAGGAGTATCAGGCCATAAGCAAAGTGTAGAGCAGAGGAATTTCTCAAATTTGCAATATTCAACCATTCAGAGCTCCAAAATCCCCTCTGACTGCAGAATGACTGTCAGAGCTGTGCCAGTGACATTCAGTCATGGCTGAACACAACCTGCTGTCTTGCCCCACTCCAGTGGACGGTCAAGAGTGGTTTTTTGTGGTTCCCTGAAAAGGAGCACTGGCTACGTGGAGCCGGACAATGGGTCAAGGAACAATACAACACATTTTTTTTTAATTCAGGAACAGCAAAAACATCGCTAATCAACTTCTCTGAGTCAAGCACCAAATCACACTCATCAGTTATCACTAGACATCACTTATCCATTAAGCAGGCACCACATAACGCTCAATCATTATTTGAGGCTAAAATTAGACAGAAGACAGAGTAAGAGTTGAAAAGTAAGAAAGAGGGGCAGAAACACAGAGACAGAAACACACAAAACACAGAGAACATCGCGAATCCCTCGTTCCAGCACGTGTCTTTGTTTCAGGCCGAAACTCTTTGTGTGGGGTGGTAGTGGGTTGACAGGGAGTACAGTTCTAGCTCACCTTTTATATGGTTCTAGGACTACACCTCGGGGGGCGCCCAGCATTCCTGCTCAGGAGAGAAGTGATAAGAGAAGAACGTTTATAGTTATTGCTAGGATGTTGCTATTTGTTCTCAAGGACATACATTCAGCCTTTTGGGGGGGAAGAGACAGTCTGGCTTCTAGCCTGGGATTTGCTTTTAGGTAAAGATTGAGAAGCAGACTGACCAATTATTCCATCCCATGCACGTC
>WKFP01013530.1:79375-105900 GCA_011057875.1 Pterocles orientalis | reverse complement strand
GCCGGGGGGGGGGGGGGATGTAGCTGGTTTTCCACCAGAGAGATGACTCCAGCCCCCAACACCCATGCCCCACCTCAACAAGCGTGCCTGTCACTAAAAACACTAACAACTTGCTCATATTCATTCACAAAACAACTTTTCTTCTTCTTCCAACACGCTCTGCTGAAGCTGTTCATAGACATGGTGGCACTTCTTCAGAAATGTTCTGTCCAAGTGCCCTGCCCAAATGGTTCGTGGTGGAGCGTCTTCTGTAGAAGATGTTCTGCCCATTGTTTGAGACATAAACATGGATCAACAACATCATCCGGGAAAGGATGGGTAGAGGTCCAGTCTGGGACACCTTCCCTTGGGTGTCTGCTCCTCAGTGGTTTGCCGAGATTGGAAGTGTGCAACTCCATTCTTTCTGCTTCTTTCTTCCCTTCACCCAGAATAAGACCGTGAACATTTTGAAACCTTCAACTGTTGCGTTGTTACACTTCTGTCATGTTTGCTCATGTTTTCTGGGACAGATGAATTTTTTACCATAGCAATTGTTGCATGTGCTACCTGCTTTACTGGTGAAAAAAAAAATATTGCTTTTCCTAGCTGCATTATAGATGTACCTAGAAACCCAGGAGAATAAGACCTTTCTGTTCTAAGTCCCTCTGTACCTCCAGAATTTGCCCCCTAAATCCAAAGAGACACAACAGTGGAAGCAAAGTTGTATCATTTCCATTTTGTGCAGGAATGAAACAAAACAGAGAAAGGCCAAATGAGATACCCAGCTTCTGCTTGTAAACCAGGTTTCCGATTGCTAATGCACCTGGACCAGGCATCTGTGCAGCAATGGGTTAGTTTTCAGAGGAAACAGTCAGCACCACCACAGAGTAATCCTCTCCCTGCGTTGCCCTTGTTTGTAGGTAGAGGAAGTGAGTTAGACTAAACTAGCAATGCAGCAGGAAAAGCCACACAAAAGAGAACTTTCCATTTTCCACTTTCTACGTGCAGGTGGAGAATTTTTTTTTAATTACCTGGACTCATACAATTTTGGATAAAAGGGTGGTATTTGGGTAGCAGACAGGAGTATTGGAGAGGAAGGAGGTGAATCACAGAATGGTTTGAGGTGGAAAGGACCTTAGAGATCATCTAGTTCGAACCCCTGCCATGGGCAAGGACACCTCCCACCAGCCCAGGTTGCTCAAAGCCTCATCCAGCCTGGCCTTGAACCCCTCCAGGGATGGGGCATCCACAGCTTCTCTGGGCAACCTGGGCCACTGCCTCACCACCTGCACAGGAAAACATTTCTTCCTAATAGCTCATCTCAATCTGCCCTCTTCCAGATTAAAACTATTACCCCTCATCGTGTCGCTATGTGCCCTTGTAAAAAGTCCCTCCCCATCTCTCGTGTAGCCCCCTTTCAGCACTGGAAGCTGCTGTAAGGTCTCCCCAAAGCCTTCTTTTCTCCAGGCTGAACAACCCCAACTCTCTCAGTCTGTCCTCATAGGGGAGGTGCTCCAGCCCTCTGACCATCTTCGTGGCCTCCTCTGGACTTGCTCCAACATCTCAATGTCCTTCTTGTGTTGGGGCGCCCAGACCTGGATGCAATACTCCAGGTGGGGTCTCATGAGACCAGAGTAGAGGGGCAGAATCACCTCCCTCGACCTGCTGGCCACACTCCTCTTGATGCAGCCCAGGACACGGTTGGTTTCTGGGCTGCCAGCACACATTGCCAGCTCATGTTGAGCTTCCCATCACCTAGCACCCCCAAGTCCTTCTCCTCAGAGCTGCTCTCTATCCATTCTCCACCCAGCCTGTATTTGTGCTTGGGATTGCCTCAACCCACATGCAGGATCTTGCCCTTGGCCTTGTTGAACTTCATGAGGTTGGCATGGGCCCACCTCTTCAGCCTGTCCAGGTCCGTCTGGATGGCATCCCTTCCCTCCAGTGTGTCACCACACCACACAGCTTGGTGTCATCGGCAAACTTGCTGAGGGTGCGCTCGATCCCACTGTCCATGTCACCAACAAAGATGTTAAATAGCACCAGTCCCAGTACTGATCCCTGAGAAATGCCACTCATCACCAGTCTCCATTCAGACATTGAGCCGTTGACCACAACTCTCTGAGTGTGACCATCCAGACAATTATCCAGTGGGTGGTCCATCCATCAGATCCATATTTTTCCAATTTGGCCACCAGGATGTCATGCAGGACAGTGCAAACACCTTGCAGAAGTCCAGGTAGATTATGTCAGTTGGTCTTCCATTGTCCACTGATGCCATAACTCCATCATAAAAGGCCACCAGGTTTGTCAGGCACAGTTTGCACTTGGTGAAGCCATGCTGGTTACTTGTCCTTCATTTTCCATGTGCCTTAGTAGAGCCTTCAGGATGATCTGCTCCATGTTCTTGCCAGACACAGATTTGAGACTGACTGGCCTGTAGTTCCCTGGGTCTTTTTTTCTTCCTTTCTTGAAAATGGGTGTTATGTTTCCCCTTTTCCAATCAGTGGGAACTTCACCAGACTGCCATGACCTTTCCAACTTGATGGTTAATATTTTGGCAACTTCATCTGCCAGTTCCCTCAGGACCCATGGATGGAACTTGTCCAGTCCCATGGACTTGCACACCTTGAGGTTCTTTAGGTTGTCTTGAACCTGATCTTCATTTACAGTGGGCAGATCTTCTCCCAGTTTTTACCTTCACTTTCTGCAACTTGGGTGGTGCGGCCAGAGCCCTTGCCAGTGAAAACTGAGGCAAAGAAGTCATCGAGCACCTCAGCCTTCTCCATATCCCTCATGGCCAGGTCTCCAGTTTCCTTCTGGAGAGGGGCCACATCTTCCCTAGTCTTCCTTTTATCACTGATGTACGAAGAAGAAGCAAAGAAGTACTTGTGAAGAAGTGGCTTAGACTGCAGTGGTGGTTAGGGAAGAAAAGAAATTGTGGTGATTCTCTCTGGACCACCAAGGAATGGCTGTAAAATAATTACTATGCACTGTAAAACCAGCACCGCTTGTTTTCCAGGGTCCACTGCAGGTATATACATTATATTATATGTTGCTCCCAGACTCATCTTTTGATGTCATGTTTGGACATCTTCCTTGATGATCAGGATGGGAAAAAAAGAAACAAAGGGGATGTTTCATGCAGAATGTTCCCTCACTGGTAACCAAGTGTGCTGTCCTTTACAGACTGTTTGTCTTTGTTTGTTCTATTGTTTCTTGGCTTCCCTCACATAGTTTCCGTGGTGCGTTGGGTGCATTTGGAGCATATTGTGTTACATAAAAGCAGCTCATTTTAACGTTGCATGAATTGTGCCATCACCTCCCTGCCCTCTGCTTCAGGCGCACAGCAGCTATGTGATATGTATGAGATGTGACTGCCACAGTGAACTCTGTGCAGACTCTCATGGCTTTTATCAAGCAAGCAACGGTGCTATCAGTACCGGGCCTGATCCTGATCAGGTGTAAGCTGTTGCAGCCACTCATACCAGGATGTTTCCAGGAAAACAAATTTAAAAAAAAAAAAAAAAAGAAAAAAAAAGGCAGCAGGGTTTTTTCATTTTTCTTGGCAACCAGCAGTTCATTTTTTTTCCAGCTGTGGTTTTCAAGTTTTAGATGACATCCCAAATATTTTCACTGAAAACAAAACTTTCAGGGAAACCCTCTGTCTCTTTTACTTTATTTCCAAAGGCAAAAGTTTCCTTCAACAAAATTGCAACCAGTGTTAAGACACCACCTGGGTCCTCTGCTTGCTTCTGCTGGCTGGGAATCTAGCCTGTTGAGACCTGAGGTTTCTAGCAGAGAATTTCAAAATTGTCTTTTCTCTGATGTTTTAAATAAATGTAGGCAGCTGTCTGAGCCATACATCTACCCTAGCCAAAAATATTGCTCATTTCAAGTGGATTTGCTCCATTATAAATTGTCTACAAATAATTTAAAAAAGCGACAGTGCTTCTTAAATTATCTTATCAAGCTCTTTAAATATTGAAATGCATCAAATATTAATGCTTGGCATCTTTAGTCCTGGTTACTGCAGTTATTCTGATCAGCGTTAGAGCCATGTTCTGCCGGCTCTAGGATCTGAAGAGGTGGCTCTAGCTAGGGGAAGAGTCATGCCCAGTGCCCTCATGAGTGCTCAGCTCCAGGGGTGTTCTTTGCAGGAGGGAAACGTGGAATTCCAAAGAACTAGGACAGTTTCAGCAGCAGTGGAGCAAACAAGTTAGCAAGAACAAGCAGAGCCAGGAGCACGTGTACGATGATGCACGCACCATCTCAGCATGCTGCTGGCTGCATGTGTGGTCTGCAAGTCCTGCCGTGCAGGTCCAGGGTGAGCTGATATCAGCAGACTCCTGCAACTACCACCGCAGAAGCCCAGCGCTTGTGGGATTTTTAGTTCCAGGCTGGCCATAGAGCCCTCAAGTGTCTTAAGTTACAAGTGAAGCAGAGCCCATGTGGCTGTTTCTGAATTTAGGAATATCACAGGGGCCACGCTGCCATGATCCTCATCTCTTCAACCTCAGAAGTGGCTCTGTCAGAAGGTGGGAAAGTGTGAGAATAAAAAAAGCACTGCATGCAGATTTTTTTTTACATGCCAGGGATGGAGAAGCTACACCTGTAGAAGCCTGAGTCCAAATGAACACAGCTGGTATCAGACCATCTCTTCCTCCTCTTCCAGCAGAAAACCCAGAACAAAATTCAAGTCTTCTCTTCTGGAAGCCAAGGGGAAGGTCTGATATAGCTGACTGAAGTAACTAATTTGGAAATGCTGATATGCCGTTTTGCATGTGTGTTCCCAGGGAGCTGGGGAGGTGAGGCAGGCTCCCTGACTTCTGTATTTATCACTCCTGCCCAGGAACCAGGAGTTTTAAGGACTTGTCCACCAGCACGTTGTCTGCATGGCAGATTGCCCCAAACTCTAATCCCTAGAGCTGCCACGAGGCTTGCAGCCAGGCAGGTAAATTGGCAGGGGATCAGCAAGAGAGTTTTGATTGAGAGATTCCTTCTTTCCTTGCTCCTATTCCACCCCACCTCAGCCCACTGTGTGGTATTGGAGATTCAGCAAAATCAACATGTTCTTCTGGAACATTTCAACTTTGACTAATCAGGAGAGTTTCTGACAGAAAAAATGTTCCACTGGAAAATTTCTGACCAGCGCTAATTAGCATTTTTCCTATTAGCTTTGTCCTAAAGGCACAGTAATTTATGCCTCGGTGAAATAAACAATCACTTAATGATCACTAAGAATTGGACACTCCCCAGGTTTGAGGCATATTTGCTTACCCTAAACAGAAAAAGCCTTACTCACTTGCAGAGCTTTACATACTTAACACAAGGAAAGAACGGCTGCCTGACTTCACCTGGGCACAGGTCCAACTGCATTTTAATCACTTGGGTTAAAAAAATGGGGGAAACGCCGGATTTTCACTTGCAGTGCAGTCAGGTTCAAGCAACATAGGAGACAGGCCATGTGTGTGGAATGAGAAATGGACCACGCTCAGAGAGTTTGTAAAAAAGTCACAAAAAACAACAGGAAGACAGAAAATGACCCAGGTGCCCTAGGAGATCTCCTTGCTGTTCCTCTGCCCTATGACTATAGTCCAAACTGAGTTTCTCACTAAACCATGGGATACTTTAGGTTGTGAGGGATCTCTGGAGATGCAGTGCCTGCCCAAAGCTGGGCTGACTTCCACACTGGATCAGGTTGCTCAGAGCTGTGTCCAGCTTTCATAGCCCGTGATTCTACATAAATGCACCTGAGCAGCACATCTGAGCAGACATCAGCTGCAGTCTGCCCTCTCGCCAGCCAGCCTTTATTTTGGAACCCTGTACGAGCCAAATGCAGAATAATAAGTCCCTGGCGGTCTTTGGGAAACGGCTGCGAATGCTGGGCATATGGTGCAGCTTTTGCTGCAGTGAGAATACAGCTACAGGGTCTCCCAGGAAAGCAGGCAGCTATATTTAAATCGCTCTTGCAAATTTTGCATTGATATTCATAAAAGGCAAAGGCACTTCAGCACCTCTTTGGTGGCTTGAAACTGCAGCACAAAGCATGGGAAAGAGCACTAGTGTCTCTGAAGACCCGTTTTATCTCAAGGCTATAGCGTTGATAGTGAGAGGCAGAAGACAGACAACACCAAAAAGCACAACCTCCTGGAACAAAATCCTGGAGATGCAGTCCCTGGTCACTGAGTGAAAAGCTGGGAGGATTTTCTCCAGGAGGGTGTGTAGCCCTGGGAGGGGACTGGGGTAGAGTGGGGGATCCACCTGGAGTACTGTGTTCAGATGTGGGGCCCCCAACATAAAAAAGACCTGGACCTGTTGGAGAGAGTCCAGAGGAGAGCCATGAAATTGGTCAGAGACTGGAGCACCTCCCCTACGAGGACAGGCTGAGAGAGTTGGGGTTGTTCAGCCTGGAGGAGAGATGGCTACGGGAGCTATAGAGTTGTGCCTGAGGGGGCTACAGGAGAGAGGGGGGGGCACTCTGTATCAGGGGGTGTAGTGAGAGGACAAGGGGTAACAGGTATAAGCTGAAAGAGGGGAGATTTAGATGAGATCTGAGGAATAAATATTTTCCTGTGCAGGGGGTGAGGCAGTGGCCCAGGTTGCCCAGGGAAGCTGTGGATGCCCCATCCCTGGAGGTGTTCAAGGCCAGGCTGGATGAGGCTTTGGGCAACCTGGGCTGGTGGGAGGTGTCCCTGCCCATGGCAGGGGGGTTGGAACTCAATGATCTTTAAGGTCCTTTCCAACCCAAACCATTCTGGGATTCTGTGATTCTATCCCTGTAGGGGGACCAGGCTGTAGCAGACGAAGCCCAACCATCTCTTTCTGGCGAGACATCTGTCCTGATCCCAGGCCTGCACGCACCAGCACTTCTGCAAATCTGTCTGGTGCCAGGCCAAGCAGAGCTGCTGATGCCCTCCACATGTCTCTCCACCAAAAATGGACATTGTCCCTCTGTCCTGCTTGGTTTGGGGAGGAGGAAACAAGTCAGTGGGCACGAAGGTCAGTAGTCTTTTACTCCCATCTCCCTGTGGCCCACTCGGTGCTTGGCAACACCGCTAACTATTTTTTCTTTTGCTTTAGGAAAACGTCTTTCACCTTATCAGCCACGTGCTGTGATACAAACTTCACCTCTCCCAGCAGGGCTGAATGGAAAAGCTCTCGATGGAAAATATGAGATGCTCTTTGGCCACTCTGTGTAGAGAGCGGAGTTCCAAGAGGGTGGTGTCACTCACCCAGAGGGTGACACGCCGTGGCTGTGCAGAAGGGCAGATCAAAGCCAGAAAACAGCCTACCCCCTTGGCCTTGCGACTACCAAAACTCCCACTGCAGCGTTATCATGTTCTTCTCAAAGCCACACAACGTTTTTCTCCAGTCACGCACACCTCTGGTTTTCAACATTTCCTTCATGAACGTGCAATAAATTGAAGCAACAGTCTTGTTTTCCATAGCCCTTTTTGGTTAACCTGAAGACTTCTTAGGAGCAACACGTGGAAGTCAAGAGACCTGCGAAACACACATACACTCACATGTAAGCGCCAAATCTTTTTCAGTTTTTATGCTGCTTTGTGGCAGCTTCACATTCATATCTGGACAACCTAGTAAGGCACAGAAATAAAACCATGTGAATAACCCCTAGGGAAGTCAAAAGTATTCTTCAATATTTAAAATAAAAGCAGGAATTTAAAGGCTTTGCTGATCCATATTTTTATTTTTACAAAAGTATAGACCTCCCGAGTCATCAAGCCTGTCTGACAGACAACAGCGGCATATATTCCTGTTCAAGAACCCTCCTAGGATGAGCTTGGCCTCTGGTCGTGAAAGGCTGGAGAAACCCAGGACAGATTTCCAGAAGGGAAATTTTCTCCTCCCATTACTTTCCACCACCTCAAATGACAGGCACCGATCCTTTGCCTGGCACGCTAGAAACCCTTCATACTTACTCATCTTTTGCAAGAGATTCCTTTTGATGTCTTTTTCATGGACCTTCTGCTTGCTCCAGGAAGCAGGGCTGTGCTCCCAGGGCAGCTGTCTTTGTTCTGGATGCCAGGCAGATACTGAAGATCTCCCAGGATCGCTGTCTATACACACACACCCCCCCCTCTCCAGTTTCTGAGACACCAAACAGCAGGAGTCAAATACGCCATTTGAAGCAGTCTCTCTCATTGGGCAATTTGTCACATAATAATGAAACAATATCGTTTATCATTAATTGTAGAGGTGGAGCTGGTTGAGCCCTTAAAAGAACTTTTATCCTGCCAAGTGTTCAACAGATGTTTAGGAAAAATCTCAAACAGCCAAGGTCATTCGTGTGTGGGAATACACAAGGAATTTCCTTCTCCTGCAACGAATCAAAACCACCAAGTTTGAGGGTGACACCTTCAATGCAAGTGGCCTGAGTATGGACACATACGTTCAGCCTTAGATGTCAAAGTGCCTGTAGATGTCTTTCACCAGTCTCCTTTCATCCAGGCAGCCCAGTCTGAAGCAATTGATTAGATCCCTAATATCTTCTTTACTCTCAGTTGCCACTATAACATACAATAACGATGACATATACTTATTCTTGCCCTTTCACTGGAACCCTTAACATTCCCATTTGCACATTAGAGATAACAAAGGGCAGAGTTAAGGTTAATTATACGACTACTTTCCTGACCTGCGGTACAGGGCTCCCTGTGCACATTTTTGTCCTTTATTAGCCCTTTCTGAAACTGAAAGTCAGGTAGTATGGAAGGTAGGATGAAAGAGGAGTGACTTATTCATAAATATGTCTGCAAGGAGCTTCCAAACTGCAGCTTCCACTCTTCAGTGTTTCAGGCATGTCCCACAGTGGCTACTGTAATATCAGAGGAATGCTTACTCCTGCTACTGCTGCTAATCTGGGAGCAGTCACGTGGCTCTTCTATAATCTCTCTCTCTCCAAAAATTTGACTCTTAACCTTCCCTCGCTACAGACATGATGTATATTGCCTTGACATGCTTCCAAGTAGCAAACATGCAAAGCCCTGACCTCTAAGCAAAGCAAAGGGAAAAAAAAAAAAAAAGAAAAAAAAAAAGATATTTCCGAGAATAAAATTATGTGAGCCTGCAGGAAAGGGAGAATAGAAATCTCCCTGGGTCGTTCCTGTTTGCCCTCAGCTAGGAATTACTTTGGAAAAAATAGCAAAACATTACTCTAGGGGGAAGAAAAAAAAGAAAAGGTGTTCTGAGGTGTAAATCAAAAAAAAAGGAAGCCAGCAGAAAAGACTGTTATTTATTTATTTTCACTCATTTATGTGTCAGATGAAGCTGAAAGCTGCCAGATAGCTTCTTTTCGACAGCTTGAAGTTACTGTTGGGAACAGATCCATGTATGGAAGCAAAAGCAGAAAAGCATAGATAAGCTGAGATCCAGCTATGCAAACCATCTTTAGAGACACTTAAAGGACAAGCACCCCAGCTCCTTTCTTTCTGGTAAATTTAGAGACACTATCATATGAGGGCTTTTTTCCATTCTGCTTTACCCACAACGGCTGAGACTCGGCTGGGGTAAGTGAAAAGCAATTCAAGCATTTCTTGGGAATACCTAAGCATTCGGTTAGGCTGACATCCTGAGAAAAGCCATAAATCTGGGGCTATGGGATGACTCCAATAGCTGGACAGCAGTTAAGCTCTTTGTAAGGAACATGACATACAACAGCTTTGCCGCTGGAGGGACAGAAACTTCCCAAGTGTCTGAAAGTGGCAAGAGAAAAATGTTGGGGGAAAAAAGCACTTTATCACTAATGAACTGGATTTACAGGCTGGCTGATGTTCGAGCTTCAGCGGACAGAGGGGCAGGAGGGGTGGGTCGTGGTTTCCAGCGTCTGAGACTTTTTTGGGCTTCTATTTAGAAAAATTCATTTAGAAAGTCATGGGTTTGTTCTTCTCTTGTGTGTCCTACTTCGGTTTTGAGAAACGTCTCATTGGGATTGAGCTGACTGGACGTTAGGAAGGGTTTGCTGTAACTGACTGTTGTTTTTCTTGGCACTTGAAGGCAGTTTCTCAATGTTTCTCTGTAGATTTGAGGTTGATTACATCCTGTGCAAAGATTTTTTGGTACAGCTTTAACTGCCATTCCAGTGTTGTGAAAGTTGACCCCAGTGAAAACAGCTGTGTGCTGTTGTGAATATTTCCAAAGCACTGAATTAACAGCTCTCCTTCAAACCAGCACTGAAATGCGTGAGCTCTGTGAACTGGGCACTCTCCGAAAAGCAGAGTATACCCTTGGCAGAAAGGCTTTCTCCACGGAAGTGTTTTCTTATAAAGAACACAAAAAAAGCTTTCTGTAGCCTTGGCTTAAGATCTTGTTGGTTTGCGATGGTACAGTTAAACGTGAGATTTTTCTTTAAATGCTACAGAACGGCATTTGGGTAACAGTTGATGTGCTTTCGGGTGTTATAATGCAGTATTCATACTCCCACTGCAAAGTGCTAGGTAAAGCTTTCTCATTTTTCAGGTGGTTAATAGCCTGGAAAAAAACATTAGAGCAGGTGAAGTGAAATAATACAGAAAGAACTGAAAATAATATCAGGAATGTGACTGAAATTGTAGGAGATTTCTGCAGATATGAAGGATGATTGCAAAGGGAAATTACCAGACCATAAATGTCATAAACATCTCCATTCATGAACGAAAATGCTTTCCCCTTGTCATTACACAAGAAGAACGTAACGCGAGTGTGCGCTTGTAACTCTGTAGTAGAGTCTGCAGTTGAGAGAACATGTGTGCACAGCCCCCGTTTCCCCTTAGGTACCTGGCATTTCCATGGATATTCCCACGTTCCTCATTTTTTTGTACTCACTGAAATACAAATCTTCTCTTTGGTTTCCTCTCAAGTGCTGGAAACAAAATGCTCAAAATTAAGCTGCAGCTGAAATTTGTCTCTGCCAGGCAAACTTTGATTTTTTTGACAGGTACCTTTTAAAGACATATTCCCTGTCTATAGAAATGCAGGCACAGAAATTAATCCTCAAGTAATTGGGGTCAGTAGATAGCTTTTTAATTGCTGTTGAGTCATTGACAAATAAATCTTTTTGCTGTTATTGCTATGAAAGAACACTTCTTCATTTCATACTCAGATTGCTTTTGTTTTCTGTTGGATATGGGGTTTTTTATAGGTTGCTGTAAGCTTGCTGATAGAGAAAAGCTTTTCCTCAATTTTTCTTATTTTTTCCCCCCATCTCTTCAAGACTATGTGCTTCCCCCTCCCCAGAGATAAAGTCCAGCTGATGTGCACAGTCCCTGAGCAACGTGTTACCCAACAGTTGTGCT
This sequence comes from Pterocles orientalis, assembly GCA_011057875.1. NCBI lineage: Eukaryota > Metazoa > Chordata > Aves > Pterocliformes > Pteroclidae > Pterocles > Pterocles orientalis. The sequence continues at coordinate 94,627 of WKFP01013530.1, read as the reverse complement.
GGGCGTGTCGGGAGGAGGATGGCAGGTTGGAGCTGGAAAAGCTGGGAACTGTTTAATTTAATCTTCCCATTTGTCCCAGGTGTTGGGGTAGTGTGGCCCAGTAGACAAAGCCCTGGTGGCAGGAATCATCAGCTGGTTCCCAGCCCCAGGACAGACCTGTCCAGGGACCTTGTGAATGACCCCTCATCTGTGCCCCCCTTTTTCCTCCCTCTATCATACACATTTTCAGGCAGGCTGTCTTATCACCGATGTTTGTTCATTATTATCAGTGTACTAGCTATTATTAATATTTACTATTGATTAGTCACGGGTATTGCTAGTGTTTGCTTGGTCCCTTGTGCAAAGCTGATGGTATCTCATTCAGAGACCCCAGACATGAATCTAAATAGTCACATAACACATTAGCAATAATATCACTAACATGTCTTTTAGAAGTGACTAGTCATTACGAGTGCTGCAGTCTCCAAGCATCCGCCACGAGGTCCTCCCACGCACCGTTGGTTGCCAGAGTGCTGGGAGGAGAGGGGGAAGGGGGGAGCTCTGCTCTTTCTCACAATCAGACAGACGGAGGCTGCTGAGCTGACTTGGGGCAGCACAAAACCCAGGAGTCAAACAACATGGGCAAAGCTGAGCTCAGGGCTTCTTCTCACTAGCCGTGGGCAAGGGTAAAGCTGCCCGCACCTCGGCGGTGTTTGGAGCAAGCAAGAAGATGCTGTGTGTCGCAGGCAAGCAGCCAAAGGCACACAGAACGTCTAGGCGCATTTGGTAGCTTGCGTTCCTAAAATCTTAGTGGCTTTCAAAAAAAAAAAAACCAACACATTCAGTTTTCAGAGATTAGGTCTGAAGAAGTCTTTGCACCAGACATGGACAACTGATCTCTGAATTCAGACTTTCCTGCAAGAAGGAAAAGCCATGTTTGCAGTTTATAGTGCGCCCAAGAAGACAGCATCCTCAAAATAAATCACACAGAGGAGAGCCGTACCCTGAAGTTGCTCAGGGAGGATTTAGCAGACTGGCTCAGGCTTGAAGTAAGCCCACTGTATATTCTCCTCCTTCAGACAACTTCAGTATTTTTCTGGTGATTCCTGAAGGAGGGAGTTTGGACACCATCTCTCTCTTTTCTCCAGAAGATTAGACCAGAACCTGGGGACCCACTGACAGACTGATCCACTTCTCTGTCCAGGTATATTTTACTGCCTATGTTTTGCAGAAATGGGCTTTATGCGATGGCTCTGCCTGTTCCCAGCCAGCAGACCCATTTGACGATTCAAAAGCTGGTTTGCCCAAGCAATTGAGAATATGATGTTCCAAAAAAAAAAAAATCAGAAAATGGGCAACTGTCTTCTTTGGTTTTTTTGCTCGCAAGACATCTTCCTATTCTTGTCTCTCCTCTTTCAAGGTAAGGGGCAATGATCTCTCTGGGCAGGGTTTCACCAGAGGACGCATAAAGGCAGGCAGTTTTCTAGAAGGATTGGCATTTTAGGAAAAGTTTTCTGTTTGCAGGCTGCAAGCACCACATATAAATACTGCAGCATATTCCACAGCATTCGCTGCTCGCAATCATCTCACGTGTAGCAGCACAAATATGTCCAGTATCTTCTAGGCACACGTGGCCACAGTCCTTTTGAATAACTTCGGATGGGAAGTGAAAATAGCCTGTTTTAGAGAAACAGCACTGCCATTTTTGTTTCACTGTGTTCAACTTCGGGCCACCCAGTCTCACAAACTTTTTCTTTATAAAAATGTTGTGTATAGTAACTAGCTGCAGAGCATGGAGAGATGAGCAAGAACCCCTCAATGGCCTCAGCTGGTCTGAATCCACCTGTCATTTTTGGTCACTTGCGGACACGAACTATTCCTAAATTTCCATCCCATGATACAAGTTGCCTTTACAGAATCACAGAATCATTAAGGCTGGAAAAGACCTCAAGGATCATCAAGTCCAACCATCAACCCAACCCCACCCAACCCACTAACCCATGTCCCCAAGCACCACATCTACACGTTTCTTGAACCCCTCCAGGGATGGTGACTCCACCCTGTTCCAATGCCTCATCACTCTTTAATGCCAAGCTGGAGCCTAGCTCTTACAAAACAGCTCTGGATGACACTAAGTTTTCAGGTACCCAGCATCTCACTAGCAAACTGAACCATGGTACTGCTGAATTGTGCTCACATGGGAGGAGGAATCCCAGTGCTGGGGTTTGCAGACAAGGCATTCAGCAAATGGAGAAAGTCTTTTTATAAATGCAAGAAAAAATAATTTTAATTCAGAGTTGCACACTGCTGAGCTAAAAAGCTCTGCTTTGGAGGAGCCCAGGATATTTTCCCTAAGGGGTTGGCAAGATGTGCCAGCAGGATGGCTAGGGACATGGGTGCAGAGATCTCCCACTGCTCCAGTGTGCTTCAGACAGACTCCAGCCGTGAGCCTCACTCTTCAGAGCCACCATCTGCTGGTCTGTGCTGCTATGGGAAGAGGCAACAACATGGCAGCTCTAAGTAGTGGTGGTGTTTTCTGCCAATTTACAGGTAAAGCAGGCGGTTTATGAGTTGATATTAATTTTGGAGTTAATCCTTTAGGAAACTCAGTATTATTGTGGCAACGCACAGGGGGAAAACATAGCAACAATACAGTAAATCCAGAAGTCTTCAAAATTCAGCTTATTCTTATCTAGGGCTCCAGCCATTACTGTGATCTAATCATAAATGTATTCTTATTGCACGGGGTCACTGCAGGGCAAAGCTGAAGTTGTTTTGGTTTCCATACTTCAGCATATTTGGATTTCTTTTATATTTAATGCTGAACTTCCTCCTGAGTTAGGGATGTTTATTTTTAGGATCTTTCCCAAATCCTTGGAATGCTGAACCCTGACGTTGCTAACATAAATGCAGGTTTCGGTTTGGGATGTCTCTAGCTAAGCCTTTTCCAGAGATGTGATGAGAGGAGAGGGAGAGGAGAGGGAGAGGGCATGCATTTCACTCTGGAAAATTCCGCATCAGTTTCCTAACGCAGAAAGGTGGTCACAGGTAGAAGGAAGATACTCACAGAACCGGGATTCTGGAAAATGTTAGGATTTGAGTACAGGTACAGTGGGGAGACATATGCCCCAAACTAGTTTGGGCTCCACTCAGCTTAACATCGACTAATGACTTGTCTGCAAATACCCAAAGAGGACAAATGCTTGGGAACTTCTTCTGCCAAGAAGTGCTGTTTGGGTACAGGTTTTCCCCTAGCAGGCTGGGATATTCAGTGCTTGGCTTGTTTCACTCCTCATGGAGTTCTAATGAACAGTGTGTAATGCCTTTTTTCTACTCCCAGTCTCCCAATGCTTTCAAGCCCCCCATCCTGTGCAGGATGAGTTTCACCAAAAGTTTTGTCCCTGGGCTGTTTCCCAGGTTATCCAGGTGGCATGCCCTGGAGGTTGCAGACTAATCCCCTGAGACACCACGACACACCATTTCCTGCTATTCCAGAGAGTTGTCCTTCCTTTCATCGGAACATCAAATTGGCTTTTCCTTCCCTCTTATATAAGCAAAAGCAGGAAACTAGAGGAAAATGTGAAAATGGAAAAATAACAAAACATGGAAAGTGCAGAAATGTGTCCTGCAAAACTATTGCAGTCTTTCTATCCCCCCACCAAGGCTTCCTTTAGTCCCTGTTGGAAACTTCTGCACATTAATATTCCCTTTTCGCTCTCTTCTCTACCTTGAGGTGTATCGGACACTCTTCAGTTGCAAAATGCCCAGAATAGGGTCATGGTCTCCTCTTTTTCAGCTAGATGCATCCCTGGAGTCTGCCTGGACAGCAATGTGCAAGGAGACTAATGGCATGCTGCCATCCTGGGGTACCTGTACAGCCCCTAACCCACTGGGAGATGGGCTGAGATCTTTTGATGCAACCTACCTGAAAATGCTCCTCAGGCAGCTAGGTCTCCCAGGCTACAGGGAGAGCTCACCGAGATGCTGAGTTCTGTCTGTACTGTTCAACAAGCACTAGGAAGCAAGCGACCGGCCATGAGCTTAGTGGAGGTGATGGAAGGGCCTGAGCCACCATGATCTGGGCAGAGCTTCAGGCAGAAGCCTGAAAAGTCCTGAAGCAGCCAAGGGGATGTGCTTGGCCACCTGAAGCAGCTCTGACCACTCTCAGGCTTTCTGCAGAGGTCTATGGCTTGATGGACCAGTCTTTTGCCCTACAACCTCTTCACCCTTCCAAATCAGACCACTTTGATGCCTGTTTCCAAAAGTAGCAACCATGCATCAATATTTTAGTGTGGGGATAGGGAGCCCCTTTCTTTGAAACAGCCCCCTCCCATGCTGAGTCCCAGCACCAGCCATCGCCATATCCGCACACTGAAACAGGGAAGCAAAGCCAAGGGGACATCCACATTCCCAGAATCTAATTCTCAGCTCGTTACCTTTGCTGCAGTTTGCCAAGCACGATATTAGAAAGACTCCATGTTAGCGTTTTGGCTTACAGAAAGGCTCCAAGCAGAGATCTTGTGCTTCTGCCCTAGATGGGGCAGCAAACATTTGGATTTGCTGCTAGTGCGCTGAGACTGCCAACATGTACACAGTAAAAGCAAACCCTTCCTGTGGCCACAGACCACGACGTGCTAGCAATCCGTGGTATTATCCTGTTATTTAGTGAGTCATTGTCACTACTGAGAAATACCGCAGTCAAATAAGTTGCTAACAATAACACTGGATGTGAGAGACAAGTGTTTGCTTTACTCTGTTGTAACTTATTCCATATGGTCCTTTAAAGCATGTTCAACGTTAAGCCACTTTGGCCTGCCAACTATTATTTCAAGATGACCTCCTGGATTTAGCCTGCTTTTCAGAGCATAGCTATTTGAAACAAGGCTCTGAAAGCATCTCCTGTCCAGGATAAATGCCCAATTCAGGAGCAACACAGATGTTGTGCATTGCCCTATCTTTTGTTGGCTAGGTAGGTCTCCAATTTTACTGATTGTTCAGAGTAGTGATGTTTACTGTGGCTCTGCTGCCCGCTGTGACACCTTTCAGTTGCAAGCCACATGCTATACCAATGCTCTGGCACAGGGCACAAGCCATGTCCTGGTGAAGGAGCTAATCTAGATTTAACTTCTAGCATTTACTTCCCATGTGTGTTTTTCCAAGTTGCTAACGAGCCAGATCTTTGTGGAAACCTTCTAGCTGGCTTTCCAAATCTTATCGGTAATGTTAATCCATGGGCAAAATACTGCAAAAAGAGAGAGGATTATGCAGCTGTGCAAAGTGTCCTCATTGCACAATCTGGCTACGTGGCTCAAAAGTTTAACACGATGATCTCCAGCATCACAGTGGACCCCTGAGCCATGTCCTGCACTTGTGTTCCTGCCATGTCCTGCACTGATCCTGGTCCTAAGCACAGCTCAGAAAACAAATGCACTAAAATTTCTCTAATTTTTAAATACTTTCTGGGTGCTGGTTAGTGAAAATAGATGCTCTAAGAAGCATCTTTCTCAATGACTGAGAGATTTGCCTTTTGGCTTGAGGTGATTTGATCTGAATTGAATTTCTGGGAACAAGAGTTACTGATCCTTAGAGCATTTCAGAGCCTTGCTGCTAACCTCACCCTTCTCCTGAAGTGTGACGTATCTCCAACTCAACCTAGACAAAGAGCTAATCTTGAAGTTTGCGTGCTGTGAGTGTGTATGAGGGTGCCTATGACCCTGTGGAGGAGGAGGGTGTGTGCAGAGCATGCACGTTTTATTATCAGAGAAAACTTGTACTGCCTGATACTGAAAATCTGCGTAGTGGGCAATGATTTGTCTGTTAAACTGCCCATCGTTGGGTAAGATTCAGGACAAATCATGAGTATTTTAGGAAAATTTGTCGGTCCCTTTCTAGACACTTGAGAATCTCCATTTTACATAACCGAAGACCCACCTGCGGATCCATAATTCCGTGACAGCCCTTGCATTTTTCAGAGGCTGAAGCAAGCCTAAGTGTGCACCGTGCATCACGTGTGCCTGGAAAGAACCTTAATGTGTTAAAAAACGCCTGAAGATGTAACTCCACAATAATGCACCAGAAAACTTTTGGCCTTTGACCCTTAATTTCAATGTTCTTCCCTTAAAAATAACCAGCCAGACTATTTTTAAGCATGCTTTGATGCACAGACCTAGAGGAATGCTACAAAACAGGCCAAGTTCGTAAGCATTATAAGCTGTGCCACTACTCATGTTTACTAGACATTTTCTGTCCCTGTTGATAAAAACACATCCAATTTTAACATTCGCCTCTTTGCAACAGACAATCATTATCTTGAAACATGCCTTGATGTGTGCAGCCTACGGAAAATTACAGAACAAGACAACTTTGAAGACTCTAACCTTAATAAAGCCGATGTTTTGCCAGCACGACCTCCCTGCCTTCATCCTGAGTTGTAGCTTCAATTCTTGTCCTTGGAGTGGAGAGGATTTGCTGCGTGTCCTTTCTTCTGTGGCTGTGCCTTGTGCAAAGACTTCCCCTTAGCTCGTTCTTTCCCCCCAAACCCACCTGCAGGAAGGCACGGTGGTAAGTCAGGCTCTTTGAAGAGCTGGAGGTGTGCTGAATGTGGCAGATGCGCATGGCCTGGTTGACTTCATGTGGAGCTCGTTTGCCACGTAGTGTTAGACCTCAGATGCTGAATTCCTACGGTGCCAACGTCTACGCTAAAGATCCTCTGCAGAGTCCGTCAGGAGAAATGGAGACTAGCAAGACAGAGTCAGGCTGTCGAGGAGGGGAAGGGCGGTGCGGCCAGGTAATACCCTGCAGGGGTTTCCTTGCCAGTCACAGGAAGACCCCTCCCGTTAATCCCAACCCACACCAAGTGCCCCTGACCATGAAGGCAAGCTGGACACAAGAAAGATGGAAACAGCAGGTTTATCACCTTGCTTCAAGCTGTCATAATTAAACACAGGGCTGACTGATGAGTTCTGACGAGGTCAGTAGCTTTACCTCATATTCTGGTTTTGCCCCTTCTTATTCTTCCCAGGTTCTGCCTCTTTACCAAGTCCCTCTCCTCCCAGACAAGCCATCCACCCGTATTTACCTGTCCCTCATTGGCCCCAGGTTTCCTGACTTTATACACTTATTTGGTACTCACCATACGGTTGCCTTGGCAATTTCTACCTCACTCAGCGATTAAGCTAGTACCCTGCTTTCGTTATATGCAACGTTTCTCTTTTCTACCATTCTGCGTGCTGCTGTCTAGTCAGTGTAACTACTGGTCAACTGCGTATATGTTACTCCTCTTCTTACGATCCGCAGGTTCTGGTAGCTTCTCATACCCTCACTTCATGTTGTATCTTATACGGCCACAAGCCAGAGTTAACCAAAGTCATGATTTTGTCTTTGCCATGGGGAGTGCCCATGTGTGCCCCTGTGCTGTTGTCTCATTAGTGTGGCGAGGGCAGGTCATTTGTCCGCCTACCTCCGCTTGAAGTTCACAGTGGGACAGGGCAGGGCAAGCTAAAGAGACTGCCATGGCAGGACGAATGATTGCCAACAAAAGCCTTTCTGTGCTGCCAGCTCCTGAGAGCATTTGATTCTCAAGGTTCCTGCGGTTGAGCGCGAAAACCTAACTGAAGAGGTTGCTAAATGAGTTAAATGGCTGTGAGCCTGGAACAAACCTTGACAGGACAAAACCCAGGTGAGATACATCATGAGCAGCAACAAGCTCTCTTCTGCAGGGTCCCACTGGCTAAATGGCTCATCCTCCCAGGAAACTGGCTGCCAGCCTGGAACTAAGGTCAATCTGCTCCCAGGTTGCGTGAGCTTGGATAACGTTGCCACCCAGATCTGCTCTCCCAGCATGGCCTAATTTCCAGTGCTCTGGCTGTTCTCCTACACCAAATCTTTGTCCAAAGCCTAAAGGCAGGTTTTTTTTGCTTTTACCCTACTAACCACAACGTTGGTTTTCTTTTTATAATGGGCTGAATGTATCCTGATTGTTCATCTTTCAGATACAAATGATGTTGAGAGCTAGGTCACTTGCACCTGACCTGAACTCAACAGAGGTTTGCTCATCCTGATCTTAAAACCTTTCCATGACACAGACTTCTCCCCCCTCTGCAGACAATCCAGCTGCTGACACCACTACTCTTATGGCCATAGAAAGCTTTGCCTCGTGTCAAACTTCAGTCTCCCTGCCTGTAGTTCAGCCTCCTGGCTTCTAGTCTTATCAACAGTAGGAGTGGGAAATATCTGTTCTTTCAGATGAGCAAGGGTATATGTCTTCTCTGGACTTGACAGTCTGCATTCCTGCAATGTTTCCTCTTGAATCATGTCTCCTAGACTTCTCACTTCTCTTGTTTCTTCCCATTGGTGGCTCTGCAGGTGTTGCCTGGCTTCCTGATGCCACCTGTCATGTAAACACCGATGTTAACTCTGGAATCTACTGATGGCAAATAAAATGCCAGATACTGTTAAGAGCCCTGGCACAAATACCTGTCTTGAGGTGCAGGGGCCAGAAATTTTCTGAGTGACTGAGGTGCACATGGAAGGGAGCTGAATGAAGGAGGAAAGCCTGTGTTCCTATCAGCCCTGCTAAGACACTGGTCTGCTAAACATACAGCCGCCTCCACACCAGTGAACTGGTTCTACTGCCAGATCTCTGCTCTCTCCCCATACAGCCATGCCTTCCCACCGCTGCCACCCCACTTCCTGCACTGCTAGAGCCCAGCAGCAGCCAGGGGATGCTTAAACCCCCAAGTCCCTACTCTGCCCTGTCTCCCTGATCTCCAGCCTACACACACGTAAACATCACAGCAGCCTATGCTCCTGGACTGACAGCTACGCTCAGGAAATTGTCTCTCCCACTAAAGAGATAGGAGAACTAGCAGAAGAGCATCTGAATAACCAGAAATGCAGAGGGAAGAAGTCAGAGATTGCACAATCTGTGTTAGAAAACATCTGCACGCAAACACACCACATCCGTGTCCTTCCTGCACACACAAAAACAGGGATACAGCCTCAGAACTCAAACGGCTTTGCCAGAAGCTGGGAGCGACTTCCCATAAGAGCAGAAGATTTTTATAAGAGACTCAGGGAGTCCTAATCATGAGGCAGGTGGCAAAGGAGCTTCTTTGATAATTTTAAAACACCATCACAATGCAGAAAATTGTGAAAAAGCCATTCAGCTCACAGCAGCTTTCAAACAGGCCATGTCCGAAATTCCAGGGTGGGGAACAGGCTGGCACGCGACAGCACGGGGAATTTGAAAGGAGAATCCGGTCTCACGGATGGTCCAGTTTCATTTCTCCAAAATCCCCAGCAAATAAACCAAACCCATGACCATGGAGTAATCTGGAACTTCAATCTGGTTTTCTTACGCTTCTCTCTTTCGATTAAATTCTCTTTACAAGCAGGGCTACAGTTGTTATCTCTGGGACACGCAGCATTGGCTACTGCCTCACCGCTGCCTGAGCACGCAGCACAAGAGAAGCCAAGTGCTTCTGGTCTGTACATCTTCAGGAGTGCAAAGAGAGCAAACCCTGCCAAAACAGCAAGATGTGTGTGCGCACCAGCGTAAGTCCCTGTCCGTGGGACTGTGGGGAGAGACAGGAACTGGGATAAGAACTGTGCTGCTGCCTCAGCTGTTCCAGGGACAGAGAATCAGCCAGGAGCAAGGGCACATGCCTTCTCTAAGGTGCCTTGGGGAAGACCAAGGAGCACAGAAATTCCCAGTCCCGTAGCTCCTTGTGGCCTAAAATTGCCTGCTGCACGCTGACAATAGCAGCCAGCATGTTCCTCAAGCTGCACTCCATCCTCGGGGGGATGCAGGGGCTCATCTCTGGCAGAGCTGGAGGAACACCTCGCCAGGCAAGGCCACTTGGAGGTGACACCGCGCAGAGCTGAGGCAGAGGTTGGTAAAGGCAAAGCAGGGAGGAGGCAAAGGCAGATTTCTGAGCACCCTGCCAGGACAGTGCAGATTAGAGCCCATTATAGGGAAGAAATCTTCCCTTAAAGAGAAGTCGTTTCATATCCTCCTGCCCAATGGGCTTGGTTTTTTGCAAGGTGTTCTAGCAGCTTTCTTGAGCTGGAATATATAAATAAAATATAAATACAGTGCTTTATGCAGCTGAGGTCAGTTACTTCTCACTTTTAATAAAAAAGTCTATTTTCCCTGGAATATCCAGCCTTGCTCAGGGCTGGCAAACAGATGGCACAGAGGAGGCCAAATGACTTTTACAACCCAGGGCCACAGCCAGAGTCATGCACTGCATCCGATTCACCCTGCACCTCCCACTGATAGCAACGGGAACCTTGCACACAGATCAAATGAGGGATGCGGCCTCATGTGACACCAGAGCTGCTGAGGAAAAATCCCAGCCTCAGTTTGCAGGACACAGCTCCCAGATCTTGCCACATTATCATGCTATTTGCACCTTTGTTTTTTTCTTAAAGACCCAGCTCCTGGAATTATACGTCCCTATTTCAACTCTCTTTTTTTTTTTTTTTAAACTTACTTCTGGTTACCAAGTAAACTGGAAAACATCAGACCTCTGGGTTTCGAAAGCAGAAGGCAAATCCAGAGAACACAACATTTGTTGTTTTTTAATTCTGGATCTGGGGGGACGTCTTTTTCAGACAATTTTTTTTCCAGGCCAGGGCAGCCTTGGGATGGTGGTGAAAAGAGCTGGAGCATCCAGTGGAGAGTGCCAGTGCCTGCTGGGCTGTAGTGCTGCCTCGGGGCTGGCACGCTGCAGCTCCATGGCCCCTTGCAGGAATCTCGAGGCAGCGGAGTCCTTAGGCCATTGCTTTCACTGGGAAACATGGTTCAGTTGACCTTGCATCTGCATTTTCAGTTCCTGTATTCTGCTGTTTTGTAATCGTAAAACAAAGCTTCATTTTTTTTTTCTAGTGGGAAAAGATGCTAAGGGACAGGCAGTTCAGCAGGGGACATCTGGTCATTCATTTTCCAGTGACTCAGGCTAGGAACTGCTTTTTGCCTGGGAAATAGGGATGGCAGTGAGATGTTAGTATTAGCATGAGCTGCTGTTGAGACAAATGACAGCTGTCAGAAGGCTTTTGAGTTTCCACTCCTTTGAGAAGAGTAAGGAGATAGTTTGCAGCTTGTGCATCTCTTACTGAAGTCATTCTGCGCACATACTGATTTTTTCCTGTATATCCCTGATGACTAGGAAGCAGGTTTTTTCCCGAAAGAAAAGTGAGATTCTGAAGCAGAATTTGAAGAGTGTGGCTTGTTTTGCAGACTAAATAAATTTCTAAGCTCCCTAAATTCTTGACCAGCCCATATGACTAGTTCAGCTTTCAACCCCCATGTGGCAGGTCGTTTCCAGTGCAAATACTCTTTTGTGTCTGCCATACACAAACAGTGCTCTGCAAAATTTGGCCAGTCCATGCTTCTTCCAGGAAAACTCTCTCCCAAGCTGTTAAATGCTATGCTCACCAATTAGTGCTCTGGTTTTGTTGTTTAAACCTGCATAAAACACAGTACAGTACTTGGGGGAAAAGCTCGAACGCAGCAAACCCATGTTGTCTCCAGTCACCCCTGTGGGCTCCTGAAGCATTGCAGCAAGAGCAGACCATAGGCTGCCAGTTTTTCACTGAGCACTGCCTTCTCCCTGGGGTATAGTCTTTACTCGGTTTTACAGGGGTAGAAGACACCTTCCACAGCCAAGGCCTCTGGCTGGATGATGGACAAATGGCATGTGCTCAGATGTCACTGGGATCACCAGGACTCAGACTGTGCCAGCTACTGGGAAACAGCTAAGCAGGCACTGCCTGAGCTCTCAAAAAGAATTGCATGGTACCCAGCACACAAAATTGTCCTTGCTGTTTGCTGCTTCATCCACCACATTTCCAAATGCCTGATTTATCCTCCTCACAGCAATGGCAGGGTTGCAGGTGACAGTGAAAGTGAATGCTCAAGTTGCTGGAAACGATGTTTCCGAGCATCTTTTTTAGAAACACCACTCTCAGGGATCTCCATGTCTCTGCCAAGAACACTCAGAGGAGAACCAGAGAAGGTTCAGTGGGCGCACGCTCAAGCCTGCTGCAGTGAGGAGCAAAGACAGATGGATGGCAAACCAGAGGTGACATCCCATCTGCTTCTGCAGCATCTCTCTGGCATCTCCTGAGGGACTCGAGAAAAACCACGACCAGAGACAACCAACCAATGAGAACTCACTGGTTTAGCCTCCAGCATGAACCCAACAAAAGCTGGAGCAGTGACCAAAGCATCCCACTGCGGAGATGTTCCAGACAGGGCCGAGGAAAGGTGGGAGGACAGCTGCTCGAAGGTGAGCGTGGTGTGGCTGAGCTGAAGGCTGACCTTGCCTTCACCACTTGTCTCTTTTACAGAGAAAACAGAGTAGGAATTTTTCAAGCAAAAAAAAAAAATACCCGAGGGTTTGTGTCCCCCTCTTCTAAAGCGTGCAGGAGCTCAGATGTCTTTTTTCACAAGGCATTGATCGGAGAATTGGCCTGCACCATTCTGTCCCATGCTTGAGGCTCCACAGTCTACTAACCCCACACTTTGCAGGAGGAATTACCTTTCTGCTCTGTGTATGTCAACGATACCCAGAAACCTCCTCCAGCGACTGCAGAGAGATGGAGGCTGCTGTCGGAGAGAGCTGTGGGTGTGCGTGAAAGAATGAATGAATGAATGAACCATTCGTTAGCATTGGCATGAGAATCTCCATGATTTTGAGACGACTAATTAGCGGTTGTAAGCACGTTTGCAATGGTAGGTGTTCACTTGCATGACTGCAAAGAGAGGCAGGGAAGGAAAGGCGGCTAGAGCAAACCAGTGCCTCTCCTGGCACAGCCCAGGCTGCAGTCGTGATGAAGCATGGACGTGCCCACACCGTGACGGACTTGCTGTGTCAGGACATGAGCAGTCTTGTTGCATTTTCGCCTGGAGCAGCAGGCAGAGCACAGCAGCATTTGCTCAGCTTGTCCAGCAGATTTCACAGCCTGTGCAGAGCTCTCTGCTGTCACAGCTACCACTTCAGCTAGCTTGGCTGAGAAAAAGCAGTGTGAACCATAGCACTGCAGCGCGCTCCTATAATACAGCATTTCCTCGCATCACTTGGGCTCACCGTCTCCCTGCTCCCCGACTTCTACCCTTCCTTTCAGAGCCCAGCTCCACCTTACTCTTGGAGACTGTGAAAGGTGAAGGTCTGACTGTGCCTGGAAAGGTGTTTGTGAGGGACCGAGGAGTGGAAGACATCTTCTCCCAGCCTCACAACCCTCCTAACCAGTCATTTTTCAAGCAGATGAAAGCTGCTTTCGGGTGCAGGCAGGATCATGCTGCATCTCTGCTTCAGCATTTCTGTCCCAGTGCCACGACGGCTGGGTGATACAAAGGGTTCCTCCGCATTATTTATTTGCATGAGCATCACCACAAACCCTGACAAACTCTTCTTCACGTCTGCTCAAGTGTCACCGAAATCCCTCGGCTGAAGCAACCTTTCTGAGGGTCTCAGCAGGAGACCCCGGGAGACAGGAACCCGCTGCAGAGAGAGGCGGGCTGGGAGGAACTGGGGACGTGCCTGGCTCTTCAGAGAGCAGCTCACCAGCAGATCCCCATTAACAAACTTAACATCTTGGTGCTCCAGAGGAGCTGTGTACCATAGGCAGTGACAGAGCTGGGAAGTAGGTCAGCAACACAACCGAGGGACACGGGGAGCTTTAGGGAGAACTTCATGGCTGACAGCTAATTAAAATCTGAGTTCCACTGCTTACTGTTGCAATGATTAGATTTCAGCATGCAGGGTGAAAAGCAACAGCAAGGATTGTGTTTGCTGCAATCATGCCAATTTTTTTTCTTCTCACCCTCTCGGTTTGCCATGCCAGCTCGTGCAGCGCCTTACGTCCTGCAGCCACTGCCAAACCGAACGCCGCTGCTACACATCCACTGCTCTGCTCGGGTCCTGGGCAGAGCACAGCACTGTGCAGGCAGCACATTCTGTTGTCCTTATTTGATATCAATAGCCCTGCCGGGAGAACTGAATCCCATCAAAGTACCACACGTGGCTAGATACAGCCTTCTCTGAAGAGTTTTAAATCAAAACAGGTGAGACAGACAATCAGAGTTAGCTACTGAACACAAAACCATGTTTTCTTCCTAAATCAAATTCTTATTTGGAAATACCTTTTGTCCCATGTGTCTGCGATAAACTCTTAAGGTGAGACCAAACTTAAATTATATCAATAGCAGCTGCAACACTAATATCAAGTAGCTGGTTTGTTGGTTGGTCAGTTCATCACAAAGTGCTTTATAAAGGAGTTTTGTGACATTTTCCATGTCTTACAACTCACCTTGAACAGAGAAATTTAGTTTTTTGTTTCTGCTAAAGGACATGGTGATGCAAAAATCTTTTTTAAAAAAAAAAAAAGAGAAAAAGAAAGGAAGCAAGAAAAGCACAAATGAAATCCAAAGGTAAAAATCTGGCTTGCTGTCTTGCCAACGGTGATCAAAATTACAGGCATAGCCAACAAGATAAGAGGGAGAAAGTGTAAGAGGGTGCAGGAACTAGAATAACAGCTCTGCTTCTCCAAAGTTCTTGTTGCACCTGAAGATTGAGGCATAGAGGGCTACTCAAGGTCGCTGGGTACTTGCAACTACCAGCATACAAGTTATTAGCTTTGGTCCTATTTTAAGTTCCTAAAGCCACAGAGTTTTGCCTGGAGGATGGGACAATGGGTTCATCTGCTCCTTGCTGGAGCCAGCAAAGGGTGGAAGAGTTGTTCAGGCGTGGTAAAATGGAAATTGCCCACAGGAAGGACACTTGGGCCAGCCTAAGGTGCAGCAAGTCCTTCTGTGCCAGGCTGCTGGCTCCCTGCAGGACATCCCCAATCCCAATGACCCTCCCATGGGTTCAGGAGGCTCTGCAGATTGAGGGGCTGACCCAGACATCGCCAGATGTGGGGGCAGTTCCCAGGAGGGTCCTAAATGACCCATACGCCCCCTGCCTGGCACACCATGGCTGTCCTCTGCAAACATCACAACATTGGTGATGTGAGGAGGGGGGTGAACCTCAATCCAGGGCCCCTTGGGGTGCTCCTGGCCTCCCGCCTTCCCATAGCAGCCACGGGTAACACTGTGGGGCACGGTGACAGCCACAGCAAGGCGCTTCTTGCACCCCCCTCCCCTTCTGATTCACTTCTTGCCATCTCTCCTGCAGGGTGCAGATGGGTTCGGGGTTGCCCGGGCAGGCTGCGGGGCGGCCGGGGGGATGCGGGCAGGGCTGGGGGCTGGCCGGGCACAGCAGGCAG